>CAUJNA010001746.1:829254-971754 GCA_963377175.1 Effrenium voratum | reverse complement strand
CATGTCGCAGTTGAGTGAGCATAGAGCTTGGCGCTGGGCCCACGGGGAGCAAGTAGCAAATGCGGACCTAGCTTTGAGTAAGATCTGCCCACAGACGCGAAAAGGCAAGAGACGGCAACAAACAGACAGACAGAGCCCCACACACACACAAAACGACTGGCAAAGACAGGCAAACAGAAAGGCGGACGGACAGACAGACAGACAGGCGCTGAAATGGTGGAAATGTGCAGTTCCAACAACTTGGTGCCCGCAGATGTTGGTGCAGCCCGCCGTGGCCAAGGATCGCAAAACAAACAAGCGTGGCCGGGCAAATTCTAGCAACGTCGCGCGACTTGGGGCTACCACAGAGTTTGTTCAAAGTGAAGATGTTTTTATCTTGGGGTTGGTGAACTGGTGAGCAAGATTTGGTAGTGGCGTTGCCTGGTTGCGGGAACTGCTCAAACACAGTGCTGCCACCAGTGGATTTTGGTGGATGATAGCTTTTCAAGTTGAAAAGCCAAGCCAAGAACTCGCTCAGGCCCGCGCGCCCTCCGCCATAGCATCGGCGTTCGGACTGTGCCGCATGGTTGTTTTGCGGAAGCCAACCGGACGGGCGTGTCAGGGGCATCGTTGTTGGTGATTTTTTGCGGCGGCTCACCACCGAGCGCTCGCCCAGTCTTTCGCCCGAAGTTCTTGGACGCGTGCCAGCCCTTCCAGTTCGCGTTGTCTACCGAGCCGGCGCAGAGGCCGTCGCATGCCCCGCAGCAAAGGGGCCAAATGTGACCGTTTGTGGTGCTACTGTTTGTCGCAGAAGATTTTGGCAACAGTGCGTGCAAGAAGCGATTTGGCTTGAGACTTGGGCGTGGCCGCGGAACATGGCCCTGCTGAAGAAGATGGGCTTCAATAATGCTTGGTGCCCCTGTGAGAAATCTCAAGAAGGGTTGCGAGCTTGGACTTGTAAGAGCTGCAGAGCCTGGCGCTACTAGCCCACGCGCTGTGCGAGACTTGCCCAACCAGTCGGAAAGATTCAGATGCGCGCTTCGACGCAAAAGGGTTTTACTACTCGGTTCGGTCTGTTACCCAAAGGTCGCTAACTGCATTGTTACCATGTGGCAATTGTGAGTGCAACTACACTCTGAACATTACTGGCAAAATCAGTTCTTCAAATTAAAGCGAGCTATAGCAGCGTAAACATGACAAATTGCGGGCACGCTTATCCGGAAAGTGCAAGTGGTTAGCTAAGAGCTCAGGCTACTTCTAACCTTTGCAACTTCTAGCCTTGGTCGCCGAGGCCGCTTTGCCGCTGGGGTCTAATAACTAACACACACACACACACACACACGCGCGCAACAACAAACAAACAGTGAATCAGTCAATCAAACAAAACAAGCAAACAAAGAAGCAACCAAGCATACGCACTGTCGCGAGGCAGGTCTGGCGTCGCATGCGCAGGCAGGGATGTCGGGAGATGCTGCGCAGAGACCGTCGACAAAAACACGTCACAGACCAGCAAAACCAGAACAGAGACGAAAGCGCGCACGAAGCTTGAAAAGCAGCAACGCCCCGGAGCGGGAGACCCCAGAAACACACACAAGACGAGCGTCTGTGCTCCAAGGCGTTCCACACACACAAGCGACCGTGCCGCGGGGCGACAAGAAGAAGGGCGACAGGGACGTCGACAAGGCCTCCACCAAGAGTGGCGCTTGCCGCTCTAGGCCCTCTTGCGCGCCTACCCGCACGAGGCGGGCTGCGTCCTCAAGGTTGGCAGTGGCAGTGTCCGAGGGGTGCTGGCTCCGAAGAACGAACCTCCGCAAGAAGCTTGACGCCGACAAGTCCGAGCTCGTCAACCGGCCCGCCATGGGCCTCAACCTTGCGGCCACAGCCCTTGAGGCTGGCATAAAGGCGACCAGCAGGCGAGCCTGGACAGCGCGCTCTGCAGCCGCTTCTACTAAAACGGCGACCGGTGTTTTTGGTCAAACGCAGCGCGCGCAAGGGATGGCACGCGCTGCTCCTGGTACCCTGAAACCGCAGCCCTGACTCCATGAACCGCGCTGACATGAACTTTTGAACAGTCGTGCTCTGCAGGGGCTCGGCGTTCCTTGCGCGCTGGCGATGTTGGACGGGTCAGAGGGAAAAACGCCTTACCGAGGGGAAGGTACGCGTAGGCAAGGAGGCGAATGCTGCGCAGAGACCGTCACGTCAACAACCAACGGCAAACCGAAGAGAGATGAAAGCAAACGCGAAGCTCCAAGCTGCGCGGCGGCCTGCAGGGAGTTTCGGCAGATCTGGCCAACGCACACACAAGCACGAACACGAGCGAGAAAACAAAAGCCAAACACAAACGGAAGCAACTCAAACGCAAACACCCAAAACGCACAAACACGCAAACACGCCGTCAGATGCAGACACACAAACACTGGCACAAATACGCAAACGGACAATCGCACAACCACACAAACACAGACACACAGACACACAGACACACAGACACACAGAGACACACACACACACGGGCTCTCTCTCTCTCTCTCTCTCTCTCTCTCTCTCTCTCTCTCTTTCTCTCTCTCACAGCGCACACAGCAAACAGAAGCAGCCTGGCTGGCAAACTAGTCCAAAACCTGCGCTCAAAGGAAGAGGCTCCTGCCCCGAACTGAAGAAAAAGAGCGCAGAAAGAGCTCTGAACAAGAAAGCTGGAGCCAAGGCAAGCGTGGCAGGAAGTTTCTCAAAGTTGCCTCAGCCTTGGAACAATTTAGGGTAGGCGGCGCAGAACACCAACTCAACACCGGCTCAAAAACAATTAGCTGAGGTCTGCACAGCGCAGCCGCGCAAGCAGGGGTTCAAGACGATCTTGAAACAAGCTCAGACTGGGGACTCTCGCCGCGCGTGCTCCACAGAGTAGCTCAAAGCAAGACCAGCTTTGGCAAACGCTGAGCGGAGCCTGACTTGCAGAAAGCACAAGGGAAAGCAGGCCCGCAAGAGAGAGAGACGCGGCAAAACACAAGCAGACAGCACCGACAGACAAACAGGCAGACAGACCGAGAGACCGACAGACCGGCAAACAAACGAGCAGAATACAGGCGACACAAGCAGGCAGACAGACGGACAGACACGTGTGCAGGCAGACAGCTGAGACAGAGACACGGACAGGGACAGGGACAGACAGACTGACAGAGACAAACAGACAACCGAGACAGAGGCGGACAGCCAGACATACAGCCACAGACAGAGACAGACACACCGACCCTTAAGCCGGCAAGAGTGAAATCGGGGACAGAGATAGACAGAGAAAGGGTCTTGAGTTCAATGAGGAGTGACCCGAGGTCAACGAAACCGCTCCAGCATCAGCAGAACGGAATCGTCCACAGCGTCAATGCATTCGAAACCTGCATCTGCATGAACTGGATGTGCCTGGAGGCCAGAAGCCCATCCCTCCGAAGCCTGGTTTTGTTAACGAGAGTTTCCTGCACCGGCCAGCTCCTTCCAAAGGTTGTGTTTTTGCAAACCATCTCCATCCGTCCAAGGCCTTTGTTCCAACGACCGCTGGTTGCACATAGTTTTGGAAAGCAGCTAATGACGTCCTGAGGGTGATTCAGAAGCTACGAACTCCACATAGTGCCATGGTGAGTTATTTTACCTTTTGTTGTTACATGTTTGTTTTGGCACCGCTGCTGCTGCTACTCTATAGTCATTGGCGTTGTCGTGTTGGCTGATGTTGTTGATGAGTTTGGGCCCGCCTTTCAAGTCGCGTTTCAGGTCTTCGGTTTTCCTTGGTGTCAGGGTTTTATAACCTCAAAGCTTTCAGGCCTGGGTCTGTGCCGGTAGTGAATGGCGGCCACCACTTCCTTGACTAGCCAAGTTGACAATAGCACGGGCACCAAGTGGGGTTGGCTCACCGACAAAGTCTTTCCGTGACCCCAAAGGCACCGGTGGCATTATGTGCTGGAGTCCAAATCTATTTGAACGATTTGCTCGGCTGTGAGACACTTGCCATGCGAATCGAGGCTGGGCGCCATGGGAGCATTGCTGTGCAAAGATTGCAGCCATGCACAGGAGGAGAGGGCTTGGCAGCGTGCGGCGTCTATTGGCTGTCAATCTGAGGAACCCGGCCATGTTTAATTGGTTCCATTTCGGCTGCGTTCGTGTTTGAGGCTTGGAAAACGGTCGAGCTGTTTCTTGTTCGACGTGTCTTTGGTCTTAACATGCTCCACCGCCTTCATTGTGTTTCCACATCGCAACTTGCAGCTGGGGTGAGCATTATTCACGAGATTGATTTTGAGTTCTGCGGCCCAGCAAAAAAGAAGTGACCATAGCCAATGGCTTGAGGCTTGCCCAGCCTCGGTTTGGATCTAATTCTTTTTTTTTTTTTTTTTTTTTTTTTTTTTTTTTTGGATTCTTCAATGGGAAAGCGCGAATGGCGGGGCAGCAGCACAACCCACATGTACCTGGGTGTGTCTCCAAACCACCCTGACGGTTGGTTCCATGCTGTTTTCAGACGTTCAACACACAAATCAGTGCAGATGAAGGGACTTGCCCATGTTCAGACGCCCTGCGCAGAGTTCCCTTTGTGGCAAGCAGTGTATCCGTAACACAATGAAGCTCGCGCGGCAACTTATTTCTTTTTATCATCCAGGCACCCAAACTGATAGACCTGAGTAGTTGTTCAAATAGTATCGTCCGCCCATCTGAACTGACAGACCCCAATTGTCCAAATACCCCAGTTTCTTTCCACGCGCAGTTTGCGGAATTCGTTGAGGACGTGCCGCAGCCCAGGGTGGACTCGAGGGCCGGAGGCTGCAATAGACACGCTGGGGAGGTCCGAGGGGAAGAGATACTCGGCAGTTTTCTTGTAACTCTGCGCGTTTTGGAGAAATCGTGTTTCTGATAATTATTGTTTGACCTTGAGCTCCGCAGGTTGGTTTTTTGTTTCCAGGCATCATTCACTGCATGTGTCCAGTACTTTCGGGGCGAACAGCCCCCCAGACATGCACAAGCTCAGCAAATCACAAACTCGGAGGGCGGCGTGGTCGATACAGCTCGCGATGCAAAACTAAAAGTTTCCAGCCTCAGGCTCAAGCGCTTGGAGAGAATCGGCGGAGATTTGTCCCGACAGAAAGGGTTTCAATAGCTAAAATATATCAATACATTGCATCAGAAAGTCTCAAAAATCAGGAGCCACACCACTTAGTCTAGCACAGGCCTCCCCAGTTGACAAGTACGTCCCCGGCAAGGGGACATATGCGGGCAGAACGCAGTACGGTTTTTGAAGTCTTTGCTGAGTCCCAGAAATCCAAGTGGCTATTCGTTTGTTCCAGGGCTATTTGATCAAGGCTAACGCGGCCTGGACAGGGTTGAAGAAAAGAGAAGGGTTTCAATGCAAAGCAAGCCCTGCATGTTGCATACCCATGCCTGAAACAAATAGGATCCTTATGTTGACTCAAGTTGGAAGTTTATCTGGTTTGAGCCCCTTTTGAGTGCGGCTCTTTGAACAGCCAAGTCACCTTGTCTGCTGATCGCCCTTTTGCACCCCACATGCAACTGTGTTCCGGGCAGCTATGCCTTGGAGCCCATGAAGTCTATTTCGATTTTGTGGTCTCACCAATCCCCGGACCACGAGTTTCACCAATCTTGGCAAGCTCACCCATGAAGGTTTATTTGGGGATTTCTTGCTTCCACTTTGTGAAAAGAAAATCATGGCAGTCTGATGTACTTGGATGTACTTGGGGTGTTCGCTGACTCGCCCAGGTTTCAGAAATGCCAAAGTTCATGCAATAGGACACTGACTCCCTGAATTGCTGGACTCGCCGCTTTTTGGGTTTGGACCATTTTAGTGATAGAAAAACAATTTCCTGGACCGTTTTGGGGCCATCCACTCGATCGGAAGTGAGGACACCTCAAACGGGATGGAGCCACGGGTTCCAATTGCAGGCCGTCCCGTTGTGGATTCCCAGCCTGGGAAGTTCCTCGCGCAGGCAGTTTTGGGACCCGGATCAACTTTGACCGTCGCCTCCAAAGCGATTGTTGCTTTATATAGACAAATGAAGCAGAATCATGCTCGGTTCATTTAAGAAAGAGCATCTGTTGGTTTAAGAACACGGGTAAGCAGAATCATGCTTGTTTAAGAAACATCTTCTTTCGTGTACCTTGTGTGCAACTGTGGACGGCAAAGTCTAACTAGGGCAGATGTTTTAGAAACAGGTATAACATAATAACATGAGTCCTTGAAAGCATACCGATTCAGCTAGAACGCTTAGCAGCCAGAACGCTTAGGTGGATGTTTGCCGAACAAAACTAGTAGTCAGTCCTCTTTGCCCGTTGCCCCTCGTGACGGGCAAAGTAGCGTGTCTAAAGAGTTTGTGTGTGTAAATGCCTGGCCGTGCTGAAGCAATCGTCAAAACGATGTTGCCTATGCAACTGTCCCTGCAAGCAACCTGCCTTTCTGATCATCTCGGCTACAGCACGCAAAGGCGAGTAGCCGACATGACATGGTTAACCATGCCCAAAGTAGCCCAAGTGCTCCAGGTCTGTTGGACATGGCATGGACCTACTTCGACGTTCCGGGTTGTAGTCATGATTGGAAGTGGCACATCAGGCGGTGGTTCCCTTATAACAATTATGTTATATCCCTTAGTACTGCGTACCTTTTTTGCCTCATGGATAATTCGCTTGTTTGGTAATTGCAGGCACGTGTGTAAGGTGTCACGTGTCTGCTCAAGCTCGTTGGCGCAACCTCAGCTTTGCTGGAGCTAGCCCATCCTGTAGCTTGAGCAAACGAGGGCAGTGGACGGCCACTGTTGGACACCGGTTGGAGCTAAATAGGCTAGTCATGCCCTGTATCACAAGTGGGGACTTGCTCAAAAGGTCTCGCGCTTGTTTCCTTGACACCAACTCTGAGATTTGTGGGGCTGAAGGAAAGTTGCTTCGCAGAGGGTAAACATCTAGTGTTGCTTTTGTTGAACAATGCCAAGCAAGGGTCATGTGATAGGAGTCGCGATATGTCACGAAGGGCAGAATGCGGGGAGGGGGGAGGGGGACTCTTGGACTTGGGCGGCGAAAGGCTCTTCCCCTCGGGTCAGCTGCTGGAGCGTCCTCTTTCGGACACGGCAAGCGCCGAAACGGAGGCTTTGAACGACGTTTGGTTTTTGTTGGCCATCCTTCAGGGAAAGACACTGCCAAGCGCTACACGGCCAGTCAGCCTGGCAAGTGGTGGTGGGCGGCTCGTTTGTTTTGAGGTACCCATTTTTGGTGGGGTTGAAGGGAAACAAAAGGAAACCCCCAATTCGGGGGGCCAAAAAGTAGACGCACCCGAAGGTTCACAGTTGTTATGGTACCTCAACTTCACTGTTAGCATGTTTTTAGGTTTTGAGGTTTGTTTAGCTCTGTTCATTTTTGAGGTTTGTTTTGAGGTTTGTGGGAGGCTGCAAAAAAACAAGGTGTACCTTGTTTGTTGGGCCCTCCCCTTTTCCCGCTGGCAAGAGACCTCATGGCGCAGGTGAAGCTCTTTAAGCGCCTGCGGGAAGGCATGCCTGGCTTCGTGGTTGTGTTTGAGGGTATCCTTTGTGGCCTTATTCAAAGGAACACCAAGGGGAAACCATTTTTTCGAGGGGTCCCCCAAATTTCAAGACTTCCTCTCCCTTGACTCTCCATGTTGTTTGTTTGCGAGCGGAGATGGGGCGCTTCTTTTCGCAGACGGTTCCTCTTCCCGACGTTCGGGAATCCGTGTGGTATGACTTGTCTGTTGGTTTGAGCCATTTTGAGCCCTCTTTGTTTTCTGTCACACTACTATGCCTGATGGATTGCTGGCTGAGTGGCTGAAGCCCGACCCCAAAGGCCACGCCAGAAGGGAACACTCTGGCAACCTCCATGCCCAACTGCGCGCCTTGCAAGTCTCTTGCCTCCAAAAAGCGGGTCCAAAAATCTCAGGTGGGTTGATGTACTCCCGTCCTCCCTGCCCCTTCCGCAGGCCACTTCGCGCGAGGTTACGGTCCCCTCAGGCCAACGCTTCAACTTTGACCTCCCAGCCACGTGCTGTGCCATTCTTTGAGTGAAGGCTCTTTTCTTTGAGGATTCTTGCTGGTTGATGGATACACGTAAACACACATGCCACGGTGGTACTGGGTGCATCTATGTTCTGCGCAAACATGCATACATAGGCAATCATATATTTATACATATTCATATATGGTCAAGGGTTCAAGTCCCCCCCCTCCCCCCCTCCCCCCCTGTGGTGTGGTTGGTTGTGGTTGGTCTAAGACCAACCCTCCGGGTTGTAGTGGTTTAGGATGGTTTAGGGTTGGTTTAGAGTGTGTGTTAGTGTTAGTTTAAAATATGTGTTTAGGGTTGGTTTAAGGTTGGTTTATGGTTGGTTTAGAGCTTTATCCTTGGTGCAGGGGTGGTTTAGGTTAGTTTCGGGGTGGTTTAGAGCGTGCTTAGTGTTGGTTTAAGATATGTGCTTAGGGGTTGGCCTAATCTAAGGTTGGTTTACGGTTTGTTTAGGGTTGATTAAGTGGCTTCCGGCTTGGTTTAGAGTGTGCTCAGAACGTGTCAAGTGTCGGTTTGAAGATGTGTGTTTCGAGCTAGTTTACGGTTGGTTTAGGGTTGGTTTAGGGTTGGTTTAGGGTTAGTTTAGGGTTAGTTTAGGGTTGCAGGGCGTGCCGAGGTGTGGGTTCAGGGGTGAACGGGCCGGTCCGGGACCGCAGCAGCAGGGCTTCTCCCGGGGGTCGGGTTCTGCCGGGGGGGGGGACTCTGCTGGGGGGGGGATACCATTTGGGGGGGGGGACTGGGAACCCGGAGCCCGGACCATATGTATGACATGCATGCATGCCTAAAGATACATAACAGTATACATATTAGATTTCTATATGTCATACATGCATATGTACATATATATATATATACATATATATATATATAGATACATATATATATATATATATAGATATACACAAAACCGATATTTACTTCAACTCGTTGGATCTCAGCTCGCAGGGGAGATGCCTGCCCTGGCGAGCGCCTGTGAAGCGGTGAGCTTCAAGGCCGGCGACGAGGCAGGGCTGGGTTTTGGGTCCGCCCAAAGCTTTGGGCGGCTCGTCTTTTGTGCTGACTTGTTCTTTTTGTTGAGGTGGGGGTGAGAGGGAAAGTGCCCTTTGTGGCATTCTTATTATTCATTGATTCATTGTTTATTACTGTTTCAGTTGTGTGTGTTTTTTTTTGGGGGGGGCCTGAGTGTTTCTTTTTTGCACGGAGAAGGAGTTTAAGGGGGTTTAAAGGGAAGCCAAAGGAAACCGGAAGCCAAATTTGGGGTACCCTAAAAAGACACACCCAAACGGGTTGGCACAAAGGAAGCCCAAAGGACTCCGAAAGGAAGCCGCCTGATTGATCGGGGGCCCCCTAGCGTGATAAATGCACAAACCCAGTTTTGATGGGTGAAAGATGGCATTCCAAGCCATGGTCACTCGTCATCCCCACTACTTACAAGGAAGTTGTGGCATCTACTTTCACCCCTGCGTAAAGGACGCCCTTGAGACAAGGAAACCACCAAGTTTTGGGGTTCCCCTCGTTTGTTGCACACAAACCATATTTTGAGACTCATTAAAAACGAACCGTTTCGTGGGTTCCATGTGAGACCGCAGGGTTGCTTTTTCTGGTTTCAGCGTACCCTTTTTACTTTTGTTTCAAAGGCAGCCGAAACGGAAACTGCCATGTTTTGCTGCCCTTTCACACATACCTGATCCTGGCACTTACGGACATACAGGGAATAGTGTCATCTACTTTGAACCAACTGTACTTTCTGAGGATGTACTGAATTGAGCCTGCTTTTGCCTGAAGTACATCGTCAGAAGGTACTGAACCCTTCGGCTAGCCTTTTGGGAGGTTAAGGGCAACCAAAAAGAAGCCATGAGGGGACCCCCCCCCCTCGCTAAGGATACTCGCAAGGGGAAGATGTATGGATGTCGTTGGGAAACCGCTTCCCCTACATTGAAGCAATATGGACTTAGTTGATAGATCAACCCGTGGTTGATTTACAGGAAGTCTCCCAGTTTAGATGCACTCCGGATCACTTTGTTTTGTTCAATCCGGACCTAGGGCCGGATTGATGGACCCGGGGTCGGCATTCTCTCATCGAAAGCCGCTTGCCCCATCTTTTCCAAAGCGACACGACCGGAAAGACAGGGAGCTCCTGTTGCATGGTGTCCACTACCAACAATTTTGACGTGATCGGCCATTGGCCGGCAGGGAGCAACGTTTGTTTGGACATGCACCCAGCTCGAAGCTCTGCAGTTTTGACACAAGTCCCGGAGGTTTTTGGAACATGGTGTTTTCGCTTAACCGTAGCTTGCACTGGTACATACTGGTACCATGGCTGGCGGTGGCCAATGGGAGAAGTTTTAGCTACAGTTTCTCAGTGTCAGGCGAGTGTCAATATCGACATCAGCAGTCACCGATAGTTTCCTCGCCACAAGTCCTGGTACAGACGACTAGTTCCCGGAGAGAGTTGCCACAGGATCACCAAGCAGCTTAGCAAGACCAATTCAGAGTCAACATGTCTTATGTCTTGTATGGATGGTTTCGAGAACTGAGCATTGGCTTTTTGGAAGGGGCTTCTCCAGATAGCCGCAAGGTCATCCGAGAAGGGGACAACGGCGATGCCTTCTTCGTGATCCGTTCCGGTGATGCGACTTGGTTATACCGTTATACCTTGGTTGAGAAAGGCTGTCAAGTAGCCCTTCGGCAGTTTGGATTTTGGGTTGAATCCCGAGTTCTCTGGTTCTGCTAGGGGGTAAATGGGAAGCCACCCCACCTCCGGATGACTTTTCGAGCAGGCGCCAACTTGACTGAGCTTCGCTCAGGCAATAGTCGCGGTGGCCGGCAAGCAGGTGGCGCTTCTGAAAGAAGGCCCACGGCCATGGCTCTTCTTTTTTTCCCCCCCGCGCGGGCGAGAACACCACCGGTGACGGAGGTGACCTTAAGGATCTATGTGAGTCATCGTGTTTGCACCCATCAAAGTGTCGACTGGAGGCGCTGCATGTCTCAGTTTCAGCCCACTCAAGCAGCAGCCACAACAGACGTAAAAACTATAGGATTCCTCGCCAGCCAGGAGCTTCTGAAACAGATGCAGCCATCAAATTAGCTGCCACTTCACTTCAATGCAGGGTGTTCTGCTTCTTTGCTTTGCGACCTGAGGTAAAGCCGCATGCGGCAGGCTCACGGCTAGGAGGATCAGTGCATCACGGTGCGTTTTTATGCAACAGAAACAAGAAGTCTAAGCTATTGGTGCTTTACACAGCTATTTCGGATTGAGTTGGAGACACGAACTGCCTGCAGATGCAAATTCACCATCCAGTTGAAAGTTTCGCAAAATGCTGGACCCCTTTTGGACCAGAAGGAGACCACACATGTTAGAGGACCACTAGTTTTGACCCCATTTGTGCTGTTTGGGAGGTGACTACTTTGGGGAGAACGCCCTGCTCCGGGACGAGCCCCGCACCGCCACCATCCGTGCCAAGTCGGAGCTGTGGACCTATAAGCGGCTCCCTCGGTTGGAACCTGTCGCGCTGCTTAGAGATCGCAAACGTTTGTCTCATATGGATGTCGGGTGAATGCTCGCAGTTCCGACAACATGAGGGATAGTTCAGCCCAGCGCTACGCCTCTTGCAAACAGGGGGGAGCTGTTGTTTTGCAATGTTTTGCATGTGTGGGTGTGTTTGTTTTTGTTGGGGAGTTGGCACCCGTTTAGTTGTTTTCTTTTTTTTGGGAAACCCAAAACACATCGGACGCACGTCCCCTCCAAAAAACACACACACCCGTGTACAAATGTAGCTCAATGTGGCTGCAACTAAAGCTGCACCCAGGATCTCCCGGGCCAAGTTCGAGGAGCCTCGTGTTTGTTTTTTGGCGGCGCCTTGGAGGGTACCGGTGGTGTTTTGGATTTACCCCGGTTTTAAGGTTGGTTTAGCGTTTGTTTGTTTTAGGTTCGTTTGGTGTGTGTGTGTGTTTTCTATGTGTGTTCTAGGTTGACAAAAGGTGGACAAGGGAAAGTCCCTGAAGGCCCTGCAGGGTCCGCAAATCGTTTGGCACATTGAAGGTCATGCCGGAACGAGGTTGGTTTGGGGTTTCCCAACATGAAAATCCGCCCGAGTTTGATACACTCTGCCGTTTGCCACTGATTCCACGGAACAAATGGGGCCCATCTTGGGGTGTCCGGCGCATGCCCGGTAGGAGATGGGCCTGCGCGAGAAGCTGGACTTTCCACAGCGCAAGGCGCAGACACGCCACGGGAGTTTCGCAAAGGATTCGGATCGGAACCCTTTGCTTGGAACTTGAAGGGAAGCCAAGAAGGAAGCTGTTGCCATTTTGGGACATGGACCCCATTTTGAGAAAACGCCCATCTTGTTGTTTCTGGTGGACCAGAATCGATATGGTGTTTGGGCAAAAACTGAGAGGCTGACGACTTGGTGGTGAGTCATCCACTGCGGATCGGGGATGGCTTATAACCTTTGCGCTTCAGAGGCTGATCGCCAAAGGAGCCAAGCAGCGCGAGGTGAAGTTCCCTTCGGCTGTGCCTCAAAGCTTTTGCAAGTATGGAACGGTTAGACGCTTGCCACAAGTGCCCTGACAGAAAGTCGGGTAGATCAGCGAGCTGTTTGACTGGCTCTATGAGATTCAGCTGACATTGGAGAAATCATGGCCAGCCTTCCTATTTTTCCCTAGGAAAACACCCCCGATTTCGTCTGGCCAGGCAGTTGGTGGAGGTGCCATGAAGCAGCTCGAGGCGCCGGATGTTGGGAGCTGGGCTTGCGCGCGCGGGTGTGTGTGTGTGTGTGTGTGAGTATGCTCATTCGCAGCTTAGCAGCTCTTTTCCTCCGGCTGGGGGGGAAACGTAATCATGTCACATCCAATATTTGTTGAATTCATTTGATACGGCTTCGTGCGCAGGGATCATATGCTCCAATATGGGCACCCAGCTGCAATGACGCCCACATGATATGCAACCAGTTCAAAGAAAGCAGGCAAAAAACTTGACGTTCACGTCCGTGGCTTGATGTTACCGGCATCTTGCCACCTGTTTGCTGTACCTCAGAGCACACGAGCTGCTCTTGTCTCGGAACATCACTTGAGAGGAAATAGGGGCTGGCATGCTGCGCCTGCCACTCCGTATCAACAAGATTGAACTTTCCGGTTCTTTTGCAAGGCAGCATCTGATATTGCTGTTGTTCCGTTGGCAAGTCAGTTAGTCCTGACCTGTACTTTACCAAATGGATCAGTGAACAGCACAAAAGCTGGAGTTCGGGGCTTGACTTGCTCTTTCAGCCATCAAACTATTTCGCGATTCGCATCACGCGCAAGCGAAGCGATCACTTTCTGGCAGGGCCCCCAAAGAAGGAGCAAGGCCTGAACTTGGCGGTGATTTCCCTGCTTTTGGTTTTTTGCTTGGGGGGGGGGGGGAAGGCGCCACTCCAACCAGCTTCTCCCTCCGTTTGGATGTCAGGTCAAGCCGCCCAGCGAAAAGTCGGCCGAGGAAGGGTCTGCATCGATGCAGCTGATGGCGGATAATACCATGGCCTAGATCATTTCAGTGGGTCCGTGGATTGCTTTAAAAATAATTTCAAATCATGGCTAAGAGGGAATAATGCATGTAATCTGTTCGTGGAATAGCTTACGAGTATACTGTTGCTTCATTAGAATACTCTCATGGTATACTAGATGTTCTCATGAACAGTTTGCTTCACACCTTCCGGTCAGGAAAAGCTGTAGTACGAGTAGGGCCTGTTTGATCATGATTCGATTCGGCTTTTCCTTGCTGCTGGTTTACCACTTGCTGTACTATGTGAGGACTACTGACAGAATCACGAGCTTATGGTGATAGCACATGTCCTCCGAATGCTGGTTTGTTTCTCGTTCCCTGACCTCACAAGCCCGGACGGGTATTTAGTTATTTATTGAGGGTTACAGCATTGGATGTCTTCAAAGGGAACTAGGACATGTTTCCTTCATCTTTTTCGGGCTCGCCTATTTCAAGTTTTCGGGTCAGGCCCTGACTCAGCCCGCTTTCAATCACCGCGAGGAGCGAAAGCTCATGGTGGATGCGCTGAAAAAGAATGACAATCTGTGGCTTGGCCATGGTAGTTGTGGAGGTCTCCAGTGGAATGGGCGCAAGCCCTTTTAAAGGCAGTGAATGCATTTAGGGCAACAACATTCAATCTTCAGGAGCTTCGCATTTTGGCTTCTTTAAACCGGTAGCCATAAAATTATAGAAGATGTTCAGGCAGAAGTTGTCACCTTTCTAGGCATGGCCCAGGGACATGAATCTATATTTGGAGCTACTGAATTCCATGGATTTCTAGCCTTCTGAATGATAAAGGACAGCACCTTGCTGCGTCAAACGTCAGACACCTGGCCGCCGCGGGCTCGGCCTTTGGACAACTCAGGAATCCCTCCATGGGTGGTTTGGATTGCTCGGATGAGAACCCCATGCTGAGGGCAGCGAAATCAGGGCTAACCTCCGATCCAAACCGCTAACAGGTGAAGGCTCAGCTTTCGGTTTCCCTACCGGTATAAGATGCTGAAGCCCGCTCGAGCTTGGCATCCATTGCAACGTGCCTGTGGTTTCCAGGATCAGGGATGGATTGCCAACACATTGATTGTAAGTTCTGCTAGACGGACAGCGATGACGGTCTTCACCACAACCATAAATCTCCGGCTTGCGCTAGCGCCATCAAACTAGCAGCCTTGAACCCAAGCAGCCGTCATGTTGCTGTGCAGCAATGATTGGAACCAGGCAGAGGTTTCGTTGAATGGCAAAACGATAACACAGACACATGATTGCATGATGGCATGAGGATATGATTCTCCACAAGAGGACATGATGGTCACAAGGTTGCTATCACGTACACCTTGAGAATGAGCCGAGCTGCCTGATGGATAGAAATTCTCGTTCGCTGAGGGCTTCGTGCAGTTGTGAAGCTGCCAAACACAGGCATCGCGTTCTGTGCTCTGAGAAAACTGACAGAAACGTGCAACAGCTCATGCTGCATAATTACCAGAAAGACCTGACAAGCTTTGGTTGAAGTGTTTTGCAATAGTTATGATGAGGAGGTGACTTCCAACCTGAGCACGATGGTGTGGGCCCAGTCTGAGGATAGGGTAGAGAGGGTGCCATTGAGAGTCCGCGCGTAGCCCGGACTTATGGTTCCCCGTGTTTCTTTGCCATACCCCAACGGACCAAAGCAACGCTGTCGATACAACAACATGTTTGCCCGTACCCCCAAAGAGCACAACCTTTCCGGATGTTTGTGGTCGTCGTGTCACGAAGCGAATTCGAAGCATGGATCCGGACACCTTTTCTCTGAGCTTCACCCTTCGGCTTGGGCTGACAGCGAGGCAAAGCTGTGTGCCCTTGGACGACAGCAAGATCACCCAGTTGGTGGATGCCGCGTGGAAGGAGACGGTGCCCATTGGCACGGAGATCATCAAGGACTGGAAGATGACGGGTACTCCCTGGGACTAGAACTTGCTGGTGGGATAGGGAATGACGGAGTGCGGGTGTTGGTTGAATGAACCGTTTTTTGGGGGATTCCCGAAGAAGGGAAACCACCAGTTGGATGTTTTGTTTTTTGTCGTTTTTTTTTTTTTTATCGGGGTCATGCCAATTATCATTCCCTGACGTTGCCAAGAGAAAGCCCTGGCGAAACCGATGGATCGATTTGTGGTGCGCCAAAGCAGCGGTTTTTGCCGGACTGAGTTTGTTGGATCCTTTGGCCGAACATGCTCAAATGGTCACCCCTCAAAAAGACTAGCTGCAAAACACACATGGGAGCCAGTTGTTCTTTTAAAAACATGCCAGCCGAAAAAGTTTCACTGTATCGCGACTTCTGACTAGCTTCACACGCTCACAGCTGCTTTGTTTAGTTGTATTATATTTACAATGCTTGTGCAGGAGGGTGATCTCAGCGCTGACTACTTCTACATTGAATCTTGGCCGTCAGCGATGGTCATTCTGGATCATGTTCGCCAGTTTATGTTTCTTATTCTTGGGTTTGCTTCGGGGATTGGTATTCAATGGTCCCCAATTGCCAATTGTTGGTTGGATCACCCTATGTGTTCTACTGCATAGCGCAATCACGTCGACCTTTGCAACCCAAACCGACAGTTAAGTCGAGTGGCAAGCAAAGTAAGCCACGAAGAGTTCAGGACGGGCGGTCAAGTCAAAGCTTTCTCCCAAAGGCGATAAATATTATACATGTATCTATAAATATTCACCAAGACACACGTATGCAATCTTTTGACTGCGAGTGTTTGGGGGGGGGGGGTTCTGGGCTTTCCCAAGGCTCGAAAAGGTTCCGCCGAATTTCGAGCACTCAGGTTCAGCAGGGCAAGTTCTCCATTTCGGTGAGCAAGAAAGAGGGCCAAAGCTCCGATGCAGCACAGGCGACGAACTCCTCGGAAATCTGGCAACATGTCCAAGTGGCAGGGAACATAATATGCCAAGGGTGGGGCAGGAGTTGCAGCAGTTTGGTGCATGTTGAGTGCGATGGTACATGGGCACTCTAGTTTGACATATACTGCTTCACCTACATGTGTGGGCTTTCTTCCGCGTCAATATGTATGCGTTGACTCAGGTTTTCTATGGTTGATGAAAAGCAATCAAATATTTTCCCCTGCTGGGGGTGTCTCTTTTCAGGGGACCCCCCAAAATGGCGGTTTTCTGCTGATTTCCCTTCAACGCCGCACAAAAGGTGCCAAAACCTTCCGGTTTCCCTTAAACGCCGCACAAAAGGGGGCAACAAAAATTACGAATGGTGGTTTTCCTGTTGGCTTTGCTTGAAATTATACCAGCATAGACCCCAGATAGCAAGAATGTGTTGTCAGCCCACGAACTAAAGATGCCCAAAATATTTCTCGCAACAAAATGCTCCGGCAATTCGCTTGCCAAAACCTGCCTAGGTATTTTTGTAACATTGGCGCCCGCTTTCCGGAGATTTGATGGATTTGGGGTTTTGGCGGATTTGCCTAACGCACAGCCTCTCAGAGCCAATGGTTTGCTGGATTTGCGTAAAGCGCCGCCTCTCAGACGGCTTCGCCAACGCGAGATGATAGCCAGAGGGAAAGGGCTCCGCGACAACTGCAAGACTACAGCACCACGCAGCAGCACCCTTGGCAACTCTTGGGCTGGGCCTGCAGCGGCACCCTGCAACAGCACCCCGCGCACTCTGAGTCTCGGGTTGCAGCAGGCCTGCAACAGCGACTTGTTGCAGCATTGCAGCAACACGCTCGACAGCACCCTGCAGCACACCCTGCGCAACTCCGAGCCTGGGCCTGCAGCAGCACCTGCAACGGCACTCTGCAGAAGCGCCCTGCAGCACCCTGCTCAGCTCTGAGTTTTCGCCTGCAGCAGCACCCGCAACAGCCCCCTGCGCAGCACCCTGTAACAGCACCCTGCCCCTGCGAAACTCTGAGCCCCGGCTTGCAACAGCACCCTGCGCCCTGCGCAATTCAATTAGTCGGCCTGCAGTGGTACCTGTAGCAGCGCCGACAAGCACCCTGCGTAACTCTGAGTCTCGCCCTGCACTCTGCAACAGCACTCTGCAAGAGCACCCTGCAACACTGAGACTTGGCCTGTAGAAGCTACCTGCAAGCGCAGCAGCGCCCCTTCGCACTTCGGAGTCGGCCTGTGACAGCACCCTGCAGCAGCACCCTGCGTAACTCTGAGTCTCAGCCTGCAGCACCCTGCACCAGCACCCTGCCAACTGGGAGTCTCGGCCTGCAACAGCCCTGCAAAAGCACCACCCTGCGCAACTCTGAGACTCGGCCTGCAGCACCTATCAGCAACAGCCCTTTGCAACCCAGCAGCAGCCCGAGTCACCTTAAGTTAGACCCCCTGTAGCTTTCCCGCTATCTGGCGAAAGGATCATTAAGGTCCCCTGAACAAAAAGGCACGGGATTCGCTCTTTTTGCCAGGCTGCAGCCCAGAACATCGGCGTGGTATCTGCTGGTGGTAGTTTTGGCGAGCGCCACGGCCAGAAATACGCGAGACTGTCTGTTTTTGGGGGTTCCCTTTTTTGAAAGGGAAAGCAAACGGAAAACCAACATTAAAATAAGTCATAATAAGTCCCTTATTTTATGACACACGCGCATTCCAAAGCCTCAATCATTTCGCTGTTGAACTGCTGGGTATTTGTGGAGGCTGTCTTGTTGCATTTCGGTGGCGGCTTGTGGGAGCTTGTATCACGGTGTCTTGTTTCTTGGCGGTTCCCCCACCTACCAGCCCAGTTTATCTTGGAGCTGGGTCAAGCATTCGATGTGGCAGACTTTTCCTCGATTCAGGGTGTTGCGTAGGGAACTTCTGAGGGAAGCCGAAGAGAGGGTTTTGGACAAACCACCACAGGAAGCGTCCTGCTTTAGCACATGCAGCTTGCCTGGCCGAATAGCCCTTGGATGCTTCACCGGGGCGCAAAACCAATAGCTGAAAATATGGTGTTGTTTTCATTAAACTGTGGTGGTGTCCTATTAACTGTTAGCAAAGCCGTTTGTGGCTACTTGTCAAGCTCATGCACCGTAGACCCTTTCTGTGGGCCCCCCGAAATTTTGGGAAGCACTCAGTACAGCGTCATCATGATGACCCTTTTGACATGCATCTATACATGCATCTATACATGCATGATATGTGCATGCCAATGATGACTCTATTATTTTGTTTGAACCTTTTGGGCTGCAAGTGGCAATCATCTCAAGCCGGCTTGTCTTGCTAATGTCTGGACCAGATGATAGCTTTGTGCTTGAATTGGTCCTTCTGCTACTTTGCATTGAGTTGCCGCGGGCAGAATATATAAGTAGCAGACGTGTGCATAATAGTTATGCTGCTTGGTGACTTGGTGGCCCAAATGTTTGACATTCGTCGTGTTGTTGTATCATTTGCTCCCAGGTGTGGTTGGTGTATTGGGATAGTTTCGACACAAGCAATGCTCAAGCCACATCCTCAGGATGCGCGTGCAGCCTCAGCGAAAAGTATTTTCCTGCATGATTATGAGCTAACGCAGCGCACACATTGACGTGCTGGCGATGTTGAAGAGCAAGTGTTTGGTCATTGATAGTACCCAAGGCGTGATGCTCCAGGGTTTTCTTTCAGGTATTTGCTTGTGATTGATCTTCCCAATGTGGATGTGGCTCAAAATAAAAGACCTAGGGTTACGCAGGTTTGAGTCTTTGGTTCCACTTACCAAGGATCCATTTTGGGTACCGGTTTTTTGAGCCGCAGCCATGTGGACCCCTTGCATATTCCCCAGCCCTTGGCTTTTGGCACGTCCCATCTTGACAAGGCTCGCTCTGCTCTACGTCGCCCCTCGTGCCGCTACTGTCCGAGCTTTGGAGGCAGCCGTGGCCCCTTGGCGTCGGCAAAATGCACCGTCTCAGTGGCGCTTTTGGGTTTCCTTCATGTTTCCTTTTGACCAATGAGTCCTTGCAAGGGGTCGCCAAGATAGGATTCATTCAGGTCCTGGAACCGAGCCATTCGTGCCGATCCCAGGTCTGGGTGGTGGACAGAAAGACCTTCAAGACAGTCTTGGCCAAGTCTGCGGATAGCATCGCCAAGGCGTGAAACCTGCGGTTGGTTGTGAGTGCGTCATGCGGTACACATCCTCCCACAGCTATACAGTCTCTCGAGATTCTGTGTTTGCAAGCCCTTGGCGGACTTTGTTCAAACGCCTGCGGAGAGGATGCTGGGCTGTGCGATCGGCACAGTATCATTTGGAGCAGCAAAGATTGTTGAATTAAATGTTTGTTTGCTTGGCAAGGATGTTTGCTTGGGATCAGCCTGTTGGGAGGCCCACGGATCGAGGCTTGCACGTCCAGCTTTTGAGAATCGGCCCACGACGATTGGCTATGCGCATGGTGTTCTTGAACATTAAATGCAGCTTACGTGCAAACATAGCTCTGTGCGGAGACGTCTGTGCATGCCGAAACTTCTTGCCCATGTCATATGCTCATAACTCACATAGTAGTCTGAGCAGCATGTAGAAAGCATCAGGACCATTTGAGTTCCGTTCAGAAAGGAATGTAATTAGTGAAATCCACGAGTATGGAACCACGAGTCACCATTGGGGTCTTGTAAAAGCTCTGCATGATGATTTGATGCGACAGTCACTGTTTGAAAAGATACATCATCGCCTAGGTGCACGGATGTTGTGTTGAATTGAATGACTTACAAGCTCTTTTCCTGCCAAGTGGTTCTGTATTGTTTGTGTGAGGCCTGGGTCGCATTCTTCGCACATCATGTTCACATATGTAGCACCATGGCGCCTTGTTGACAGATTGAACAGTGGGCAGCTTGACAGTTTTGTGCTTTCCGGTTCCGCAGCTTTTTAGTTTATAGTGGTTAATTAGTGGAGATTGCCATTTAACCCACTAAAGATATTCACTTTTGGCTTGTAGCAGGGGATTTGAAAACGGACAGCCCAAAACATATTTGGCAATACATGTTGTTCTACTTTGAAACATGGGAAGCTCCGCGGGAGCGCGGCAATTACCCTTTCAAGCATAGCATGAGCTGAGCCACGATGGACAAACAGCATGCGATTTGCCCAACTCGTGCAACATGTAGTTAACGTGCAAAATCATTGGCAGTTCACAAGGATTCGTACTTTTAGGCATGCCACCAAGAGTCAGTTTCAAAGTTACACCAGTCCTTTGGTATTCGGGAGCTCAGCCGAGTGGGGGCGCAGTAGTAGAGCAAGCGTGCTCATCATTTGGCGTGCTCATCAATTGGGAGGTGCGACCTCATTCGGGTGTGGCAAACAACTCAATAATTAATTCCCCCCCCGCCCCCCGAATTCGGTTGGCGCGAAGAGCGGAGCTGTGATTTTCAGTTGAGGTTTGTGTTTTCTTGCCAAGAAGGCAGGTGGACATGATTCATGCAAATGCGGACTGCAATCGCCGTCGCGGAAGATTTGCGAAAGGGTTTGCTTAGCAGAACCTCCATGGAAGGATTTTGTGTTGCTCGCAACAGAAGCCCAAAATGAGCCACTGTGGCCGCGGAGGCAATGCGGAGGCAAACACGTGCCCAACACGTGCCCACAGAAGCCTGCGGAAGCAATTTTAACATATCATGCCCGTGGAAGCAGGGGTTTACGCCGCGGAAGCTTGGCGGAAGGGTGAGTGGAAGGTTGAATAATGTCAGACGGAAAATGAGAGAAACAACAGGCAAACCTCAATTCGTTGATGTTTTTGCGTTGCAAGATCTCATCTAGGCCAAGGAATATTCTATCCCAGATGCTTGCTTGGCAATGATGTACTTGAGTGATGGGCATATTTGCTCCCATTCCCTCGGCAACCGGGCTGAGGAGTACATCAAGTATCTCGACAAGGCCCGGCCGCTCAGTTTCTGGTGAAAACGCTGGATTCCTCCCATGGAGGATGCAGGTAATTTGGTCCAAGAGTCCTATCCAAGAGGTTAGTGTACAGGGGTGACAGGCACCCGTTGCGATGTGTTTGTGCTTAAGTTGAGGGTTCGAAGATTTGTTCCAATCCCCACACCTGCCATGAGCAAAGCGTTGGTGCAACCTTTTCTGCCAAGCATTTGGTACTTAGGTCAAGCCCATGCAACCGCCGCTTGATCGATGGCTCTAAAATTCAGTTGGATGTGCAGCACTCCAGCTCGATGCAAATTGTTCGCATCAACGTGCCTGTCGCCAGCTGCATGTTTGTCGTTTTGTTTGTGATTGTTTGTGCTGTCTCTCCCTCTCTCTCTGCCTCCCTCTTTGTTGAAATGCAGCTGTGCTGCCCTGAGCGCATTCGAGCACAATACAAATGCTGAGCATCACATATTAATTCTGCGGGACTCTTCCCCCCGTCGCAGTGGTTATGGTTGCCAGGTCAGACTACCCATAGTCTTCGATCTGATATATGTTTGAAGGGGTTTCCACTACATTGACTCGCTCTTTAGACTGGACCCGTGTGGGCATCACAGTTGGTTGCAAATTGCGCTGCAGAGGCCTCGCCGGGGCTCAACACGGAATGAGATCATCGAGCAATCCCACTTGACCGATGGGTTTTGGGTCCCTGACTTCCAGTTGGCCATGTGTTTGGCGCCTGTCCAGGTGCAGCTGCTGTCGAAGTTGAAGCCAGATGAGAAGGAGGCAGTGGCGTGTCTCGGCGAAACCGATATGGCCGAATTAAGTTAGGCCGTGTTTCTTTTCCGGAGGCCCCCAGTCGGTACCATAGGGGGGAACAAATTCTCAGTAGTTGGACCCGGCTTCCAGGCGAGGTTTGGACGCCAGTCCTCAGGTCTTCCATGTTGGAGGGTACAAGCGTAGTGTATTCCTTCTGACCCAGTGGCACAGTTTTCCAGGCTCAAATGTTATCCATAAAAAGACTTCGGTAGACGTGAGGAACTTGAGGCAAGAGCAAAGATAGTGGAAATCCGCTTGTTAGCAGCCGAGACTGGTTCTGCCAGGCAAAATGCACAAGGGAGACGACGAACAGATTTGGCGCCATCATTTTGATTCTTCAGGCCTCCGTTGCCAGCAGTCTCCAAGACGAAGTCCAAGGGATCAATGTCCCCACGGAGGCATGCAACAAGAGAACTCCTTCAAAAACGGGTTTTTGAGACATCACATGGGAACATGTGGTACCTGCATGTTCACTCGACCCCAGGGCTTTTGACCCATGAACAATACGACAGGGCCAAAAGAGGTAGACAGTTGCATCTCTCTCTCTCTCTGCATTCTCCGATGATTCTACAGGAAAATGAGCTCACAGGTCCGGACGATCTCTTTCCTGACGGCAACTGGCAGGGCGATTCGGTCTGTGCGACTGAATCACCGCTTAGACCTTTGGAAACAAGTTTGGATTTTCCGTTGCCCTCCAAATGGTCAGAGCTTTTGCTCATGCGAGCAGCTTTGGATACACGCACCAAGTGTTTGTTCTCTAATACTCAGACGGAGTGAGCCTGGCTGCACCCTATGAAACCTAACTGGCTGTAAGACTTTGCCTTGAGGTTCCCAAGCTCCCTGCGCCGAGGAAGGCTCTCACAGAGATGTCCTTCTCCAAGGGCGAGGAGATCTTTCAGCAGGGCGAGCAGGGCGAGGACTTCTACATCCTCGTTGACGGCGAGGCGCCAAATGCGTGCAGTGTCCTTGTGGTGTCCTTTTTCGCACGTGGAAAGAGGACAAAAGAAGAAACGGAGTGGCGCGTGTTACTGTGTCGTCGTTGTTGTTGTTGTCGTGATCGTTGTTGTTGCTGCTGTCATCTCTTTGCTTGCTTGTTTGTTTGTTTGTTTGCTTGGTTGCTTGCTTGTTTGTTTGCTTGCTTGTTTGCTTGCTTGTTTGCTTGCTTGTTTGCTTGCTTGTTTGCTTGTTTGCTTGCTTGCTTGCTTGCTGGTTTGCTTGTTTGTTTGCTTGCTTGCTTGCTTGCTCGTTGTTGTTTTTGTTTGTTGCTTTGTTTGTCAAAAACAAAAAAAACTTCCGGCAACTTACAATGCATTTCCCCGGAACCACTGCTTTGAATGTGGTTCAGTCCCGACTTCCTCCGGAGCCAGCTAACATGGGCATCGGATGGAGGCAACGTGTGTTCCACCGATGTTGGCCGAAGGACGGGCGGATCATTGTCGCTGTTTTATGACACGTGCTCTCACCGGAAACCAGGCTCCGCTACCACCAGCTCATATATTATGGAATTCCTCATCAGCCCGAGATCCGGATGGAGAAGAGCTCACAGACCGTTCAGATAAACTAAGTCCGAGCTGGCAATAAAAGCACGTCTTGTTCGCAATCTGAAGTACAAGACATATTTTCAGTCTGATTGTCCGCCTGCCAGGCTTGAGCCAGGGCAGTCTGCGCACGCAGTTGCGACCGAAAGAAATTGCCAAAACGAGAAACAACACCCTCCCAACCCCTCGATCCTGGCGTAAGGGTTCCAGCACCGCAAGTATCAGCCCATTGCTTCAGGCATCATGCAGGTGAGCTTGTCAAAGAGCACCATTTGTTCCCTCGGGCAGGCTGTAGACGAGCAACAAGCTGCTTCGTTTCCCCACTGGCGCGGCAAGATACCTAGCATGTTCTCCCACTGACTAGCTCACCGCACCCGCTCACCACTGCGCCCATGATGCGTTCGTTTAGCACTGCACCCATGCCTGGCAAATGGTAAGCACACACGTGCACCCACTCAGCAATGCACCGATTTCCTGGCAAATGGTAAGCAGACTAGATCACACGCACCCGCTCACCTGGTAAGCGCACTCGCTTACAGGTGCTCGCTCATGCCTGCCAAATGTTAAGCACACCCGCTCACGCACCGCTCAGCACTGCACCCACGCATGGCAAATGGTATGCACACACACGCACCCGCTTAGTACTGCACCCATGCCTGGCAATGACAACAAGGGTCCCCACATACACAACATCTGGACCAGTCTGCGCAATTTGGTTCTCTGTTGGGAGCTGAGGGAAAGCTTCAAACTTGGATACACCCCATTTCGGGTTCGGTCACAGGAGAGCGCGCGGAGTTTGGTAGAGGTTATGAGAAAAGCCGTGTGCATGATCCTTTAAGCCACCCGAAGCCGGCGTCTAAAGGCAAGCACGCCAGGTGAAAGATCTGAGGTGCAAAGAGAGAGGCCATTCCTCCAGTCAAACCACCTAGCACGACTTATAGCAGGTGTTGTTGCAGAAAATCCAGTGTGAGATATTGGCAATAAACCAGCGTGTACTGACCTTTTGTTTACCCCTTTTGCTGGAAGGCATTTGGACACCGGCTGTTGTTACCACTTCACTCTGCAGGTTGGTTTGCAAGTAAAGATATTGCCAATAGAACAAGTGCCGAAACAACAGAAAGGGTGCGAAGAACGGCAAAAACACTGGTCGTGGAAACTTCTTCATTACAGGGTGGCAGTCACCCCCGATGCATACCTCAAGACAAATTGTACAAGCTTGATCGGCCAACACCGATACTCTTCTTCCTTGACTGCTCTCCATGGTAACCCGTGTTTGACTCCTCGTGGGCCCCTTGTAGCCAAGAGTAGTTAGGTATCGTGGTGTTAAGATATGCTTCCATTTGCTTACGTATTATGTGGAATTTTCCCTTGTTGGTTTTAAAGGGGATCTATCACTATTGGAAATATGGTTTTATTTTTCCAGGGGGTGAAGAAGCAAATGGAAGCCTTTGGTTCTAAGGCGTGCACCCATCTGAAGTCTTCACACCGCACCTGGGAGGTTGCAGTTGTGAAGGATGGCTCGGAGCAGACGAAGCTGAAGGCCACAGCAGCACAGGCGCGCGGTGCAGAGAGACCCAGCTGGCAGAAGGACACACCTCTCGTCTCGGTGGCTCCCCGCCATCCGCTTCCTTAGCCTGAATGGTTGTTCAGTGTTTCGTGGTAGTGTCCATGTAACCCGCAAAAAGTTAAACACTTTTAGTGGGTGATCTGAGGACAGCTCAGTTATGGCACGGTTGTGAGAATGAGGGGTTCATTTGTTGTGATACCAGGTAACCCTCCATTTAAACGAAGAATTTGTCATTTGGAAAGCCTTCTATTGGTACCACAGAAATGGGACATTGCGATGGCGTGTCTGTGTGTGTGTGTGTGTGATGGTGGTGTTTTGTCGCTTACACGTTCTGGCGTTAACATGTTTCTATCAGCGCTCCGCAAGAAAGCTTGATTAGCTTATGTGGCTTTTGGTGATATTGTTGGCTCATGCAACACAAAGACAGATACTGTGGATGGACGAAATCCTGCACCACTTGGAAACTAGGGGAAACCATTGCTTATTGGGATTTACAGAAGATTCATCCTTCCAGCGTTTCTTAGGTGGTGCAGGATTTCTTCCCTCCACAGTACCTGATTGTTTGTGTGGTGCCCCTTCGGAGCCTACAGTCAGCTCCATCCAAATCTCCGACACCGAAGCTGTGTGAATGAATGGCGATGGTTCACTGCTTAATCCTTTGAACAGCTCTTTGATGTCCTTGAGAGTTGCTGGGAGCGTCGGCAAACGCTCCCTCCCATCCCGGCAACCAAAGTATGGGTATATACAACTGAGTAATGTTGGGCCCTTGATAGCTCATCATCGGAACACAAGATGTCACATTCTGGCTGATTTGATTACCCTCCCCCGAACCAACATGGAAGCTCCCAGCACCCCTTGGGAAGAGTTGGTTCCATTTACAGAGGCCTTCGGGGAGCTTCCATGTTAGTCTGGGGGAGTGCTGAATCGCACGCTTGCCGCGAGACCGGAAAATCCCCACATGAAAGCTACGACGCGCGACGGACTCTCTCCTTTCGTGTCGCCAGAGATGCAATCGATGGAAGACGGCGAGAGGGGAGGTAAAGAGATTTCATGGTAAGCCTCAAACAAACAGAACAGAGGCGAGACGAAAGGAATGGTGAAAGAGATGCAAAGAGATCCCATATTTATAGGTGATATTGGAAATGCTATGATTGACGGTTTGAATTGGATTCTATGTTTGAAGGGATAGCATTTCCCATTTACGAGGAAGGACTGTCCAGTCAGCCCTGGCTATTGATCAAGGGCTTTATGGCTTACTGTCTCTCTCCCCAAGTTTCCCTCTACAAACGGTTTGACCGATGAGAATGGTGAAGCAGAGCGACAGATAGCTAAGTCCGAGCGGGTTAGCTCCGTCAGAAGAAAGGGTCTAATGCCGAATCTCATTTCCTCCCCAATACACCTCCCCGTCCATTCCTAGCCAATGGACGGTGGATGTCCGAGCCTCCATTCAACATGTATATGGCGGGCTGGGAAACAAGCGATGGAGAGGGGTAAGAGAAGAAACTATATCCCGTCCCTTGTACCTTTAGTAACTTCCTTGTCATTCAGGTTCGGCTCAGAAAGGGACTTGAATCCGAGTCAGATGTGGTTGCTTTCAAGGGACTCGGCCGTTTGGAACTGCCCGCTGATTGCCTCAATGTGGCGAGCAAGCCGACCACAGCCCATCGCGGTCAACTTCAGGGCTTTCCGAGGTTTTGGCTTTCGTAGGTCTTTCCTCTTGGGTGTTTGTACAATCAATCCAGTAGATCCCTGTAAGACTATTGTAATATAAATTTTGGTTGAAAAAACCTGCCACCCCCCCCCCCCCCCCCGACCTCGTTCTGGGAAAACAACCGCTATCTTGAAGGCTGGTGGGTTTTGACCTCTTTGTTTGCTCAACTTGATATTTCATTTGACAAGTTAGTTCGCAGCAGGTGTGGTGATTTTCTGGGTTTGTTCAATACTTTTGCCAGATGGTAGTGGTCTTCCTTGTTTGTGGTCCCCACTAACTACGGATTATGGATTGGGACTGGGGATCCCCCCCACTGCGAACAAGCCAGATTATGTCCATGTGTCTTATTGGTAGAACGGTAGAACATCTTTAAACTGTTCTGGCCAGTGTTGGATGAGCAAAGAACAGGGGTTACTCGCCCCAGCCTCGATTTCTGGTTTTCTTCGCCAAGCTCTTGTTTGGACTTCGCACCGCAGGCCTCGATGTTCGGCGAGCGCGCGCTGCTGACGAAGGAGCCCCGCGCTGCGACCATCCGCGTGACCTCCGAGGCTGCGAAGGCGCGGACCCGCGTGAACCTGAGCGCCCAAAACGGGATAGGGCCGGTTTAGTACATTTAGGTCCCCCAGTAGTGCCCTTTCTCACCTTTCTTGCGGGGAGGGTTCCCCTACTAAAATAGACTACAGAAAAAAGGGTACCCTTATTCTAACCTCTCTACTGGAGGACCTAGATATGGTTCTACCAGGCTTGTTCTCTTTATTACCATGGCAGAACCAAAGTCCATTGATTTCAAGGAAGATGCTGGGTAATGTGACTTGGTATTAATCCAGAGGACCCACTGGTGAGAGGAGCATCCTATAATAGATCACCCCTGACTAGTAGAGTCCTTTGGATGCATTTGAAGTTAACATTGTATCTCGGCAAATCATCACGACGTCCCTGGGAGGGTTGCTGCCTCACCCATGAAGGTTTCTTTGGTAGGGATCCCAAAATTTTCGGAGTGTGAATTCTCATGCATTGCTCAGATCTCTAGCTTTTTAGCTTTGTAGTGTTTAGTCGGGATTGCCAGCTAACCCACTAAAACTTAAAGTTTTAGCGGCGGATCTGAGGACAGCCCAGAGACAGCCCAGATATGCGATCACGTGGTTGTCGGAAGCGGCTTTCGTCGCCACTTTCTCTACGCTTTGGGAGGCCACCGTAATGGCGACGTCGAAGAATACACTCCCTGATGGCGCAGCCCATTCTACCATCGAATTTTCGGGGGCATACCTTCTACTGCATTCAGTTGCCAGGTGGATTAATCCAGCGTGAACATTGGAAGGAAACATTGGGCATGGTTTAACCGCCGAAGGACTCATTGCTGATGACCTGTTGCAATGGAAGTTTGGATATGTTGGGCTGTTGATATGACCATTGAGACCAGGTTCAACTTTAAAGCCGTTTCCCCAGAACAAGCGACATGGATGTATGATTTCTCAAGCACCAGATGCCATCCTGACGGCATGTTGCGCTAGCAGTTTGTGCCGATGGACAACCCTCGACAGTGATGACGTATCATAGAAATGAAGAACTAGTGCCACGCTTGACAAAGGTTGTGGGTGCTTGTTATGTGGAGCTGTCTTGGAGGTTGCACTGTGGGTGACGCAATACCTTTGATTGGACGTGTTGCATTATTCATGCGAACAGGTGCAGGCTGTTGCAGGCTGGTATATGCGGTCAAACTGTCATGCTGGGAAAGGGCAATCAAGACTGATCGTTGCTCGGCCAATGTTGCCACGTGTTCCATGCGGAGTTTGACTTTTTTGTGTCTTGAGTTGCAGAACGGGCAAAGTGTTAGCATAATTGTGCGTATGTTTCAATGTTTCAATGTTTCAGGGCAGGCCTCCTTTCGCACAGTTCCTTTGCGAAGTTAGGCACCTGGGATGTATGTTTTTTTTTTTTTGTTTTTTTGATTTTTTTTTGATTTTTTTGTTATTTCGATTGTCGAGACCCATCCATGAAGTTCAACATTTGTCAAGGCTTTGGTCATGGACAAGGTCACCTTCGACATGATCCTAGGACCGCTGGAAGACCTGAACAAGCGAAGCCAGGACGGCCCAGTGCGAGCAAGGTAAAGGGCAAACGATTTCAGGAACACACCTGAGAAAGCTTAGAAGGACAATACTTGCCAAGTAACTACTTACTAGTCTTTTTCTACCACCAATTTGATGTTTTGTTTTGCAACTTTTCTGGATAGGTTATTACAAGGAGGGACATCATTGATGCCAGGTGAACCAGTTCCGGCCATTGAACTCGGCCAGTTGAACATCGACAGCAAGTGCACTCCCTGTCAACATGTGTTTTGTCAGAATGCTCAATGATGATTGGCAGATGGTAATGTCCATGACCCACTTCCTGCATGCTGCCGGGCTAAAATAACAAATGAACTTGAGACACCAGAAAGAATAAACACTTGCGCAAGAGACCATAATTTACATGTTACAGATACCTGATGTTGCACGCCTAGAATATAGCACATCCACCAGACAAAGCTCACTCACTCTCGTTGTCGATTGACCGGGGGACCACAATGACGCGCTTGCTATGTGTTCACAGCAAACCATCCAGCAACATCCAACCCATCCCTTGCAGGATGCACCCAGCGTGCTGACTAAGAAGAATGAAGTCAAGCCAAAGGTTGAAGGCGGGGCAGAGTCCTTCGAGATCCTGGTCCAATGACCTACATGCCGGGGTCGTTCCGTGCATCTGCATGGGGTTCTCAAGCACAGCCTGTCTGTAGCATATGTCCTGTGGTAGATGACATGTTCATCTTTTGGCAGTGCAGAACACGTTATCCCTTGACTCAAGATCTCCTTCACATTGCCGCCAAGCGGAGGCTGCGGTCTGGGTAGAGCTTGACAGGTGGCTAGCTACATGCGTCGGTTTGATTGTTTCCCGCCATACCATTCTATCCGTTTAGGTTCATCTCACTTGTGACTCATGTCCATGAGCTGTATGTCGGCGCACTTGCTGACCATGATCAATCAAGTGCTTTGTGTCGTTGCCGGCCAGTTCCTTTGTTGGAGTTGTGGCATTATATGGTACTCGAGTATCGATTTGACTGTTTGTCAGGAAGTGATTCTATGAGGGAAAGGGTTCTTCAGAAAAGTTGTTCGAGCGTACCTGTGTTGCGGCTTTTTAAAACGGGACTGAAGAGCCACCTCCCGATTGTGAGAGCCACGGATGTTTGGCGATGCAGTGGCTCTGCATTGATCCTTTGAGCCCCGAATTTCTCAGCTCTTTCAGGTTGGTTTAAAGGATGGCTGAACAGGAAAGCCACCCATGGGTCCCCCGATTGTGGGGCTTGGGTTGGACTTTCTGACTCAGGCAGGTCGCATGTTTTGTTTTGACATGTTGGATCCGATTTTGTGGTGTTTGTGTGATCACCTGACTTTCCCTGCTTCGTCAGAGTGCCAGCGTTTGCGTTCAAATCATTGGCAGTATGGAGCCAGCACAACACAGCTGCGGTCAAGTATCGCTACATCTTTCACCTGATGCAAGATTTTTCTTGGAGCAAGACAGATTTCAGATGCCATCCCGAACTCACCCCCATTGTTGAACAGTTTCAGTCAGATCAACGCGAATCGAGAAATGGAACGGATAATGCATAAAAACAGTTTATAGCGGGTTGAAATGGCGAACAATTGATTTCCTACGCGATCTAGACGTGTCGGGAGTTTGCTGCTTTCCTGTCTATGTTTGGACAGTTGATTGCAGGATGTTCAGAGACAAGTCTGCCAATCTCAGAGCGTTCAGCCGGCGAACAAGAAGAACGAGCCTTTGTAGCAATCTACTTCAGCAAGCTTAGGTTTAAACAGGGCGGGCCCGATGGAGGCTGACAGACAGAATTGAAAAGGACACGATCTGTTCTCACGGTGCCCAAAGCCTTTCTCAAACAGCTCCCAGGGTTCCGTGACCTGTGTCTCAGATGGTCAGGCAGCAAGCGCTTCGGCAACATCGAGAGGCGCAGGGTCATCATGCATCACCGCTGCAGTTTCAGCAGTTTGTCCGGCATTGGTCCAGCATGGGCATGTCATTCAGTGTAGGAACCTTTCGAGTGATTGTTTAAGCCTGTCCTTCCAAATCCATACAATGCTGCTGGCCCCATTGTTACACATTACTCTGTGGGGGTCGGGGGTATACTATTTTGACACAGGGCGGATGAAGTGCCTGTTCTGTTTCCCGTGTAAGGCCATGTAAGAGCCACGCGGAGAGCAAACTGGGCCAACCGAACGTAGTCATGGGTCAGGTTGCACCACTTTCACCAACAGTGTATGACGTTTGATACATGTAGCAGCAAACACTTGCGGTAGGGTGGCAACCCAAGCCGTCATGTGTGTCATGGATGTCTCCTCAAGTATTGCTGCCTCGAGAGCTTACCAACAATATTTCAACAATATTTCAAGCCGCTCCAAAGACAGCAGCCGCAGCAGTTGTAGTCGCGGCAGCAGCATCACCCGCAGCACCTCTACCACCACCGCCAACAGCAGCAGCGGCAGCGGCGACAACAGGCGGCAACAACAACAGCGCCGTGAACACCAGCAACAAAAGCAACACAGACCAGCAGAAGGGGTTCGCACCTAGCCAATGCTGCGCGTTTGTCTCAAGATAGGCTTTGGACCGCACGATGGGCTTTGACTTCCCCTTAGAACACCCCAACAAGTTTCCCCTCTGCAAAGACACTCATGTTCCAGTAAACCGGAATTTGGGGAGTGTCTCAAAATTTCTCCCCCAGAATGGCAAAACAAAGGTTTCCCTTCAAACCCTTCCTTTTTGGGGCTGCCCCCCCCTTTCAGGTTCTTAGAACGTCAAACCTCCAATAACCATGAAAAGGGACTTTCTTTCCTTATGCCCTAGTTCACTTCAAAGGAAACCCCTCCAATAGTTTTCCTCAAGCTTTCCCTTCAAAACCCTTCAGTTTTTGGAGGCCCCCTCCCCCCGAAAAGAAAATCACGGGCGCCATCATTTCCTGGGACTGCGAAGCTTCACGGCAGGAAGAAGCTGAAGCAGCTGGGCTTGCTGGGCTGCGGCGGCTTCGGTGCTGTGGAGCTCGTAGAGCATGCAGCTCGGCCCCGAGAATTTGTCCATAGGTGTCCTTTTTAGGCTCGGTTTGTTTTTCTTAGTTTGGTTAGCTTGGTTAGTTTGGTTAGTTTGCCCTTTTTTGGTTGGTTTAGTTAGTAGTTTGGGTGTTGGCCTAGCTTGGCTTTTTTAGAGTTGGTTTTTGTTGTTTTGGATTGGTTTATTTTAGATTGTGTTTACTGCCCCCAATTGCCAGGGCCATGCATCTACGCTTAGAACGGGAACGGGCAGCGATTACAACAAGTGGGTGCGTCGTTCTTTGAGAGGACCAACATGATTTTGTTGGGTGCCTTTTTGTTTTGGCCTTCCTTTAACGCCACCCAAGAAGGTGGTACCCCCAACAACGCGCCGCCGCCGCGTAACCGCGCGGCCACCCGCCTTGCTTTCTGCAGGTAGTCGCCGAGTGCCGCGCAGGCCACACGAAACAGAAGAACTAACTTGAAGGAGGTCTGGTGGTTCTCTCGCTTTTTTCTGGAAAAATGGGGGAAAGGTCCTTTTCGCCTAGGTTTCGTGCTTTCGAAGCGATTTAAGATTGCGAGCAAAAGGGATCACCAGCCGAAAGAAGAGAAGCCAAAGCTGTACCAAGAACATGCCCCCATGCGAATATAGTTGGCAGACTTGCTACCAATCATGTCGATTCTTTGATCAGCCCCGGTCCGCTTTCTGTTGAAACAAGCCATGGTGGGTCCAACAAAACCTTCCAACACTTGTAACCGAACAATGCGATGATTATGCGGCTGCAAGACAAGAACTTTCTATGATAGGGTACAGGGACACAGAAATCCGCATCTAGAATCCGCAAAGTCTTTTCCTTCACATTGCGTGGCGCGGCGCTTATGACTCCACCCCACCCCAAGACCCCACCCCTCCCCCCCCCCCCCCCCCCCCCCCCCCGCGATACACGTGATCGCGTGGCGCGGCGCTTATGACCCCACCCCACCCCAAGACGCCTCCTCCCCCCCCCCCCCGCGAACCCGCGAGCGTGTGAAATACCATGCAAAATGTGTCGCTTTTGTGATACATGTCTAGGAAGTCCCACGCAGGCCACACGAAATGCAACACACGAAATGCGTCCAAACGCGCGATTACGTAGCGGCGGAAAGCACACCCAAGTAGGGTAGGGGATGGATGGGGTGGACGACCACAGTCTTATTTGGTGTTGGTTTGGAAGTCCTTTCACTGTTGGAATGTTTGAAGTGATGATAATTGATACTGTGGATGGACGAAATCCTGCACCACCTGAGAAACCCTGAATGATGATTCCCGTAAATACCAATCAACAATGGTTTTCTTGGTGGCTCCCAGCCATCCACTTAGCTTTTTAGCCTTTTAGTGTTTTGTGGTAGTTTCCGTTTAACCCACTTATAGTTAAACTTTTAGCGGGGATCTGAGGGCAGCCCAGTTTTCCATGGTTTCCAAGTGGTGAGAAGTGTATTTCGCCCATCCACGGCATTGGCAAAGGACATCATCCACCTTACAAAACTTGGTGGCAGTTCCCCCAGAAAGGTGCCATATTTGGTGTTTCCTTATCTCAGGTGCCAAATGACATCAGAGGGTCCCTCATTAAAATTCCCACCCACATGGGTGATGCCTGTTAATCAACCAGCGGGTCTGAAGGGAGGATGCTGTTTGGTTCCTCCAGGCCGGAAGGCTCTGAGAACTCGTCCACGAACTCCATTCTAAGAAGGTTCTAAGAACCCTTCCGTGGCGTCAGGGGGGGTGGGCGGGGTTCTGGGGTGCCCCCCCCGTTTTTGTTTGTTCTCCGTAACATGCAATGTTCAATGAACGGTTTCCTCCTAGTTCTGTTTTTTGTTTGCTTGGACTTCCAGGTTTTATCTCTTTTCCAGCCTGAGACTAAATCCCGGCTTGTGGACCATTGCTTTCAACCCTGCTGTTCATTTGAAGGCCCGAGAACGCTTTATTTCACCGAACATCTAGCCGACTGCCCGGAGTTAGCTTCACGCCTGGCCTGAGCCCGGCCTCAGCTCACTGGTGGGGTTCCCTTTGTTCGTCATATCCATTTCGGCCTCTGGAACTTGCAATCGCTTGCAGTCCAACTGCCTAAGTTAAACTTTTTTTTCCGCATGGTTATTGGGAATCAGACGGAACACGACTTGGGTGTGTCCTTTTTTGAGAGTACCCCATGTTTTTCGTGTGTGTGTGTGTTGAGCAAAAGCCAACCGGGACACTCAGCCATTTTGGGGGTCAGACACCCATCGAGCGTCGCAGGTAGATTCCGGCGAGACCTACGCGCTGAAGGCGCTGAGCAGCTCTTGGCAAAAGTAAAGCGTGCAGTTGGCAAAGATCAGGGGGCTCAGGGGTTCCCAGCCCTCTGGTTCCTTAGATGTTTAGCTTTTTAGTGTTTATGGTGGGATTTTTTCTTTAGCACTTGGCACTTGCGCCAAATTTTACTTGAGCAAGAGCGTTCGTGGCTCGTGGTCTAACCACCGACCACGTTACGACCCATAGTCCTGCGGGGCACTAAAGCTTGAACTTTTAGCGGGGGATCCGAGGACAGCCCGGTGTTTGTGAGTGTGAGTGATTCCCCATAGTCCCCCCCCCCCGCCGGCAAAAAAACACAAACAAACACGTGATATTTGTGATGTACGGCCGCGCCCTCCTTTCGTGTTGCTCGCCTTCCGGAATGCATTTGAAGGCAACATGGCTGCCTTTGCATTGAGCATATCACGTATCTATTTGGAACCTGAGCGCAGCGGGCTTCAATCTGAGGTGCATGAGTTGTCAAAACCTGATTTAAAAATCCGTTCAGTAGTCCCTGCATCCCCACTCAAAACGCACAAGGATGTGCAAGCTGATGGCGTTTGTGTGTGTGGGTGTGTTTGTATGTGTGTGTGTATGTCGTGTGTGTATGTGAATGTGTCTATATATATATACGTGTACATCTCTATATATGTATACACACATAATGCATGCTTGATCTTGCAGCATAGCATGCTCACATGTGTGTGTGTGTGTGGGTGGGTGTGGGTGTGTGGGTGTGTGTGTGTGTGTCAGCGCACATCTATCAATGTGTAGCGCTTATTATTCTTCCTGTTTTGTGTGTCCCTGTGTGTGTGTGTGTGGGTGTGGGTGTGGGGGTGGGGGTGGGGGTGGGGGTGTGGGGGTGCGTGTGCGTGTGCGTGTGCGTGTGCGTGTGCGTGTGCGTGTGCGTGTGCGTGTGCGTGTGCGTGTGCGTGTGCGTGGTGCGTGTGCGTGTGCGTGCGTGTGTGTTGTGTGTGTGTGTGTGTGTGTGTGTGTGTGTGTGTGTGTGTGTGTGTGTGTGTGTGTGTGAGTGTGTGTGTGTGTGTGTGTGTGTGTGTGTGTGTGTGTGTGTGTGTGTGTGTGTGTGTGTGTGTGTGTGTGTGTGTGTGTGTGTGTGTGTGTGTGTGTGTTTGTGTTTGTGTTTGTGTGTGTGTGTGTCAGCGTCCATCTATCAATGTGTAGCGCTTATTTTATTATGTCCTGTGTTGTGTGTGTGTCCGTGTGTGTGTGTGTGTGTGGGTGTGGGTGTGGGTGTGGGTGTGTGGGTGTGGGTGTGGGTGTGTGTGTGTGTGTGTCAGCGCCCATCTATCAATGTGTAGCGCGTATTTTATTATTTCCGGCTTTGTGTGTGTGTGTGTCCGTGTGTGTGTGTGGGTGTGGGTGTGGGTGTTGTTGTGGGTGTGTGGGTGTGTGTGTGTGTGTCCGTGCGCGCGCGCGTCGGTGTTTGTATTGTACTTGTGTCCGGCCTTTGTTCACGCTACCACTCGTTTTATTTTTGTGATTTGCAGTGTTTTCCTTTGGCACGGAGCTTGCCCTAAACACACCATGACCTACCCAAATCTCCAGATTCTTCTGCATATCATGTTTGATGGCAGCTTTTGGTGTGGTTTCAGAGGTACACCAAGAGATTCGGCCTATTTTGGGGGCAGTGATTCGGAGTGTAGCCATGGCTTCGGAGCCTAGGCAAAGGCTTTGTGGTCCAGGCAGGCATGCAGCAGAGCGTCATGAGCGAGAAGAACGTGCAGCTCATGTGCGATTCACCCTTTATCGCCGCCTGGCTCAAATCAGAGGCATAGCGAACCTCATAGCACGCCCTTTGTCGGGGGAAAAGGCCTTCAATGCCTTTGGCATTGGGCACGCCAAAGAGGGCGACGGCCACCATTCGCACATGTTTTTTTGTTTTGGCTTTCTTGAGTTCCGAGGGCCAGATTTGTTCATCTACAGCTAGTCCTGCAGCTGTGGCCGGCCCGTCTTCAAAGGATTGAGCCTCGGGATTTTCCGGGGTGTTTTTTGAAATACGTTCACACAAGGTTCACCAATTTCTCCTGGACTTCCCTTTAAGACTACCCTGAAGAGCATGTCAAATTTCACTCTTAGGTCAAGCTCTTCGAGACCTACAACGGAGCCCAGACGCTGTACTTCCTCTTGGAGCGACAAGTGTCGACGCAAGGGGGCCGCTTGGGATTTTGTTGGTGGCGAGTTCTGCGGGTAAAGCGATTGCCAGCATTTGACGTTCTTTCCTGAATCCCGTCTTCCAGGCTTTCCACTTGTAGACTGTATATAGGGGTTTTCGACTAGAGATGTAATCCAAGCCATGAATTGTATGTAGAGAATAAACCCGTTGAGACCTCGAGCAAAGCGGTTCTTGTCTCACGGGCAACGGGGTTCCCAGATTGCACACTGCAGTTTGTCGATTCGCGTCTAGTCACGAGGCTGGACAATTTGACTGGGGTTGGAGCTGGTGAGACATTTTGCTACTTTAGATCTGGTTTAGTGGTCAATTGCAATATTCAGTATTTCGCAGGGTGCAGGAAAAACATGTTTATTAATTGCTACGGGAGCCTTTACTATTAGGGCTGAGGACAAACGACAGCCAGTTCCCAGCCCTTACAATACCACAGCACATGGCAGACTTGTATGAGAACTATGACTGAGCTTGGCTTGATTTCACCATCATTGGGGTATAGTTTTCAGCCAAAGAGGTATGCTTTCACTTGTTAGATCGAAAAGGTCAACTCCCAATTGTTGCCGTGCAGCTGAAGATCCCCAGTTGAGCATTTGCAGGAGCCAGCTTTGGGCGGTGAGCTTTATGCCACCTACAACAAGAAGGGCCTCTTCGGCAAGGACAGAGAACTGTACGATATCGCCGAGATTGGTCGATGTTTGCTGACATGGTTTCAGTTGTTTCTTCGTTGGGGCTTCTTTTAGTGGCTTTGCGATGGCTCGAGGACCGACCAACTCCAGGAATTGATACAAGTATCCTTGAACTGTGTGCACGTGGGAGAGGCCTGAGATGGCGTCTTTCTCCAGGGCGTCTAGGCACCATTGCTCCGCCTCTTTGGCACCGCAGATGCGCATCGCCTCTGGACCCATCCCCTATAGTGGGACAAGACACGCTGGCAGAGAAGGCCAATACCAATGGGGTGCGGATTTATTTTGGGTTTTTTTTGTTTTTTTTGATTTTTGATTTTTGTTTCCGTTTTTCGTCCGGGCCAGAAATGTCGTATTGTACTGCATTTTCTCGCGAAATTGACGCATTTTACACTAGCCCGTCAACATCCCCAGCATCGTTTTCAACATCCCCCGCATGTCCGACCAACATCCCTAGCATCACCAACAAATCGTGGGTAACAAAATCGAAAAAGGGGTCAACAAAATGATGATTCTAAAAAGTAGCGGGGGGGTTGGGGGGGAAGCCCCCCATGATTTTCGCAGAAGTGATGATTTGAATAGGGGTGCAATTCAATCTCTGCAAAAAGTCTAAAAAGTAGGGGGGGAGGGGGGTTTGGGGGGGGCTGCCGCCCCCCCCCCATGATGTTCGAAGAATTGATGATTCAACTAGGGGTGCAATTCAATCTCTGTAGAAAATCTAAAACGTAGCGGGAGGGTTGGCGGGGGTGGCTTCCCCTATGATGTTCGAAGAAGTGCATACATACAGACATACATGGATTACACAGATTACCTAAGATATCGTATTTTGCAGCATTTTCTCGCGAAATTGGACGCTCGAAAAAGTGATGATTCAAATAGGGGTGCAATTCAATCTCTGCAAGAAATCTAAAAAGTAGCGGGGGGGTTTGGGGCGGGGCGGCCGCCCCCCCCATGATGTCGGAAGAAGTGATGATTCAAACAGGGCGGAACTGGTGATGCTGATGATGCGGGAAGCCAAATCCAAAAACCAATGAAAGGGTGCAAAAGCCAAAAAGCCCAGAGAGGAACTGTGAATGCAGAGGATGCGAAGAGCCAAAGCCAAAAAGCCACCAAAAGCCGCATAAACCAACAAAAAGCCGAAAAGCCGAAGAAGCCGAGAAGCCAAAAGCGAAAAAACATCCAAAAAATACACAAAAAAATCCTAAAATGCATACCCCTCCATACCAATGTCCGTGGCTTTGGTGTGTGTGTTTCAGCGTGTCTTGTTTGCTTGTTTGCGCGCTGATTTGTTGGTTTCTATGGTGTTGTGTGTGTGTGTGTGTGTGAGTGTGTGTGTGTGTGAGTGTGTGTGTGTGTGTGTTGCTTGTTCTACGTCTGATTTCGTTGCCGATGTTGCTTTTGTGCGGGTGTCTTTGTCAGTTGCTTTGTTGTGTGCTTGTTTTGTTGATTTGTTTGTGTCTTCCTTTCCTGATTGCTCACCCGCGTGCCTCCTCGCCTGTTTGTTTGTTCTGCTGGGTTGGCCTGGCGAGTGAACGTTCTTGGTTTCCTGAGCAAAGAGTTATTTGTGACTTTGATACCAACCCAGATCGAGGAAACCGCTCCAGAATGCCAACCCGTTGAAGCCAAAAGTGTCCCTGGCTGCTTTAATCTCGGTTAGGCAACAAGGGAGTGCAACAGCTAGGTATGTCTCAAAAGAAGGAGCCCCCCAAAGGCTTGGTGTCCTGTTTGCTTTCCCTGTTTTAAAAGCCAACTAACAAGGGGTGGCCCCCCCAAAGAATCTGACATACCCAGCGGGTTCTTGCGCCAGGAACAGCATGCCAAGTTTTACACTGCCGGGGTAATCTTTGCCTTCGAGCACCTTCACGGCTGCTTGGTTCTTACCGGTTCGAGCCACGAGAAGGACCATTTCTTTGACACTTGCCATGGTGAAATATTTGTTTTACCGTGGACATGTGTCTTCAACTTGTGAAACTGAGGTAATATCGAATTGCATGCATCAAGGTCAGATTTGGGTGCCCAGGGCAGGACTGGTGGTTTGGTTCAGCCGAACTTTGTATTCAACCTTAAGAGGTAGGCAAACACACGTCAGACGTAGGGACGCCTTCAAATGGATTATTCACTTCGACATGTGCCCCTTTTGCTTTCTTTGTGGTGACACTGGCTGGATGTTTCCGCCTTGATGACCTCAAGGCTGGGATCCTGTTGTCCAAAGCGATCCGATCAGGTTTTGACTCGGATTGCGGGCGAACTGTGGATTTGGTTCAATCTGTGGACCCTTTCGACCGCGTTCCTGGCGGTTTCCTTTTGCATGGAACGTAGCCATATCTAGTTATCCAGCAAGAGCTTAGAATCGTTTGGGATGGCCGCCGTGCGACTTGTTCAACTATTGGAGATGATGCGCACGTTTGCACAAGCCATGTTGGTTGCGATCTGGCTGTGGTGTCAGTAGCTCCCAGCAGCTTCAGCGCAGCTCATGTTTGCTCTTGGATGTGGCGTATCCCCACCCCTGAATGTTTGGGAGAGGGATGTACGTCCACAAAGGAGCCCTTTGTATTGTGCATGTCCCGTGGAAGAACAAGTGTAGATCATTGTGGGCAATCTCTCTTCCGTCCTGGGGGCCTTTTGGCCAGGTGTGGGCGCCCAAATGAAGGGCTGGGGGCTGACACGCCGTGGTCCTTTGAGCGTGAGTTTAGACATGTGTTTTCCTGTATCACCAGCTTTGAATTTTGTAGAACCTAAGAATGGCCTTGACGCGCTGCTTGAGGCAAGAAAATCGCCTATCGCTGCGTGGATGCAATGGCTTGGGAGGGCGCGCTCCGCAAAACAGGGGGATTCGTTTTTTGACTGCGGAAGGTGACAGCGCCAATTTGCTTTACGGCTCTGTTTCTTTTTCAACACATGCAAGTTTTGCCACCAGAGCTTGGCAAATTTGGTTCCAACATCCATTGCAGCCTTACACCTGGAAATAGCCACATGGAATCGATGGCCAGCTTGAGGCCAGCAATACCAGACACATCTCGTGAAGTCCATGGGGGTCTCTGACTAGCATCATGCTGCCGGAAGTTTCTGTGTTGCAGTTACGTTTGGGTCAGGGGTTCAAGGGATTCAGTGACCTGCGTCCAGTTGTTTCTGACTGAGCTTGGCATTAGGAGATCTGAAGCCGGAGAACATTCTGCTGCCTCTTGCCTGCAAAGCTGACAGACAGATTCATGGATCATGGGCTTCTTTTGAGTTGGTCACAGATCGATTTGACTTTACTGATTGGCTCATCAGGTGTTTGTGAGGGGAAATACAATGAGTCCACCATGGAACCAGGAGCTTTACTGTGAGATCTAACGCCTGACAAAGGTTCGCTTGCAGAGACATGGTCATTCAGGCACTTGCCAGGGACAAGAAGCCGCTTGAAGCGACTTCGTCTCTTTCCCATGGCGGGTGTGAGAGCGTGCTTTAGCACCTGCCAGCTTTACTCCTTTCCGCAGGGAAGTCGTCGTTTGCCTTAAAACAAAACGAACAGCCATACTCAACCACAAAGCCATGGCACAATTGCCTTTAAAAACCAGCCATGCTCCTCAGCCACAAAGCCATGTGTAAAGTTGCCGCAAAACAAAATACTCAACCACAAAGCCATGGCATCCGTGGCATTCACGTGCCGCGTTTGCGAAAACCAAGGAACGTGGAGGGCCACGTGAAGCTGACGGACATGGGCCTGGCAAAGGTGGTGGTTGGTAAGACCTACACCACGCTTCTGGGTGCGAAATTGGGAAAATGCGATTCTCTTGTTTGGTTTGTCCAAAAGGAAGCTACAAGGAGACGTACATGCGCCTTGTGTTACTTGTGTTTTTCCCTGTTTAGCACCTGGTTTAGCACCTGAAATCGAGTCTCGACAGTCACCCAAAGCCGACTGGAGCTGATTGAGACCTTTTGCCAGAGTTGGTCCGGCGTCTAATCATGGCACTTTAGATTCACAACTTTTGACGCATCGGTCTTTTGGGCAAAGGTGTTTTGTTGCTCTTGTAACATGGCCACCCAAATACCGCACGTAATGACATGTGCTGCAACTTGCAGCTATCTCTGCTGGGGGATGTTTGAGTTTCAGTACGAGATTGACTTGGTGTGCCAGTCCTGCCTGGGCTCATGGACCTTCTGGTTGCCAGGTTGTCATGTATCCGGGGACAGATAGCACATGATAGCACTTTGAGTTTGTGACCTGTTTTATGTCTGATGTGGGCGGCGCATGTTTTCCGGCAGTTTCGAGCTTTGACTTGCGGATTGCTCACCAGACCTGCATGGCTTCCTCTTGCTTGCACTGACCGGGGGAGGTTTTCCAATGCACGGTTGAGTATGCTACTTAGTGATCGGCGCAGGATTTTGAGTCACAAGCACGAGAGAAAAGGTGGTGGTGTCTGATCAAAGGACAACTGGGGATGGTTAATAAGGAAGGGCTTGCTGCAGCTCGGGAGTGTGTCAAACGGTGCGGCTGTTTCCCCACTCAAAGGTAGTCGTAGTTTAAGTTTCCACGGCCTGCTAACATGGTCAACCAGATGGGATTCGAAGTCATGGCTTCGGTTTGGGCAGAGGTGCGGGACCCCGGATTACTTTGCCCCCGAGCTCATTGCTTCCACGGGACATTCTCACTCAGCAGCTTGGCAGGGACAGCTTGCTGCCAAATCCGATGCAGAATCAGCGCCTTTTTTTTCGCAGAATTCCTGGATCCCTCCATTTTGCGGTGAATTGACTAAGGCAGGGTGTGCGTACTCCTTTTTTACGAGTCCGAATTGGTTGCATGGAAAAAACAAAAAAACATATTGTTCGCCGACATGCGCATTTACGACTTCGGTGGGCTCATTGCAGGCAATACCAAACGGCATGTTCAACATGCGACTTGACACAGCCTTTGCGTTGAGAATTCCATGAACAACACAACGATGACATCAACAAGTGTCTCGGCACTTTGCGGTACATGTCCAAGCACATGTCCGGAAAGTCTTTGTTGTCCCCATACTTACAGCATCAAAACTTGTCTTTGCTTCACGGCTTCCGTTGCATTACGGTGCTCTGCTATTACCTTCATATGTTGTGGCTGAAGATTCACCCATACATCCTTCGTTTTGGGTATAGACACAGTTGAGCTGAGAATTTTGAGCCGAGCTTTCGCGCAGAAACACTTGCGCAGAGCGCTTGAGAGCAGAGAGAATTGAGCCGAGAACTTTGCAAGAGAAACTTCCACAGAGAGCTTTTGCAGAGATGCTTGAATGGAGATCTGGCACAGTGAAGCTTTCAGAGTGAACTTGCGCAGAGACCACTATAGCGCAGTGAGCGCATAGTATATGTTCTGCTTTCGGGCCACGTATTCTTCTAGTTTTATTTGGTCAGGTATTCTTTGCAGATATTTTGGAGAACCATTCCTCCAACAAGGCCCCCTGGTTCCGGGAACCATGACTTTCTCAATCCCTCTCTCCGAAAGGAGCTTAAACATAGCACGAAGCGAATGTTTTGTTCCACCGAGGGATGCAGGCACATTCGACCTCCGCCCAGCGTGCAGCAACGTTTAGCCTTCCAGGCAAAAGGCTGCAGGCTCGAGGACGTTTTATAGCATCTACATGACGGGACCCTGGGTTGAACCAACAGCACGTGAAGCTTCCAGTACAACCAAACAAAACCCGAAGATACCTCGAAAAGGGTTTTGTGTTGGGAGAAGACCGACCGGTGTCCGACGAGTTCGGCACCTTCCCTCTCAGAATTTCGCGGGGCACCGGGCAGCGCTCAATCGAGGTGGACTGGTGGACGCTGGGCATCCTCACCTTCGAACTTCTCAGCCCCTTAGAGAGCTGGCATGCCCACCCCCCCCCCCCCCAAGGGCCAGTTCGGTAGGTTTCATCCTTAAAGGAAAAAAAGTAAAGCGCCTTAGAGCCAAAGGTCAAGGGGCTTTGGGCGCTCACGTGATGCAGGAGGCATGTCTTCAAAGTTCAAGATGGCTTGTGTTGGTTCGCTTTTGGAGGCGCAAAGGCTCACATGTTGAATTAGCAGCGTACTTGATTTTACTAGTTGAGCCCCCCCTTTTCCGGTCGATGGAAAAGCCAGTCACTTTTAGAAGTTCTCTATCGTGTTGTGATAGCTTCAGCCATGGGGCTTGCTATGCATGTGAGTTTCAGGCAGGGTCGCTTTATTTAGCATGCACGTGCAGAATGGCTTAGGGCTTAGGGCTTGTGGCATATAGTTAATCGCTCCTTCCCTGAGTTCATGGACTTTAAACGTTTTGGGAAGACAATTTTAGTGGAAAATCCAAGGTTTTGACTTTTTTTGGCCCATCCACTCGGGAAGTGTTTGTCCAGACAGGTACGTACCGTTTGCCACCGGTATGCAATCTGGGTATCCAGTCAGGGACACGTGGGCGGTCTGGGTCAGTGACGTCGCTCGCCAAGGCGGACATCCTCCTTTCGAGTCGGCTTATCCCATGCAGATCTACCAGAAGGCCGTTCGCCACCGATGCCGTTTTGCCGTTCGGCCCTTCGAGGTTAAAACGCCGTGCGGCAGTGAGCAAGCGACTGGCTTCACACGACAAAGTAGCGTTTGTAAGGTGTAGGACATCGAAGAGTATGTCGCGCACATTCAGAGAAACACCATCCAGCGTGGGCTTGTTGTTGTGCGACGTTTTCTGTGATCAATCTCATGCAGCCACGCCCCAAAGCTCCTGGCGTTTTGAGTTACCTCCCCGGTGCCGTGGTCATTCGCTTCGTTCTCCCGGATTTCGAGTGAGTTTTGAGTCGGAGGTGACCAAGGGCATCAACAAGGTGACCTTCCCGCCAAAGTTGCGCGGTCCAGCTACTCGGAGTCATGGGCTATCCGCCAGTGCTACAAGGGACTCACGTGCCTCCAGTGGAAGCACTGGAGTCTTCAAGAGCAAGACTGCATGCTTTGGGCGACCAAGCTTGCTGACTTGCAATCCACTGGCTTTCTGCAAGTGACAATAGCGGGCCCCAAACCAATGGGATGTTCCTGCTGAATGTTTACACGGCATGGCTAAGCTGGCTTTACTGGTCTCCTTGGCCTTGCACATGGGCTTACCGGTAGCCCAGTTTCTCCGTGAGGCTGAAGACTTGGTCAAGAGCCTTTGCAGAAAGGAGGGGCGGTGTGGGGGCAAAGTGACCCAGACCGACTGAATCGGTGGCAACTCGGCTTCATTTCTGTGGGTGTCGTTGTTCCAGATGAGTAAAGTGATTTCCCAGTTGCATTTGGTCAGCACACGCAAATTCGGCCAGAGTCCATTCACGGGCCCGCAGGAAGTGACTGACACCATGGAAGCATGTTGGTGCTTCTTTAGATGGGCAGATGTCGAAGACAAATGAGGCCGATGAGGAGTCCAGTTCTCAAAGCAGAGATCAACACAGAGGCTTATGTGGCTGTGGGTCAAAAATATGTACCCTAAATGGAACCTTGGTAAGTGGAAACATGGACCAAAACCTGCGGTCCCCTGGTGGTTTAATTTTGACCCATACCCATACAGATGTTGCTCATTCTCCTGCGCCAGCGGTGAGCCAACTGTTTTGCTGGACCATCTTGCTTTGGCAAGTCACAACTTGCATGTGGCACAACACCGCATTGGCGGTGCCCAGCCCGGGTTTTGATTAGAAAGTAAGGCAAGCACCCCCTTTCATAAGAAGTCGAGCTTATTGTTTGTTCCCTCTGTTTTTGACATCGCAGTGCCTGCAAACCTGCAATGCTGGACCCTCCGGACATTCGAACCGTCAAAGTGACAGTTGTTGATTGTCTTGCCAGTGCTCGGGACAGCTTGGTTGAGCAGCCGTGTGGTGCATGCCGTGAAAGGGCCCACACACTATCAAGAGGATTTATCTAGTTTCTCGGTGGTTCCCAGCCATCTCCTTAGCGTCTTAGCTTATTTATTAGTGTGTTTATTGGGGATTTCCATTCAGCCCACTGGAATTTTCACTTTTAGCGGGGGATCTGAGGACAAGTTCAGGTTTGTAGGGCTTGCTGCATAGATCCGAAGGGCTTGGACACGCTGCATGTAGCATTTGCTGCCGCGCCAGGAGCCCTCAGAGCGGCTGGCAATGAAGAAGGGTGGTTCGGCAAATGTCAAGAAGCACCTGGGCCGCTAGATTCGGCGCAAGCAGCTGTCTTGGTGTAAGACTAGGAAACAATTCCCAAGTTCCCCCCTTTTTGACCATGCTCAGGTCTTCCCGGGTCAGATATTGTTTTGCCATGCCCGACGATATTCAGTCAGCTCGGGGTTTCAGCTGGCAAATCGCCCCAGATGGAATCCACGCCTGCGGATGCTGGGGAATATGCCCGGATTGGGAGTGTAGCCCTCGAGATCTTCCCACGCCAACCTGTCGCAACCTTGAGAGGCACGTAGGCCATGCGTAACTAAATTCCTTGTGCTCCTTACAAGATACATTTTGCCCATTTGAAACATGGCTTTTTCCACCAAAATAAAGGGAACCCACCATTTACAAGGCAATGTAATGTAAGGATCCCTGTTGTGGGGTGCAGCCTTCTCAAATGTTGAGGCTTGAAGAATTTGGATGAACCAACCGAGGTGAATGTTTCCTTGGACCGCAGGGTGAAGCGGAGGTTCTGCCAATCGTCCCATTGTCGTCCTATTGTCTAGCTTTATGCATGGGGTTATTAAGGCCTGTATAAACCTGCATAGCCGTGTTTGTAGATCCAACGGTCAACGAGTATTGGGTGCTGCTCACATTGTGTGATCAACAACCGGTTTGTTTCTTTGTTGCGACTTGGCTGTTCGTTTTGTGTTCAAAGGGGCAGTTCCACCGTTGCAACACCCGCCACAGAAGGAATTAGTTTCTGTCAGAATATGATGTCAGGTTTGACCTCTCTGCGTGTTTGTGTGTGTGTGTCACATTTGCTTTGTCCTCCGGGAGCAAACAAGATCAATCAACATGAAGGGCATTTGTATGTCCTACCCGAAGTGAGAAAGCCCGAGGCCATAGTTTGACACGAAGGCATCCGTATGTGTGTGTGTGTGTGTGTGTGTTTGTTGGTGCCCCACTTTTGAGGTTAGTTTACCGGAAAACCAGATGCAAACAACAACATTGATCCATTTTGTGGGTTCCCTATTTTGGCACAGACCCATGTTTGCCTTCTTGAGCTTACAACTTGCCGCTTTTCACGCCTGGCAGAGAGATGTTTCCCGCAGTGTCGATGCACGTGATTGTTCCAGCTACGTTGGTTTATACATTCATGCCTTGGTTACTGCCAGGCGCTGTGCAGGGAACCAGATTCCAGACACTTGTGTTGGTCATGCCGTCAATTCGGCATGCATGTTGTCTCTTGTGTTTGTGAACGCTGCCGCTGGTTATTTTCAGATTCTGATGAGGCAGAACCAATAAGAATGTGTTGTCTGCTCGGCAGAACCTGCCCACGTGTGCATTATAACTCTCAGCATCCTTGAAACGATCTTTCAGCAGAAGATTTCGATGCAACAATGCTCTATCGCGACATGCCTGCAAGGTTTGATCAAGCATTGTTCCTTGGTACTGAATGGCTTGTGCTTGTTAGGAGCGTGAATGGCTTGTCTAGACAATTCATAAACCGCACCGCCGCAGGTCAAGTCCAAATTGCAGGAAGCAATTGTTGGCTTTTTCAGCAGTATCCTCATGATGCAGGGCTTTTGGCCACAGGCCTGGAATTTAGGCGGGCATGTCCAGAGAACGCCCAGCCAGCCATGAAGTCCTGCAGTTATATATGTATATATCCATGAGACGGAAACGATGCCTTTCTGCGTTGCAAGCTGGTGAACCCAACAAAGGGCCCGCGTGTCTGATGAGATTTGATGCCTTGCATAGAGTATGGTACAGAGCACTTGCACAGAGAGACCTGCACGGACGAGCTCAGAGAAACCTACACAGAGAATCATGCGCAGAGAACTTGCGCAAAGAACTTGCAGAGAGAACTTGCCCAGAGCACTTGCGCTGAGAAACTTGCTTAGACAAAAGTGGGCGGCTTCTGTGAAAAACAATCGCGCGAGTTGTTTGCTGCGCTGGCTTGCTCGTTCCTGCAGCCTTGAAAATTCTGATACTTTTCAACATCCCCTTGGCTTTCTTAGTGTTTAGTGGGGATTTCCATTTAACCCGTTAACAGTTAAATGTTTAGCGGGGGATCTGAGAACAGCCCAGCCCTGACTTCGATGTCAAGGTTTGAGTCCGTGAGGGGTTGGGTTTGACACCTCTCCACGCCCAGGCATGCCTGGTACAAGGGCTTCGATTGGGAGGCCTTTGAGGCAAGTGTGTTCAGAATGCGATCCAATAGAACCAGTGGTGCCTTCCAAATGCTCAGAGAAGTTTTCCGGACCGGCACAGTCTGCCTCCAACACTGGTGAGAGCTTTCCCGGCCGCTCGACAGGAAGACTATTGACTTGACTTTGCAGGCATTGGAAGACGTGCTATGCCTTGAAACCTCTGTTTTATGTGTCTTTGCTGTTGGAAGGGTGTCTCTTGATTGCAGTCAATTCTCAATACTCGCAACAGGCTCATACGAAGATCCTGTCAAACGTTTGTTCCTTGCGTTTGGATGGTCTGTTTCCGTGTTTGTTGATGAACAATGTGGAATCAGCACAATGGGTTGACAGTCAGAAGTAGTTTGAAAATGCGATAATGGCGATAGCATTTTATTCAATACATGTTGAGTACTATTACCAATTTGGTTTAATTATTGTTTGAACAAATGGGGAATAAGGTTCGTAGGCGGCAACTGGCAACGTCATGCATGCCTTCAACATTTGACAGCTGTTGCTGTCATTGTTGATTGTCAAAGCCATTTATGTCCGTGAAGGCGAAGACATGACACGAGCATCCGACAAAATCATCAGTAGTCTTCGCCAAAGGGCGCTAAACGTGGAGAGTTGGATGTTGATTCTATCTTGGGCACCTGCCTTCCCTCCATGCCCAAACCCCTACTAAACTCTGTGCCATGACTATGGGTTTTCAGCGTTTTGAGGCGAACAAGGGTAGATTGTGGGGTTCCCCTATCGGTTTTGCGGCCTTCTGATTTTGCTAACCCCAGGAAGGCCCAAGCTTCACAACTGAGGGCATGTCTTGAAGCTTTGCTTGCTGGAGCTTGTGCATCCACTTTGCTCCGGCAACCTTTTTTCCAGACAGGCGCAAAGCAAGAAGATTCAGATGTGTTCTTACCTGCTGGTGCTGCCTGCGAACCAAAAGATCGACATGCATCGGTAGCTCTCGCTTGATTTCCTGCAGGTCACGCGCCGGTGCAATATGTCAAAAGTTGATGCAGCAGTGCTGCACACATGACATGTTCAACCCACTTCGTAAGTAGGTTATTAACCAAGGTTGCTGGGTGGCTGAGGTTAGTTGGCTTACTCTAGCATGGTGCAACTACTAAATCGTTTGCTCTAAAGCCCTGCTGAGATGGAGCCCGTGCTGGATGAAAATCCTCCATTCGTGCGATACTGAAGCTGCCCTATCTTTAGATAGGTTCTATCCTTCTCAGTACTCTAAGAACCGCTCTGCTTCTGTTTATCCCTAGGTTCTTTCCCTTAAATAAAGTGACCCATGGCTCACTAGCCTGGCAGCTTGCTGTTTCCGTCGCGCAGAAGCAGAAGATGGACCCGCCCTACAAGCCGCAGGTCAAGGGCAAAACGGACCCGAGCGTTGCGGGGATTCGCACGCACAGCTTGGCACCCCCATCTATTGGGTAGGCTTGTCAAAACCAATATGTATGAGTTCATATTCTGCTTGCTTCCAGGCAACCCACTGCCAATGGAGATTAATGTGGTGATATGTTTTTCAAGCAATTCGACCGTAGTGGGGCTCGGGGAGAGGGACATGCTCTTGAAATCTTCACTGCGCGAAACTCGCAGAAGCCTGCAGAAGGTAGTGCGGACGAGTCTTGTGGGAGCAAACGATGAACAAATCCAGCCCGCATGCCACATGTAATTGCAGGAAGATTGCTTTTTGCTCTTGAATTGCGTTGCATGATGATGACAAGCCAGAGTTATGTTTCATAGCAACCATCAAGCACGTAGTCAAGAGCAGGTTCCGGCAGCAGACCCAACCCCCTCCCAGAAAAAGAGAAGGCAACACGAGAGGACCCTTTTTGGCAACAGGCTAGCAGAAACTCCATGGAAGGGCGGGCGAGGCAACCTGGGTGTTTGTTTTACCTGATTTCAAGATCTTACTCAGATGGCCTGTCCGGTTGGTGGTTTGAATTGGTGATTTTGGGATTTGAACCCGTGGTTCTTTTAGAGCCCTTAGTTGGTGGTTTGGGTTGGTGGTTTGGGGATTACCCTTGGTTCTTGTAGAGGGTAAATGTGAAGCCAGCCTGAACCAGCAAACCACCAAAACAAATCACAAATTAGAGGGAAGCTGACTTACTTTGCCAGGCATATGTGCTGAAGCCTTCAAATCGCAAGCTGTTTAATTGTTGGGGAAGGAAACCGAAGCCGACGAAATGTGCCGCGGAAGCCCGTCGAAGCAGTAAGTCCTTTTCTAGCCGGACCCCCCAAATGGTGGTTTTCCTGTGGATGTTCCTTTGAAACCTTAGCCAAAAATAAAGGGGGGTACCCCTCAAAAACAGACACCCCCGCAAAAGGGTGCGTGGAAGATTGACCAATGTTCAAGCAACGCTAAAAAGATACAAAAAAGGCTGCTTGTTGCATCTCCTGAAAGCGGCCGGCGTCTCTGGAACCACGGGGAGGCAGATGCCAAGATGCAATGTTTGACCAGCTGCTCATGGTGGGCAATATGATTCGCTTAGCCTGGTTGATTGGTTGGTTGGTTGGTTCGTTGGTTCGTTGGTTTGTTGGTTCGTTGGTTCGTTCGTTGGTTGCTTGCTTCGTTGGTTGGTTGGTTGGTTCGTTGGTTGGTTCGTTGGTTGCTTGCTTGGTTGGTTGGTTGGTTGGTTGGTTGGTTGCTTGGTTGGTTGGTTGGTTGGTTGGTTGGTTGGTGTTTTGTTTTGGTTGCCTGGTATATGTCTTGCTTGCACCTGACCCAGCTCCACCATAGCTTACCGAGACAAAGACGACCGGATGCCAAAAATTGCTGCCCAACCCTGGCTTGCAACCGTCGTCGGAAAGCTGCCCGCAGGATCGCGCAAACTTCACGGCCCGCACGGACGACTTGCCGCCCCAGGTGCCTTACAAGGCGGCTGTGTTCGTGTTTGTAGGAATGTGCAAACAGCACGGCGGGGTGAGATTGGGCTGGACTTTTGGTCCAACTTGTTTTCATAAGGGACTCACTTCGAATGCGAAAATTCAGGTTTCACGGAACGGGCCGCCTTGAACCGTGATCGGCACTGAAAGGCAATCAGCAAAAGGAACGTGTTTGCCAATCTCTGTAGCTTTCAGTCACTTTTGGTTGGCTGGATATGGACTTCTTTTTTGCAGGGGAAAGGCAAGTGAGCTACGTCAGCCAAGCTATGAGACAATGTTCGCATGGGGGTCACAGCAAACGGCTTTTTGTTTGACACTATCCCACCAACATGGAGAATTTCCTTGAAAACACTGGCCAGCCGCTTGGATGCCATGTCCTGTCTTGGAGAGTACCCGCTAAGCGCATAGGACCATCACGTTCCTGGGGCGTGGCTGTGCTGGACGCAGTCATTTTCCCAATCTGCAACGTGTTCGCGATGAAACACTGCGAGCCGTGCAGGATGATGGCAGCAATTGGGACAAGGACTTTGCCACGAGCGTGTGAAGAGCGCGCATCCGGTGAACGTGGCTATTGCCACAACGGCACATGTGAAGGAATGCATGCCATGCAAAGCGTCATGCAGTGGATGAACGAGATGCAGGAAGTGCGCTCCACTCTCTTCCTGGCAAGTTGTAAAAAAAAAAGCAAAAAAGAGAGTCAAGAGCTGATGTACCGCCATCCTCCAGGATAGAAACCAAGCCCAATTTGCAAGCTACATTAGGGGGTTGTAGTTTGGAGGCTTCAAGGTTGGTATGAGGGGCACACAGCGGAGACTGGTTGCTGCTTGGAATCAATTCCTTTCTATACAAGCCACACAATCACACCGCAACACAAAAACACGGACTGCACAAAACAGGGGTTTTACAGTTTCACCAGCTCCTGTGCGAGTTCGGCATACTTTTTCATCCACTGGAGCCTTGTTTGCAAGGCTTGTCTCAAGTATTCCGATTCTGGTGAAGGTCTGGCAGTTGCCTGTCCTAGAACTAGGCCAGGTCAACACTAGGTCGCACATTTGTTTCACGTGGGCCATGAGCCAAGTGAGCAGTTCCTCGTGCGAATGCTTGGTATCGGCTATCGGAGTAGGCCGGCTTTGTTGGCAAAGGCCACGATGTCAAGTGAATTATGTTGACTGTCTTTGATGTTTGGAGAACACTTGGGTGGCCGCTGATTGAGTTGCCAGGCCAGGCAATAAGAATATGTTTGAGTTGTTCAATGGTGTTTTGCTGCTGAACTGATTATTTGGCAGTTCCGCATGCGGAGAATAAGTCCTTCTTAGGTGCTGCTGTCTCACCGTGACATCTCACACCTATCGCAGAAAGATACGATGCTCGCAAGCGAAGGGCTCCCCCGACATCAGTCAGTACTGACTGGGAGCTAGCGGCTAGAGAGGCCCGTTCGCTGGTCACTGGTCATTGGATTGGAAGGACCGGGCGGGATACAGCAGGCGAACGGTGTTGTTCTTTTTGGTCCGGATCTCATTTGCGGCTAAAGAGGTATGGTAGTATACTACATATCCACCGGCTGAGCCGCGAGGAAAAGGGGGGCGCGAAGTTTTTCAACGATCTAAGAGCTATAGTTTGGAGCACGCGTCGTTTCCCCTCTTTCTCTGTCTCTCTCTCTCTCTCTCTGTCTTTCTCTCTCTCTCTCTCTCTGTCTCTGTCTCTGTCTCTTTCTCATCTCGTTCTCGTTCTCGATTTATCTCTCTCTTCTCCTTCTCCTTTCTTTTCTCGTTCTCCTTTCTTTTCTCTTCACCTTTCTCTTTCTCTTTTCTTTCCTTTCCTCTCTCTTCTTATCTTGTTCATATTATGTTTTGCCTTACTGTTTCTCTTTCTCGTTATATTTCCTCTCTTTATTTTTCTTTCTCTTTCTTGTCTCTGTCTCTGTTTCGTTATCTTTCTTCTCTTTCTCTTTCTGTCTGTTTCTCTTTCTCTGACTGTCTCTCTCTCTCTTACTCTCTCTTCCTCTCTCTTCCTCTCTCCTTCTCTGTTTCCTCTCTTCCTCTCTGATTCATATGTTGTTGTCTTATCGTTTCTCTTTCTCCTCCTCCTCCTCCTCTGTCCCTGTCTCCTCCTCATTCTCGTTATCTTTCTTCGCTTTCTCTTTCTTTTTGTTTCTCTTTTCTGCCTCTGTCTCTGTTTCCTTCTCTTTCTCTTTATCCTTATATTTATCTTTGTGATTATTTCTTTCTCTCTCTCTCTCTCTTTCAGTCGCTATCTCTCGCTCTTTCTCTTTCTCTCTCTCTCTCTCTCTAAAGTGTCTTTTTCTCTGGCCGGCCAGGCATTTGGGCAAGTGGTGCAAACTCCCTCGCCTCCCAGCCACAACACGACCGGCTTGACAAGCTGGCTTCTCTCCCGGCACATTGCCCATTTTCTCTCATTTGTGATTGGATCCCAAGGTGGGATTCTTTGGGGCAGCCACATTGATGAAGCGACCCAATGAGGGCGTTTCTTTTTCTAGGATAGTCTTGTTGGTTGGTCTTAAAAGAAAACCAACAGCAAACCAACCATGATTATTGTTATTTTTGGGTGTCTCCCCTGAAAAAAGACACACCCACGCCAGCATTCCGACTGTCATGTTTGTCTCAAATAGAAGTTGTTGCCGCAGCACCCGTATGCCGGTAGATGGACTTCCCCCCAAGACGTTGAACGACCTGTGGCGCTGCCACGCGCAGAGTGCTCAGCTGCCCTGATGGCTCCCAGTTTCTCCGGGCACAAGCTGAGCAGCATATGCATGAAGCGACAAGCCGAGAAGTGGTTTCCCGCCTTCTGAGCACGGCTTGAACCGCTCGAACTGTCCACAGTCTCAACCATGGACTTCTTGGAAGCCCAGTATTTTTGCGGGTGAGCACGCTGAGCTTCTTGGCTGACTTGCCAACCCCCGATCAACCAATCTCGGCAGATGCTTTATGTGCCATGACACGGCGCCGAGGTACGTGGAGCACGAGTCGCAAATATCCCCGGTCGCTGAATGTGTTGGGGGGAAACATAGGAGGATCCTATTTTGGTCATGTCCTCCTGGGAAGCAAGTTAAACAATTTGGGCAGTTGCTTGGCCAACTTCACGGCTGAAGCCAATGAACCATAATTCAAGTTTAGCTGTGCTGAAACCAGTTTCTGTTCCCCGAATCAAGTAGGTCAAGAAGGGCCTGACAGAGCTCATGAGGGGCATTCCGATGTATGAGTAATTGAGATAAACATAGATTGTATTTCTTTTCGGGGGTGTACAGCTGGAATCAAGCGGCCTATGGCTTCGTCATTGGGCTGGCATGCTGCCTGTAGACGTATGCGTGTGTGTGTGTAGTGTTTGTTGCAAGGGTCAGCGAATCAGGCTTATGCAAAGCATTGGGTCCATTTCTTCAGTTGTCTTTTATTGTAGACAGTTTGCAGCATTGTTTAATAGCGAGCCGCTGATGTTTACCAAGAGTCACCCAGCAAAACTCACACGCAGTCGGCGATGGAGCCACATTCAACATCATGAGGTGCATCAACTTGCAGACTTTTGCATGGCCATGAACAGCATGGGAGTGGCGGGGCTTCAATATAAAGGTAGCCTACCTTTTAAACCTGATGGGACACAGATGCAGGCGCAAACCCAGACGCAGAGACACAAAGACACAGAGACACAGAGTTCACAGAGTTCACACAGAGACACAGAGACACAGAGACACGGACACACAGGACACACAGACACAGAGAAACACAGAAACACACAGAGAGAAACAGAGACACAGGCAGAAAGAGAGAGAAACAGAGACATGCAGATACATGCACACACACACACACACACACACACACACACACACACACACACATACACTCTCAGTCTGTTAGTCACACATACACACTCTTAGTCACACACACACAGACGCACAAACAAGCAACACCATCTTGATGAATGTTCATGATAGCAGGCAGACAACAGGGTTCCCAAATAAGTGACACAAGCGCGTACTTGTCCCATCATGAACACACACATGCACGTGCTATGGTCGTGCTACATTGTTTTGCAGCAGGAAAGTATTGGACGAAGGATCACAAACAATGTTGCTGCTTTGACAATGTCAACAAGGTGCCGTCTTCAGCATGCGACAGATCAGATGGTATCATTCACTCGTGCCTTGGGAGAGCTCCCCTCATCTTGCTGCACGCCTGGTCAGATGAATTTGAGCGGGAGAATCAACGGTGCTTCCAGATTCGACGCCAGCAAGCCACCCAGTAAATCAGTGCAGCTTGAGCTTCAACCTTGTGGAACATATGCACGACTATCCTATCGATTGGCAGGTTCAGCGTCTTTTTATGGCAGGGTTGCCCCAAGACATTGAGCAATAGGCAAGGGGAAGAACACCTTGTATAAATTGGGTTCTTGTGCCATAGCTTTCCTCTTCGCATGGCAGCATTTCTGGGGTTCGAATGCGCTGAGACTCGGTCGCTGGCATTTGGCTCCAGCCAGCAAACAGCTCGATTCCACCCCAGGACCGGGCTTTCGACTCGTCCCCGTGTCGCGCCAAGCATCAACAAGACGTTTTGCCTTGCAATCCAAAACCCAGCCCCTAAACGCCCAAGAGGGTTCCAAGAAACCCTAAAGCGATGCAGCTGTTCCTATCATGTTTGATTGGGAGCTCACCTGAGAGCCAACTGGCCCACCCAGTTCTCAGTGACCTCTTTTGCAAAAGAAAGACACCGGCTGGACGTTTGCCACGTTTCAGCACAGTGGATGAATAGCAAGAAAGAGCAGAGTCAGAGAGAGTGTTTGTGTTGTTTCATGACTATGATGATGATGATGATGATGATGATGATGATGATGATGATGATGATGATGATGATGATGATGATGATGATGATGCTGATGCTATGATGACTGAGTACAATCCAGAAGGTGTTGCTCTGAAGGGAACTTTAGATGAGCGTTGCGAAAGGTACCTGGGACCTAAGAGTCTGGGGTGGCGCACAGCCAACATCCAGAGAGCTTCGTGTCGAAATGCCTTCAGGCCCTTCAGGCTTCCGGGAACCGGTTGTCGACTGGCCATGGCCATGGGTTGAAATAGGGCACTCCTTCAAGACTGGTCGGACAGAAATCCCAATGGTGTCCACCACCCAGCCATTCCCTTAGCTTTTTAGCTTTTTAGCTTTTTAGTGTTTAGTGGGGATCTTCAACTTTTAGCGGGTGATCCTCAGCCCACCAAAGGGTGCCCAAATAGAATTCGGAGGGGTATTTATTTTAGGAATTTTTTTCGTTTTTTTTTTGGAATTTTTTTCGCTTCTTGGCTTCTTGGCTTCTTGGCTTCTTGGCTTCTTGGCTTCTTGGCTTCTTGGCTTCTCGGCTTCTTGGCTTCTTGGCTTTTCGGCTTCTTGGCTTCTCGGCTTCTCGGCTTCTCGGCTTCTGGGCTTCTTGGCTTCTTGGCTTCTTGGCTTCTTGGCTTCTTGGCTTTTCGGCTTGGCTTCTCGGCTTCTGGGCTTCTAGGCTTTTCGGCTTTTTGCTGGTTTATGCGGCTTTTGGTGGCTTTTTGGCTTTTCGCATCCTCTGCATTCCCAGTTCCTCTTCGGCAGGTGGCGTTTTTCCGACATCATGGGGGGGGCTGCCGCCCCCCCCAACCCCCCCGCTACGTTTTAGATTTTCTGCAGAGATTTAATTAGTTGCACCCCTAGTTGAATCATCAATTCTTCGAACATCATGGGGGGGTTGCACCCCTAGTTGAATCATCAATTCTTGAACCATCATGGGGGGGGCTGCCGCCCCCCCCAACCCCCCCGCTACTTTTTAGACTTTTTGCAGAGATTTAATTGCACCCCTATTCAAATCATCACTTCTGGGATTGACATGCCCTCCTACTTGAATCATCATTTCTTTGACCCCGTCACACGATTTGTGGGTGATGCTAGGGATGTTGGTGGGACATGCGGGGTATATTTCGCGAGAACATGCTGTAAAATACGACACTTTACTGGCCCGGCAGAGATTGAATTGCACCCCTGTTTGAATCATCACTTTTTCGAGCATCCAATTTCGCGAGAAAATGCTGCAAAATACGACATTTTAGGTAATCTGTGTAGTCCGTGTATGTCTGTATGTATGCATTTCTTCGAACATCATAGGGGAAGCCACCCCCGCCAACCCTCCCGCTGCCTTGTAAATTCTATCACACCCTTTCTTGAATCATTGCACCCCTACTTGAATCACCACTTCTTCCGACCTCATGGGGGGGCTGCCGCCCCCCCCCCAACCCCCCCCGCTACGTTTAGATTTTCGACAGAGATTTAATTAATTGCACCCCTAGTTGAATCATCAATTCTTCGAACATCATGGGGGGTTGCACCCCTAGTTGAATCATCAATTCTTGAACCATCATGGGGGGGGCTGCCGCCCCCCCCAACCCCCCCGCTACTTTTTAGACTTTTTGCAGAGATTTAATTGCACCCCTATTCAAATCATCACTTCTGGGATTGACATGCCCTCCTACTTGAATCATCATTTCTTTGACCCCGTCACACGATTTGTGGGTGATGCTAGGGATGTTGGTGGGACATGCGAGGCATATTTCGCGAGAACATGCTGTAAAATACGACACTTTACTGGCCCGGCAGAGATTGAATTGCACCCCTGTTTGAGTCATCACTTTTTCGAGCATCCAATTTCGCGAGAAAATGCTGCAAAATACGACATTTTAGGTAATCTGTGTAGTCCGTGTATGTCTGTCTGTATGCATTTCTTCGAACATCATAGGGGAAGCCACCCCCGCCAACCCTCCCGCTGCCTTTTAAATTCTATCACACCCTTTCTTGAATCATTGCACCCCTACTTGAATCACCACTTCTTCCGACATCATGGGGGGGCTGCCGCCCCCCCCCAACCCCCCCGCTACGTTTTAGATTTTCTACAGAGATTTAATTAATTGCACCCCTAGTTGAATCATCAATTCTTCCAACCCCCCCGCTACTTTTTAGACTTTTTGCAGAGATTTAATTGCACCCCTGTTCGAATCATCACTACCCCGCTCTGTTTTTCTTAATTGTTTTTTTGTATTTTTTTTGCTGGGATTGAAATGCCCTCCTGTTTGAAGCATCATTGTTTTGACCCCGTCAACCCGCCAGCTACATTTTTGGATTTTGTTACCCACGATTTGTTGGTGATGCTAGGGATGTTGGTCGGACATGCGGGGGATGTTGAAAACGATGCTGGGGATGTTGACGAGCTAGTGTAAAATGCGTCAATTTCGCGAGAAAATGCAGTAAAATACGACATTTTGCTGGCCCGGACGAAAACCGAAAAAAAATCCCAAAACAAAACGAAAAAAAAACCCAAAATAAATCCGCACCCATAGAATTCAGACCTCGGATTCGGTTGCCGTGTGCCGAAGGCTTGATGATGGAGATTCGATCGAAGAACCTGGCAAAGTTGGATGCGGCGTTCCGCAGGACCACGGCAGCCCGGTGAGCAAACCGCCCCTGTTTTTTTGGCCAGGATGCCGCAGTGAAGCATGGTTTTCTTCCTGAAACTACCCCCCAAAGCATTTTTTAGCAGGAGAGAAAAAACGAGACAAAAAAAGAAAACGAACAAAACGATCCAAGGGGCCAACCGACAAAAGGTGATCGACCTTTTTGCTCAGCGAAGAGCAGCCAAGTACTTGTCGCAGTTTGATGAATAGCTCGCCGCAAGTCTCCTGTTTGAGGCGCCCAGTCGAGGAAACGAGGCATTCGCGTGCTTCATTCTGTTGATCAAAGAACTCTTTCAACGAATGCGAGTCGGTCTCGGACCAAACAGAATATGTGAGTCTGGCTTCTAGTGCTCATTCCACAAGAATGCTTCCTGTCAGCCAGCTTGCGCTCTCAGTCAATGCATGTTCAACACCTATTATTGCATGCTTGGAGAGACCCCTTGCATAGCTATTCCCTTTTGAAATTCTCTTTAACCTCCGCTTGCAGTGGGAAAGCCTGCGTAGAAAGTTAAGGGATAGTCCCAACCAGGACTGGGTGCGCATATTTGCCCTTTGATTTCGTTTTGAGCATTGTTACAGGGCTCCCTGTACTTTCCTCTTGACCTCCTTTTGGTGTCAATTTAGATGTGGCTGTGGGTCAAAAATTGGTACCCAAAATGGCACCCTGGTAAATGGAAACACTGACTAAAACCTGTGGTCCCCTGGTGGTTTAATTTTGACCCATACCCATGTGGGTTCTTTTGGTGGGTGCTGTTCGAAGGGGACATATTGTGACTCAGGACCAGGTTTTGATGACCCACGTGCCTTGAGTTCCAGCGTTTCCTTTCGAGGTTCTGGTGTCACCGGTGGACCAGCGCCTGCTGCGGACCAAGAATGTGCTGAAGGCCATGCCGAAAAAAAGCACCACAGATAGACTGCGGACAGTCAAGCTCACATGTGACCCAAAAATGGGGTCCTTCAAATTCACGCGATCGTGGTGGTTGGCTCTCCACTTATACACGGAATATGTTTGTTGGTATTCTCCGTGGCTGTCCCTTCGGGTTCTTCGACGTCGAAAGGGTTCCTAGAAGCAGTGACCATCCTGACGCGTGAGAGCTTCAACCACAGCAGAGTTTTTGCTCCGGCGGACCGAACAAAGGATACGTATCCATGGCATCCCGAGGAAATGTGAGCCAGCCAGGATTTCAATTTGTCAGGCTTCTTGGGAATATGAATCTATGTCTGACTATGAAATTCACAAATCATTCACTAGCTGATTTAGATTTCACTCACAAGCGCCATGCACTTTGAAGCTTCTGTTTGGAGTTCTCCTTCAGGAGCCTTGATGTAGACCATACGGTCCCTGTTGTTTTATAGATTTATGGCGAGTGAGTGCCCAAACGGAGCGCAGCACCAAAGACAGGTAGCGCCAAATGTCAAACGTACTGTAAATTTGGTGACAGATGAGTACACTAAGTATGTCATATATACCATTTTGCAGAAAACAAAGTTGTCTTTTTTGGCGACTCTGCTTGGGTGGCCCACCATGCCCCACCATGCCCCACCTAGGTCTACAAATCTACGTCCCAGTTTGCAAGACATTCGGTGATTCCGATCGGGCTTCGCCCTCGAGGGGAAGTCCTGGTACTTGCAAGCGCATGGCCGATGCGACCCTCGGCAATTCAGTGCTCGTGTTCTGATGCAATGGGCGGCGTGTCCACAGTAACGGCACCCTTTTCCTTCGAGTTGTCGATATGTAGATTTTGGGCATTTGTTTGATGGGTTGTGAGCACTCTTTCAGACGACCCTTGATTTTCTGCAAACTCTTCAAAATAGAGTTTTCCGAGTTCTTATTCTCCGAACATTAAGGACTTGTATGTACTCGTAGTAGTAGGTGCCATTGTGACTTAATTTGCTGATCCTTTGATGCTCGCAGTCTCATCCGATCCGGAATCAAGTTGCATGATCGGCAATGACTCTGCCGCTTCGGATTTTTCAGTCTGATTGCAACTACCAGGAGACCCAAAAACCTTTAAACATGTCATACCCCCCAAAACACGATATTTTTTGTGGGAACACAAGGTTATCACCAAGTTTTCAGATTGAGTGATTTACAGGAAGTACACAGGCTTTCAAAAAATAAGAGTGTGCAACAGAAACTGCTTTTGTAACGGCAAAATACTCGGCCGACCTCGTTTTTGAAGCCACATCACAATCACAGTCTGAAAAAGCCCGCTTTTGCCCAATCCTTGAAGGAGCTAGGGCACGCTCGAGAACCTTTCAGATAACCGGAGAGGAAGCGCTGGAACAGTGCCTGTTTTGCAAAGTTAGGTATGTCAGAATGCCTGCCATATCTTTACCAAAATTGAATGGCAGCGTCAAGAGGGAAGCAACAAACTCACCGATTGTCGGTTGGGGGCCGGAACCCATATTATTCCCACGGGTTACCACGGGTTAGCCACGGGTTCCGGAAACACGATGTTTGCTGAAAACACAATGTTTGGTGAAAAACACGGGGTGCGACAGGTATTCCACGGGTTTACCCACTATTTCCACTGGTCCCCAAACTTTTTCCTACGAAAGCCTTCTAAAAGTGTCGGGTAACGGCCCGGAGAAAGATGCTTGGTGCTTCTCCCCAAAAAGACGAGAGAAGTCTAGGTTACACATGCAACATGACGTTCGACAAACCCGCGTTGCAGGGCCTGCAGCATGGCTTCTACGTTTCTTCTTGCACACGCTGTATAAATTGACATATCGTGTGGCAATGAAGCATTCATGCACGGGTCATACATGGGCCATGCTTGAACGTATACCCCCACCACAAGCCTTGTCCAGTGCCCATGTTTAAAGGGTATAGTGTGCCCGGTCAAGGGAACCTCAAACATGTCTGGAAAGACTGGGTTTCCTTGAGGCTGTCGAGTTCGCCGAAGAACATACAGACATGGGAGCCTCTTGTTGTCGACTCAAGGGCAGCCAGAAACACAACCACCTTGCGTGAGGCTACTTTTTTTTGGGTTGTTCTGGAAACCAAGAAGAAACCACCGGTTTCGGGAGGTTCCCAGACAGTCTTATTCAGGTACTGTATACCTGAATATGGCGAACGGTTGCGACCGATTCGCCGGATTTCCAAGGATAGCTCCTCGGGTAGCACTCGATCGTGCTCAGAGACCAGTGAGGCCAGCGCCGCATCTGGAATTCACGTGGGCTTGATCAATATTCCTGGCCCCAAATGACCATGGGCAAGTTTTCCCGTCATCTCATGCAAAGGGCCTTTTCGGTCAACCCCCCCTCCCTGAAATGACCGTGAACTATGCGTGAATGGACGAGTTTCCCCGTGAATAGACGAGTTTAGCCGTGGACAAAAAGTATACGGCGACCTTTCTGACCAGCAGGACTGCGCAAGCACTTGCAGGCAACAGTGATGCCCGAAGCAGGGGTCCTGACATCGGAAATACTTCAGGTATTGGTGTGGCATTGATACTGTCAATAATCGCGCAACAAATGGAGTGGTTGTCCGAACTATTGGGAGAAAAGCCGAGTTTGACTTCGCCCTGGGAAATGGAGGTACACAACCACTACGTAAGCACTCCATAGAGGCCCTACATCCAACTTTCCCCCACTTGTAGGAGTAGTTGTTTGGATGTAGTGGAACCCCTAGACTGAAGGCCCGCCAGGGCACTTTGCATCGCTGGGGCTTTGAGAGTAGTTGTGAGTTCCCAGATAATTACCCCTGGACAACTTGTGCGCAATTTCCAGTGCATGCCTCTGGCATGCTGGGAATAATTCTCGAACCGGTTTACAAAGGAAGTGAATCTGAGAGCCTCTTCCATCTTTCCATCACTCGGAGCGGGTCGGAGAGTAAGGTGCCAATACGATCCGGCATTACCAGGATGGCCTTTGCCAGTTGGGCAGCGTTTTGTTTCTGGAATCAAGGGCTTATGCAAACAGGGGAACTGCATCATGTTCGCATAGGCAATTTAGGTGGGGGCGTAGGCTCGCGTGTATTTCGCGTGCATTTTGCATAGGCATTTCGCGTAGGCAGTTCGCCCGCATAGGCAAACCTGGGATGATACATGGCTATGTTAGAAGCTTTATGTTTCGCAGCGGTTGAGGTTATACGAGGGAGAGTGGCAACATGGTAGCTATTAGACTTGCATCGCTGCGTGTTGGCCGGAAAGCTATCGCTCAGAGACGATTCCACGAGCAGACGTGTCAAGCGTTGCCTTTGTCACGTAGCTCTTGCGCCTCAACAAGAATGGCAGATTCTTGTTGTTTACATTTGAATAGCTCAAATCTATGCTAGCAACATGGCATCGTTGACTGATTAACGCAGGCGCTAGGTGACTCGTTTTGCGAGCTGACTCTTGATCTGCAGGAGGCCTCGACTTGCGGTCAGGCCACTTGTCTGATTCATCTTTCTGCGCTTGCGGCAGAGTTGGTGTTAGGCCGTTTTTGCTCCTTTGTTCGTGCCAAGCCATTCGGTTGTCCATCTGTAGTTTGTTTTTTGCTCACGCATCGTGGCTGGCCACAGCTGTTTTGGCTGGGCTGAAGCTTTGGCCCGGTGAATGGAATGTGAGCCGTGAGCAAAATGACTTTCATGTATTCGAGAACTCTCAGAAATTCCATCTCTTGAGCTTTGATACCCGCAACGCTTATCAGTGGGCCGCAGAAAGCATTAACCCCCGTGTGGTGTTCAAGGCGGCCATACTGACGCAGAACTTGTCTTTTCGGCGTCACACCAAGGGAAACAAATCAAGGAGCACACCTGTTTGAAACAATCCTGGTCTACGTTTGTGTACTCTTCACTTCAATATGTGTAAAATGACATGGCCACTCGAAATCAATGCATTCAGAAACTCACACCGAATTGTCCTAGTTGTGCTTCAGTGCGTCTTCCGCGGAATCTTTGGCCAAGTCAGCCTGTTCTTTGTAAGCGCTCGCCATGAACTGATGCGTATCGCATTTGCTTTCTTTATGCTCGGAATGTCAGTGGGATCTAGCATCAATATATATATATACATAGATATAAGTCTATCTTGTGCAAGCCTCATCAGAAGTCTTGCTCGTGTGATGCAAAAGAACGAGCATTCGGGTTGCGGCTTTGGGGGATGGTTCTCTTCTTATTTGCCACGGGGCAACAACTTTGCACCAGCAGCAGGGATTGGCAGATCGCCACGGCCAGTTCCAATTTGCCCCTCACGAGGTTTTGGGCGCGGAAGAGATGACCCTCGAGGAGCCGCATTGATCGCTGACTCCCCAGATCACACCCAGATGGGTCTGTGTTTTGTTTACCGTGTCAGTTCTTTAGTCTTCGTGGGAGGTGGGGCTTGGGCGAGCCATACCCCCGAATCATACCCCGAACCATACCCCCGAGCCATACCCCGAGTCATACCCCTTAAAAAAAACACAAAAAAGGATCTTGCAAGAACTGCGGCATTTGCATGTGATCCATGGATAGCTGGAAGCTATAGGGGGTTTAACTTCAAGTGAAGAAGGGGGTCTTGTCAAGAAACAGTGTTAGAGAGCTTGACATGTGGACCGATGCCAGGGGGTAGGGACTCCGAGGTAATACCTGGTTCACTTGTGGTTCCTGGATCTAGTCTTGAGTCTGCGATGCTTGCATGGTTGGGCTCTGATGTCATGGGGCCAAGTACAGTTGACATGTCCACTCACACACTCACTGGTTACTCGTGGGGGGCCATTTTGGCTCAAGTGGTGTTCCTTGACACTCGGTTACCCATCTCGGTCTCGTCTTGCTACTTTGAATGGAAAGTGCCAATGGATGGAGTTATAGAGCAATCCTGCGGATGTCCTGGTACTAGAGTTGTTTGTAGCATCCGTGGTGCTGTGGCGGGGGGTGCAGCTTGACGTAAGACGCTGGGACTTGCAGGGCGCTGTGGCGGGGGGTGCCGCTGCTGAGCTTGAAACTTGGAGCTTTCTTCCTGCAGTCTGTCCGACCAGTCTGTCCGACGCGGTGGAAACAGCTGTCTGTCCTGGGCCACTGTCGCAGTGAAACACAAGCTGTCTTTGTGCTCTTGGGGTACTCTTGGTGTCTTTCCGGTCGAAAAAAGTCTGTCCCCCAATTCATACCCCGATTCATACCCGATTCATACCCCGATTCATACCCGATTCATACCCCGATTCATACCCTTCTGCTGCCATTTGCAGCCAAGAGCCTGGGCAGTACTAGCGAAGCTATGCCGCCCAAATCCTCAGAAGACACAAAACTCAAAGAGAAGCACTGCATAAACCAGCTCTTCGCCAGAAGGTGGGCTAGCCTCTGCGCGGCTGCTGTTTGAGGATGTCACGCTGTCTTGCCCTTACGCTGGTTCGTGACTGGTGCGGGTGGCGGGCCTGACTGGGCAGCGGCGCTTCCCCTTAAGCAACGCTTGCTTGGGTCTGTGAGCACGCGGGTCGCTTGAACTCCAAGTGGAGGTGGCAATGACGTTCGCCTCAAGCAGTGGCTCTGCGCCTTCCGCAGCTTTCGCTAACCCACTCACGCAGAGTGGCAGCTGTCCAGTTCAGGCCACTCACAAGCGCCCCAGGCTGGCTTGCAGCAACTAAGCGGTCCAAATTCTCACGGCTATCCAGTTGCCAGCGCACGGGAGCTTTGCAGTGTCCAAAGCCACAAAGCAAGAGTTCAGAGGCGCGCGAGCCATACCCCGAATCATACCCCCGAGCCATACCCCGAACCATACCTGCGATTCATACCCCTTATACCAACCTCCCGGCACGGCTACGTCAAAAAAACACATACCGGGTATGGATCAAAAATAAACCAGGGAACCGCAGGTGTTAGTCCTTGTTTCCATTTACCAGTACCTATTTTTGACCCACACCCGGATGCTTGACACAAACTAAGGGGTCGCTCTGCTGTGTTGGGTAATCAAAGGGTAGGCATGGTAGGCTCAGGCTGAACTCGGAATTGTCCAATGGACTTCGCAGAATACCACAGAAGCCGGATGGCTCAGAAGATCTCAGATAGTGCCAATGGTTTGAAACAAGAGTCGCATGTCGCAAGAGTTTTAGAGCAAACCGTGCGCTTCTGTGATTGTTGTACAAGGACACGTCACGTGGTTGACGCGAGAAACGGCTTGGCGCCAAGAAGATGTCGCGCTTGAAGCTGTCAATGCACTTGGTCGGGGGCAACTGCAGCGCCTCTGGAGAGAATGCTGGCGAAAGGGAGTTCATGATTTCAACCGGACTTAGTTGGGTAAATGCTCCCCAAGACTAGCGGGACATTGGCGATCATGAGGTACAAGCTTCGCGTAGTAGGTTGCTCAGTACCAACTTTTTGTTTTGCCCAGAATGTGAAAGAGTGAGCTGGGAATTTCGCTGGGAGGTTGCGAGATGTTGGCTGAATCCATTGAAAGGTGCACACACAGATCACAACGGTTGATTTTATTGGAAATAGGCCTGCTCCTAAGCATGGGGTTGGGTTTATGCTGAGGATTTCGCTGGTCGGCCTTCTGTAGCCTGCCTACCAAAGCCCCGACCCCCGCCCCCCACCCCCCCCTCCCACCCACAACCTCTCCCCGACCCCCTTGCCAGCCAAAGGCGGCCCTTTATGATTTCACATGCCGGCAGGACTTTCTTGGTTCCTGGGTGGATGGTGACGGCAACAACATCCACGTCTCCCGCTCGCCAAAGGGGCATTTGGTGCCTTGGCGGACAGGAGTTTGGTTCAGGGGATCCACTGGTGGTCAGGCCCAGAACTGGCATTGAGGCAGTTTCTGCTCGTAAATTCACAGGTCCTTTAGAAGAAAACCCCCCCAACGCAGAGCCATGGGTCGCCAGATATCGGTTGAAAGACTCCTCTTCACTCACTTGTTGACTTTTTAAATGGGTTCTGGGACCCGTGTGCCGGCCTTACGGGGGCATTGTTGAAAAATGTGACCGTCAGATTTCAACAGCCTGGAGTCTCCTGAGTCAGGATCCCAACAAGCCGTGGCAAGACTAGTTATGAGGCTTTCAATGCATACTCGAGGGTCATGAACCACCTTCAGCAACGAGAAAAACTGCACGTTGCCTTCAAAACCTCTTGGGCTTCCACAATCCCAGCCCAGCTGTGTATCCCATCCCAGATTTATATACACTCCTGCTTCGCACAGATTTTCCTGTCAGACACTCGATGCCAAATCCCTGGGTCTATTCGCAGTCGACGACAATAGAATTTATCGAATTGCAGAAATAAGTTCCGCTTTTCTGGGGTGGCCTCTGTTGCAAGCCTTGCCACTATCTGTGTCTCGATCAGGCTTCATTGTAATACCCACCCCACCCCACCCCACCCCACCCCACCCCACCCCACCCCACCCCACCCCACCCCACCCCACCCCACCCCATCCGTGCCCACCCCACCCCACCCCACCCCATCCGAGCCCACCCCACCCCACCCCACCGTACCCCACCCCACCCCACCCCACCCATTCATCCCGCAGAAGGCGCACCTGCACACCTGTGCATCCTCGCACCCAAACACACCTACCCTCCCACACGGCCCATCCACGCACCCGTGCTTGCACGTCGCTCATGCAATACTTCAATACACAGGCAAATGCCAGCAATAAGACAGTATGTTTGAACAAAGGGATATACAACACTATTGATGTAGATAGGTGTCCCGAAATGGCTAGGCAGTACTTTTGGCAAGTAATCTCCATTTCCTGCTTTCTTTGTCTTCGGGTGTCAGTTCTTTTGGCTCCGCTGTTTTTGGCGCTCCTGTGGGCTTTGGATGAGCTACTGGCATTCTAGCAAACACGATTCTCACAATCTCTGTAGGGGCCAGCCAAAACCCCTACCCGCCGAGCCGAAGGCCAGGTGGCTTGATGGCATAAATTCCTCTCACTTCGCCTTTCGGGAGTTTTCTGGTTTCCCGCACAGGTTGCCGGGCATCCCAACCCCTGTTTTACCCTAGGTGCCCCTTTGGACAAATACCAAGCACTGGTACATGGTTGGAGCCAAAACTGAAACCCAGGGCATTTATTTGAAACCAGGTTTGGCGGCAGGACCCCCTCCCCAACGACTGCTGTTTTGCATGTTCCAAAACCTCAACAGCTGTCCAACATGTCGGGGGCTTCATGTTTGAGGCCACCGTATGTTGAAACGGTGACCCAAATAAGAGTTTGGTAATTACCCCGTTTTTGTTTTTGAGGCTCGGTCTCCTTTTTCCGTTGGCTTAAGACACACCCACCACACTCATTTAGTCTCAAAATAGGGATTTGGGCTCCCAAAACCTTCAGACTGACCTGCTTTTCGGGGTACCAACTCAATAGACGAAAACACCCTCATGTGCCAACATTGGTCGATGGTCCATTTGGGTTTGTCTCAAACTAGGGGAAGGGGTCCCTTTCCCTTGAAACCAAGCCAACATAGTGTGCATGGGCGACAAGCATTACGTGAATCCATGGTTGAACCCAACCATTTCTTGGAGTTTAGGTTGCGACATTCCATATGTTTTGGCACCTCACGGAGACCAATTTCCTCTGGCCACTTTTCTGTCACGTATCGGTTTTTTTCTTACAGATGGCCCACAGGCTACCGAGTCAAAAAGTAGGCTGCGCGACACCGAGGCGGTGAACATTTCCAGGCCTCCGTTGCGTCAGCTCCGCCTGGAGCTCCGGAGATCGGAGGCGGGAATTTGGGGGTCACTCAACAGGGCGCGAAAGGAAACTGAACTGGCCATGGGTCAAAATCCCGGTTAGCCCTTTAGTGAACATCCCAATCCAACAACCAAAATGGGTTCTAACATGGGTGGTGAATTCACCTACCAACCAACATGGTACCATTGGTTTTGACCCACAGCCAACTGGACATACTTATCTCATGTGCTAGTGAGCAGGCCCAGTACTCCATGTATTGGCTGCCCCTTCCTTCCGTCCGGGATGATGTGGATTGTTCTTTAGCATCACAAGGTGCGCTGACAAAAGCCCGTTTTTCAGGCAGTGTATGCAACAAGTGGAAAAAAGACTATTGCTCTGGCATGGCGAGTTGCTCTTTTTGTTTACAAGGCGGCAGGCTTGGAACTTAAGAGAATCAAAGTGGAAGCGCTAGCCAGGCGCGAGCCGGGCGCTAGCGTTTCGTTTGGTTCTGAGCTGTCCTTCTTGCCGCGGCTTGTTTCAGCTTTTTTCCGGGGAATCAAAGGGCATTCCTTGCTCCAATGGCCTTTGGTCTTCTGAAGGGCAATTGTAAACGTTGCGCGCTGCCTGCTGGGCTGCAGCGCAAAGTCATTGTCAGGAGCAAGAGCTTGTTGAGGGCCAACCAGGTCACTGGAATGACCTGAGCATGACAGGCTCAGGAGGTAGGGCCGGCGCTTAAAGCTGACTGGGGCGGACGGAGTGCTCTGAGGGTTGGGAGGCGGGCTTGGGAAGATTTGTTTGGTGTCAATCGGATCTGACAGTTTCCCGGCCCAGTATGCTGGGTATCACTTGTATTCGCGCATGACTATCGACGTTGAAGGCGTTGCTCGTAAGTGGTATCCTTACGGACAGGGCTTTGGCTGGCCGATTTGACGTTAGCAGGAGCTAGCAAAAGTTTGACCCAAACGGCCCGGTGTCCCCCTATTCTTTCTGACTCAGGGCAGGCTCGTTCGGGATTGTGCAAAGATCCCCGCAATTGCCGGAGGGACCTTTCTTGGCGCGGTGCCCCAAAACATGGTATCGGAAATTAGAGTTGCGGCTTTGGAGCAGCTGCCAAAGTGTATCGTGTGAAGTTGCGATTTTCGAGCTGGAGCTGCCAAAGTGTACTTCGCGCGCGACACTGTTGCTGAAAAGTTGCGATTTTGGAGCTGCAGTGCCAAAGTGTGCTTGAAATCTTGCACTTGTGCTTAAAGGTTGTGATGACTGGCAAAGCGCAAACACGCTGTAGAAGCATAAAAAACCGCGTCCAAAAGGAGCTGCAATAAGTCATGGGGTTTCTATAACCCTATTTGCCAGAACAGGAACGGTATTTTCTTCCAGCTCGTCGGCATTCACCAACGACAGTTCTGATTCGAAACGGAGATGCGTCCGGAAAAGGCATGCGCTGGTGGGAAACACAGGGAGGAGCAGGAGGAGGAAGCAAGCCGATCACAAGGCTGCGGACAATACGGACAAAATGGACGACATGAGCGTCAACGGCAAACACTAAGCTGATCACAGTGCCAACAAAAAAGTGTTCCACTGTTCATGGTTCTCGCAGACTTCTTGGACATTTTGTTGGTTGCTGCTTTGTGGAGCTACTGGCCCAGCCCCGCATTGAGTCTGGCGAAGGCTCGAAACAGCGGAGTATATGTTCACTTCCAGCTTGACTGGCGTTGCCTTGTGAGTGTCAATCCCTGGGGTCCGCGGAGTAACTGATGTTTCTCAGCCGAGGTAGGGGATCCCAGAATTCTCCCCGCATGGTCTGCGACGGGAGCGTGACAAACAATGTTTGGCAGTAGCGCTCTCCCTTGGCCTGGCTGTTCTGATTTGGTCGGACGGCGGTTGGTCAGACGCACCCCCCCCCCCCCCCGCAGCACAGGCTTTGCGCCAGGGCTGTCCGCCTTGTTCATGATGATGATGACGGCGATATAATGATGCAGTGATGTAATGATGTGATGGTGGTGAAGATGGTGATGATGGGGACTGAGTGGCAACTCAAAATATGGACAAGCCTTTCCAGCTCCGCAAAGTATTGCTGTGGCTTGCCGCAGGCTGGATGGACATGCGGAAATGCCACGCTGGGCGACTGCTGCAAGGAGCAGTTAGCCCGGCTTCCTAGTCAAGTCCGAGTGCATGTGGGTTGTCATCGGTAGCCAACCAAAACTGTTCCCCTCTTTGGGGTCACTGAGCAGCTCAGAGTGGCTTTTCGATCGCAATATTCGTGATATGTCAACTCGTCCGAGTGAAACAATTTCGTCCGTGGACGATGGTCTGACTGTTTGCCTTTGTGTCAGGCAGCATGACAGTATCTCACAACACTTGTCCAGCAAGTGGTCCTGAGAGCGGTTGCAACAATTTGTTAGGCCATTTGATCACCGCCGGCCGTCAGTATAGGTTTGTGTGTTGTCCTTGAGGTTTTGCTGATGTCCTTTTGATCATGGCTGTGCAGCTTGCGCAAGGTCGACCATTGACCCAAGGCAGGAGTGCCAAATCCTTCCCTCTCGCACCATCTCACATCATGAAGTTCTTTGAGCCCTTTGTGCCTTTTCGTTTGGACATTTATCCCCTTGCCAAGACTTTCCAGCATAGGAAGCTGCGTTTGCATTTGCCCGCGTTTGTTTGCGAGGCTGCCCTCTCTGGTGTGTCTTTCAAGGCAAGCCACAAGCAAACCAACTGTTGTTTGTGCCTTATGACCTGCACCCACTCCAGAGATGCAACAAAAGGAACCCAAGCATTTTGGGTGTTCCCAAGCCTTTGCAGACGAAAACTTTGGGAACCCCCAAAACGGTTGGTTCCTGACAAACCCAAGTCGCTCTCCAAAGCTTCGCTCAGCTTTGGCGCTTCCCGGGCGCCCACGTCTCTACGTGGCTGCGGCAAGAAGCGCTCGGGGATCAGAAGCAGGCGGGTTGAAGTCGAGAAGCAAAAGCATCACATCAGCTTTCCTCCGTTTGGGTGTGGGTCAAAACGCAAGTACCTGTTTCTTTTTTTGGGTAAACCCCTCAGTTTGGTCCATTTTATCTTGGGGTATGGGGGGTGACCTGGGTTTTGACCCCTGCAGAGCCATTTGTTGGTTTGCATTGGTGGAGGTTGGGGCTTCGCAAGAACCAGGAGTTGAAACCCCGAAACCAACAATCCACACCGCCGATTGAGAGCTACAAACGATTGAGAGCTGCATGAAAAATACATTAAGCATGGTTATGATCTTGAGACATTGGATCGTCAGCGCTTTGCCTGGCGATGTCTTGATGCGTTCATAGCATTGGCAGCATGCGTGTGTGGGGTGTGTGTGGGGTGTGTGTGTGGGGTGTGTGTGGGGTGTGTGTGGGGTGTGTGTGGGGTGTGTGTGGGGTGTGTGTGGGGTGTGTGTGGGGTGTGTGTGTGGTGTGTGTGTGGTGTGTGTGTGGTGTGTGTGTGGTGTGTGTGTGTGTGTGTGTGTGTGTGTGTGTGTGTGTGTGTGTGTGTGTGTGTGTGTGTGTGTGTGTGTGTGTGTGTGTGTGTGTGTGTGTGTGTGTGTGTGTGTGTGTGTGTGTGTGTGTGTGTGTGTGTGTGTGTGTGTGTGTGTGTGTGTGTGTGTGTGTGTGTGTGTGTGTGTGTGTGTGTGCGTGGTGCGTGCGTGCGTGCGTGTGTGCGTGTGTGCGTGTGTGCGTGTGTGCGTGTGTGTGCGTGTGTGTGTGTGTGTGTGGGTGGGTGGGTGGGTGGGTGGGTGGGTGCGTGGGTGCGTGGGTGCGTGGGTGCGTGGGTGCGTGGGTGCGTGGGTGCGTGGGTGCGTGGGTGCGTGGGTGCGTGGGTGCGTGGGTGCGTGTGTGTGTGTGTGTGTGTGTGTGTGTGCGTGTGTGTGTGTGTGTGTGTGTGTGTGTGTGTGTGTGTGTGTGTGTGTGTGTGTGTGTGTGTGTGTGTGTGTGTGTGTGTGTGTGTGTGTGTGTGTGTGTGTGTGTGTGTGTGTGTGTGTGTGTGTGTGTGTGTGTGTGTGTGTGTGTGTGTGTGTGTGTGTGTGTGTGTGTGTGTGTGTGTGTGTCTGTGTGTGTGTGTGTTTGTTTGTTTGTTTGTTTGTTTGTTTGTTTGTTTGTTTGTTTGTGTGTGTGTGTGTGTGGGTGTGGGTGTGGGTGTGGGTGTGGGTGTGGGTGTGGGTGTGGGTGTGGGTGTGGGTGTGTGTGTGTGTGTGTGCTGGTCTGTTTGTGCGTGTTGTTTGTGTGTTGCGTGTTTGTGTGTGCGTGGGTGGGAGAGTTGAAAGCCTTTGGGGAATTGTATAAGCTAAGGTTTCGCACCTTTCAGAAATTCTTGAAGTACCCATGGATAATTATCCTGGGGAACTGTAGAAGATCGTGTGATCGCCAGATCTTACCAGCATGTGGTTGCATTTTGCCAGCCAATCTGCTCAGCCAACTGCATTCCCTGCAAACAGCAGTCTTGTTTCACCCCTGTTATGCACAGCCAACACCAGGTTGGTTCATCATAATCAATTCACAGCTTCAAAGGTTCTTCGTGTTTGGTAGTTCATTACTATATTTGAGCACACAGTTGCTTGACCAAGGCATGGAATCCAAAGCATGAGGGCTCTGAGAGCATTTGCTTGACGTGTTTGTTTTTTCTCCCCGGAGGCTTGGCTTGGCATTTGGGATCCTGAGAATGGCTATGGCCCCTGGGGTCCTGCGCCACTTAGCAGCATCAAAGGACCGATGGATCGAGCGGTGAGACGTGGGCTAAGCTGGGTCCCAGCCATCCGGTTCCTTCTGGGTTTTTGGATCGTTTAGTGGTGGGATTTGTCCAGTTAACCCACTAAAAGTGTTTCAAAACAAATAGCAGGGGATCAGTTTGGACAGCCCGTTGGGGGCTCAGGTCCGTGACCTTCAAAGATGTCGCGCTGATGATCTCCAACGGCATGATGGACACCATGATGGTGCCCGAAATGCAGGAGGAGACGACAGAAAAAGGCCACTGTTCAAGGCTATATGCTTTACCCGCTGATGAGAAAGCGAGCAAATAATTATGATTCATGGTGAGCAATGAGGAGAGTTTGAGTGTAGGTTCTTCATGTGTTCCAAGCAACCTCGGAACATAGTGGCCAGTAGAGAACCAGGCTTGGCCCACGATGTGTTACAGCAAAGGAGCGGTTCTTTCCGCGAAATGCTGCTGGGCTGCCAAGCACAAGATGTCAGGACGGCACGATGCTTTTTGTGTCCTTGACGCCGAAGAAGATGAGTGAGCTGATGTGCTGAGCTTGTGCCGAGGGCAGCAGAAGCGAAAGCGTGAGCACCAGTTGGGTTTCCGGGACAAGTCAGTCTGCACAGATTCACAACCAGAACCTCTGGACAAGCAAAGGGGGCATGTTCTGGAGCCAGCTTTCGCTTTTCGTCCAGCTACGTTGGACCAGCTGTCCTATCGGAATGTGGATGGGACTCAGGAAGCGATGCTGGAGTGAACTATGGCGGAGAGCCATGCTAGGCACCAAGTGGATTGGGCACACCTAGCGGAGTCTTAGTTCGGGATGTGTTTCCTGCGGACATTGGACCGAGACATCCGTCGGTCTTCGGGCTCTAGTTATAAAGCAACGCAGAAAGGTTACACGGAGAGCCGAGAGCTTGTCCCCGAAATCACGAATCTGATTGCGCCTTTGACTTCGCAGTACTACATTTGCACTCGAAGTTTTGACATGCAAGTCAATATCCGGGCGACACATGCCTTCAATCGGGCCTCTCAACAGAGATCTCAGCTACCATTCTTCCACCAGCAGCAACACGCATGTAGCCACAGAGCCGCACAGGGATGGATCTGGCCTTTTGCAGCTTTCCCAAAAAGAATCTCATTTTCTCCCCCGACAAAGCACATGAACTTCCTGCCGCACCGATTCCTGAGCTTCTCTCGCTGCCTTTGGCGCGCGCACAGATCCTTTGACCTATGAAACTTCAAGCTGCGCCGACCTTTGGTCCGGCGCGGTGTCAATTTTTAGCCCAAAGGCACCTGGTTACCTGGGCAGGGACCGCAGGATACCGCAGGGGCAGGTTGGTGTTGAAATGAAGCAAAGGGGCCACCTGTCCAAGCACCATGTTCTGAAAGTGGCAAGCAGCGAGTCCTCCCTTAAACATTGAAATCGGCAAATGCGTTTCCATCCTCGAGGAACTGTCATATGTTTTCCGCGTCAACCAGCACCTGAGCACTCTTCTGATTCAGAGCGAAGCGGACGGTTCCAGGCGCTCTAAGACAACTTATATCGCGGATCACCAATATGAACTTTGCCAGGGATGCATGTTTTGTTGTTGTAACGTATTGTTTATTGCATACTTGATCCGCGCGAACTACGTAAATTCTTACATCGATATGAAGAAGGTATAGCCCGGATCCTTGAGACCTTGTTCTGAATGAGGGGCATGGAAGGGGCTTTAAAGGGCTCGAGGGAGATCCATGAACTTGCCAATTCTGCAGCATTGAGAGGGCTTACATGGAAATACAGAGACATGACGTGCATATTAAAAACTTGAAGTCATGGGTCTCAAAGTTGGAGCACTGAGTGGTACAGGCTTGCGGTAACCCTGCACTGCTGGTCTCGCAATCAGGTCGACCGCTTTGCACGCATCAAAATTTTGCAAGGCATGCATGCCTGGCTCTCAAATCGTTGCGAGCATGCTACGATGCTCTTTCGCTCGTCTTTCTCTTGGTTTCTACGTGCCCTTCTGGAGCGGGACTCCATGGCAGCACCGCTCGCAGTCTGGTGCTTCGGCGAGAGCTGGCGAGAGAGGCCAGAGGGCCAGAGGGGTGGGCCTGGCTTGCGGCCGACCTTTCCGTTGCCAGACTGAGCTTTCCTGTTTAACTTGTTGGGCATGGGTCAAAATCAATCCACGGGAACCGCAGGTTTAAGTTCTTGTTTCCGCTTACCAGAGTTCCATTTTGGGTACCCATTTTTGACCCACGGCCTGTTGTTTTGGCAGTTTTCTTTTTATTTTCCTTCAGGCAAAAGTCTTGTTGAGCGCCGGATCTGTTTGGCCCAGGTTCAAACGGGGGGGATTTGGAGCCAATAGCTACTCGTTGTCAAGGACACATTGTCTAGAGATCCCAACACTTTGGTGAATGTCTACGATTTTGAGGCAGATGCATCCATTTGAACTGACCTTGGTGAGCAGGAGTTTTGAGAAAGGGATGTACTCAGTTCTTTGGCCTACATATTTGAGTTGCAAAGCACTCTCCAACGTCGGCATCAGATTAACACCTCGCCCCGCCAGTGAGACTCTCCTTTGATATAGCCTTTTTGGTGGATTTCGAACTGCTTGGTATTGTTTGTCCTGTTACCATATAGTGTCTTAGAGTAGGGGACCCCAAACAATAGCGGTGTCTGGGGGGGTGGACAAACGATGGTATGATACGTTTAAACTGCGGGAAGTCAGTCAGGGGTTTCCTTGTTGGCGAGCGTTCTTAGCTTGATTTGTGCAAGAACATATTCTTGGCTTTGGGCAGCAAGAAACTTGAGTTTGCGGGGGCCAATTTCTTGTACGTGGCCCACCCCAACCATCTTCGTGACTGCTTTATGTTCCGTATGTGTGCCAGGCTTGTTTTTTCTCAGACTGCCACCCCGAAACACAGTGGCCAGCCCACCTCCCGAGAAAAGCTGAATCTGTATTCCAGTTGCGTTGATTGATCCGCTGGACAATTCCACACCTGAAACTTGAGTGGCATTCATTCAAGACATTGACGTACTCCCATCCAGTTCCCATCAAACTCGTAATCCTACGTTTTGAGGAAGCTGCCCGGTGAGATTTGGAGATTTGAAGACAACTGAGTCACAAAATCGGGTTCATTTTTGTACCAGGTTTTGATTTTGACTCACCTGAGTTAGAGCAAAATGTTCCCGGCAGGTGCGGTTTTTGGGCATCCGGGACAGCTTTCCCAACTGGGCATCCACAAAAGCAACCCACGCAGCTAGCTCCAAACTTGGCCTAAACTTCCATTGGCTGGGGTTCATTCCGGTTTCCCCTTAACACCACCAAAAAAGGGGATCAAACAAAGACACACCCATTTGCTTAAGAATATTGTTCACTTTCCTCTGTTGGTTTCAATCTATCACTGCTGGAAATTTGTGTATTTATGTATTTATTTATTTATTTGTTTATTTGTTTATTTATTTATTTTTCATGGGACTTACTGTAAGCAAATGGATGTAAATTAACCAACCCTGAAAACCAACCCGCACCCTAAGCCAACCCTTAACATGGAACACGCAATGTATGATATATATAGCCCATAGCCTTAATATGTCAGCATTCCATGTGCAATTGCATGTATGTATGTGTGTATGTGGGTCTGTGTTGTGTGTGTGTGTGTGTGTGTGTGTGTGTGTGTGTGTGTGTGTGTGTGTGTGTGTGTGTGTGTGTGTGTGTGTGTGTGTGTGTGTGTGTGTGTGTGTGTGTGTGTGTGCGTGTGTGTGTGTTTGCGTGTTTGCGTTTGTCTACGCGTGTCTGTTTGTCTACGTGTGTTTGTGTGTCTGTGTGTCTTTGCGTCTTTTTGTCTGTGTGTCTGTATGTTTGGGTGCCTGTGTGTCCGCGTGTCTTTGTGTGTTTGTGTGTCTGTGTCTCAATACGTTTGCGTGTCTGTGTGTCTCTGCGTTTGTTTGTGTTTGTCTTTGCGTGTCTGAGTGTCAGTGTTTCTTGGACTGCTTGCCCTTGTCCAAGTGCATTTGCAAGTCCGTGTACCCGCGCGCATGCGCTTGGCTGCGGGCGTGCCAGGCTTGGTGGACCCCTTCAATAGCTACTTCCAAGTCATTACATTGCGCACCTTCCAAACAAGCAGCAACTTGCACCAATTCTTTTGGACAGCCATGATTTCAGAACACGGTTAAAAACCAAGCCCTTGGGGGGGGGAGTTCTGTTTGCTTTTTCCACCGTTTCCACTCGCTTCAGGACATCCTCGGCTCGCCGCTCGCCGCTCGCCGAAACGCGGCGGTGCAGCGTCAGGGGGGCAAAACCTAGCGCTGCGCGCGGCGCGGAAGTCGACCGCGGATGGGTGGCCGTCTTCTGATGCCCTAGGGAGGTCGTGGGTTTTTACAAGGGCAACCACCCGTGGGTCCCCCCCATGTTGAGACAAAGCCGGATGAAGACACTCGGCCTATTAAACGTTGTGGTCACCCACAACAGTCAAGGATTCCCGCCAGAAGGGGACACCCCCCGATCAAAATCAACCGCAGGGAGTTTCTCAACCTGGTGAACCACCTTTCAGTTTGCAGTTAAAGGGAAATCAACAGGAAAGCCACCATCGTGTGCCCCCAAACTAGGATAGTCTGAGGACCCAGATATATATTTGGGGGTGGAGTGGTGTTGGTTTCCCTGCAAAACCCCGACATGTTTATAGTGCATACGTGTATGTTCACAACACATGGCTATGTGACGTGTGACACAGATTTGGACATGGGAAAGAAGTGTTGCAGGCACAGCTTACTGGTGCCAGCATTCAGGCTGCCGCCTTTGCTCGCTGCCGGGGCCCAAGAAGGACAGGAGGTACCACTGGATCGCTTTGGATGTAGAAAGTGCCTTCGGATGGCCAAGCCAGTTTCGCATTCTGCTTCGAAACAGGATCCTTTTGTACCTACACCACTTGGAGTAGAGAGTTCCACCACCGCAAGCAGGATGCCCTTTGGGCAAATTGACTACTTCAGAGTGGAAGGGAGTACGGAAAAAAAAGGGAGCAGGCGGGAACTTGTGGGCTTTCCGGGCAAAGAGCTGGATCTGAATGCTTGGGTTGCAGGTCTTCAAGGGAAGAAGGCGGAAGCAGGGCTTTAGAGTTCAACGACTTTCAGCCGCGTCTGCTTGTGACCCTAAACCAGCGAAAGTGCAAATGCGAGGTTGAACGGCCACCTTTCTCGCCGAAATGTGTGCGTGTGTGGACACTGACAACACATGTCACTTGGGTTCAACTTTACAGGCTTGGCCTTCACTTTTTGCATCCTGTTGCAGCTTCCAAAGGATCAGATGACACAGCCACCATGAGCGCGGATACCAAGTCATTCCTTTGGGCACTGTTTGAAGGGCGTTCCAGGGCCCTTTTCAACCCTGGACTGTACTCGTTTCTAATGACCCATTTCGCACGGAAACACCTTCATGCTGTCTCGCCGGCAGGCAAGTACATTCTATAAATCTCTAATTCATCCTCAGCCTGGTCATGCTACGCTTGCCCACCCAAAGACATCCATAGTCTATGGCCAAAGTCGCCGACCTATGCCGACCTCATGGTTTAGGCTCCTCCCTGTGTCTTTTTCGGCAGGGGGGATATTTGTTCTACACCCAAACCCACAGAGCGACATGGGCCACGCGTTTGGTCGCAAGATGAGAACGCAGGATGGAGGGGCCATTGCAACTAAGACAGCGCTAAGTCGTAGGTGATGATTACGTTTTGCCAACCCCTAACGTTTACCCGCCTGTCCACTACTTGTAACATTGAACCTGACTGAGGGATCCTGGAAGACCAACTCCCTTTAAATGGACGTGGCTTATATGTAGGGGAGCTGCCCAGTTTTGCACCGGCTCAGGGCATTTGCCCTGGCCTTGGGCATTTCTGGCAGCGCCTTCGCGAGGGCTTTGCTGGCATGGGAGTTGGCCGCGCCCTTTTTCAAAGTCTTAGCATCTGCACAAGTTGCAGCTGTTGACTCCTACTCACTTTGCCTGGAACCTCAGGCGGAGGTTTTTGACCAAGGTGCAAAAGAGACCCCGTGATGGCCGTGATGCCCATGTTTTTTTTCAGCTTTGTTTCTACGCATGACTTGTGGTAGCTTTCCGGACACGAAGCTGACTGGCGATGCCAGAGGATTGATTTAGGAATTGCTGAATTTGTGGAACTCAGATAGGTCAACAACTTCCAGCCCATGACCTTGGCTTCCTTGTCAGGAATCTCCCCGGGAGTAGCAATGGCCAATCGTCAAAGTGTGTCAAATTTGTTGATGGGGCCATACTTGAGCAAGTGCCAGAAATAAATTTTACCTGTGCTAAGGGGTCTGGTGGAAGCAAGCGCCCAAAACCAAGGAAGAGATGTGGACTAGAAGTGACTAGAAGATGTTGAGCCCTGCTTTCTTCCTGGGTGCCAAAGTACGCCTTGCAACATCCCTCATGAATCCTGTGCCCTGAACTCCATTCCATGGCCCAGGCATTTTCTGTAGCTGATGTGACGTTTCAGAGCAGCTGTTCGCCAGCTGGGAGTTGACCTCCTTTTAGTAAAAGGAAACAAGCCATTTTTCGGGGACCCCTATTTTGAGAAATCCGCAGGAAAAAGCCTGCGAGAATGGGCCGTTCAAGGTCTCGCTCCTTCATTTCTGAGCATCGGATTGGTAAAAAGCATGGGAAGACCAGTGGAAGACATGCTCAATCAGTGGTTTGGCAAACGAAAGGTCATGCGGTATGCTGATGTGCACTTGGCGCCAGCATGCTGCGGGTTGAGAAAGGCTATCACCCTTCAAATTCTAGACAATCGGGAGCGTTCGTATGAATAAACTCCATTTCCACAAGGGGCTTGACCATGGCCTTGCATAGCAACAGCCCCATTGCCTATTGCTTCCTTGGTGCCCTGCCGACCCTGTACACAAGCTCACATCCGGCACGGTTCAGGTCTCTAGATTTTGCCCCCACGGCACTGCGGTCTGCAAAGTCCTCATCCGCCGTCTCAGCCATTGCCAGGTAAACCTTTGGCAGAAGCAGTGGGATGCGCTGGGGGGCCAAAGACAGCATGGTCAAGATGTCCGTTGGGGGGAGAACCTCCATGGCGGCCATCAAGATAGCCCTGATGTGGTCCTCTTTTGAAAGCCCGACCCATGAAATGTTCCACAGCGTCCCATGTCACTCCTTGCTTCCGCGCGCACAGGCATTTGATTCAGCAACGAGCCGCAGACCATGCCATTCTCGTGGGTTTCAAACAAACTTGAAAATCCTCAACTACCCGTCCTTGGTGGAGCTTTGGACATGAACTGATCTACCCAACCATCCAACAAGGGAGCCGCACATACTTGAACGGGGTACGATTGGATAAGCAACCTGGATAAGCAAACTGTTGATATGTGGAACGTACCGATCGAAACTTTATGCCTCTACCCGCTCCAATGTCGTGATACCCACGCTTGCCGTGATTCTCCACACCAGTCCTTCATGGTGAAAGACTGCATGTTCTCACAAGTCCGAGATTGTTTTCGGGCTTCGCGCCGCGAGGTGGCAACAGCTGAGATCACTGTATTTCATTGCTTAGCCGTGGAGTTGAGGCTGTCTCCGTTGAATTGTATTTGGCAGATTGGCAGACCTATGTATTCAGTATGCAGTTGCTTGCAACTACCCAGTACGATGTGATTTTGCTTCCCAATTTTTACTGCCTTGCACGTTGGGCAGGCTGAACATTCGGGAACCGCGGTGTGCCCTCCGGTTTGTCGGCACTCGCCGACTGTATGAAGGTCCTTGACTGGGCAATTTGACTAGATTTGATCCGAGACATGCCGGGCATACGTGAAGGTTTGTCAAAAGTAGGGGCCCCTTTATCCCCTTGAGGTGGCACAAGGCGGCACCACGCCCCAAAAAGGGTCCATATGTTTGACACCGCCCCACATGCAGGATACACGATGCATGCCATAAATTTGCTGCTCAAGCCATTCAGGATGCGACCAGAATGCCCTTTTCGACTCACAATGCATCCAAGTGGATTTGCCTTTTCCAGCCAGCGATACGAGCCAAGGAGCGCCAAGTTCAAAGATTTCGAGAAGCGGAAGATGCGAGAGCGCGCCTTCCTGGGGGAGGTTGGTTTCCATTTGCCTAGTTGCGAAAAGGGTCCGTGTTTCAGACACTTGGTTTTTACTTGGTTTATCAAGGGAGCTGGTCATTTCATGAACAGCTCCCATAGCTGTTTCAGCACTTTTCCGAGCACTCCTTGGGTCTCCGTTTGGAGTCGCCTGTGCAGGAGCGTGTGGGTCATGGAACTGGAAGCGCTTCCGCTGCAACATGAGCTAACCGTAAAAGGATCTTGTGAAAAGACGCCCATCGGAGGCAAAGTCTTGGCGGCGCTGCCGTCATTTATTCAACACGGGGACTTGCAGTCACCAGAACTTGATGAAAGAGATGTTCAGAATCTGCAGAGCAGCGGGACAGCCCACAAATTCGTGGCTCGCCAGCTCAATCAGAACATCATCCGGCTAAAGTTTCCAAGGGAGTTCATCACTCGAGCATTGCCATGCCCAATGCTCAGCCTGGGTGTCATGCTCCAGTTCTTATCTCAAAATATTGATCGGGCGTGTTCTTTGACACTGCCTTTTCCATGTGTTTGCCTGACGTGAGTCTTGCTGGTTTGAACCAGTCGGTCATTGGATATTGCAAGTAGCGGGACATGAAGCTGTTGCTTTTCACTGCAATGATTTACAAGGCACTATGATACTGTTGCTGGAATCAACTGTCAGTGATCCCATGCGTGATGTGTGAATGCATTCAGCTGAGAATGATACAGAGCCGAAATGAAAGTGTGACTGCTTGCCAGGTGGGCCGAATCCGGGTATCATACTGGATACGCAGCTTGGTTTGAAGTTAGGAACTGCTCTGGACAGAAATCAGAACAATTAACTACCCACTAATCAACCTGACAGGGGTCCCTTCAACTGGAAAATGGTCTTCCAGGACCCCTGTCAGGTTGGTGGGAGGGTAGGCAGAGGTCCGTGATCTTGGCTTGATACATCGCCAGTTTGGTCAATGGCTGACTCGGTGAAAAAGGGGACTCATCAAAACGGGATTTGTCTGGAGCCATGATCAAGCAGACCAAATCGGAAAGCAAGGTAGAGCAACAAAGCATGCCTGGTGTTAGACCTTTTGAAATCTAAGTGGTTTTCCCATTAAACCTACAAGATGATAGACCTTTTTCCCCCCGGGAAGACTCCCGAAAGATTGAGAGCTGGCTATGTTCATAGCATGGAATAGATATTTCAAAGGGCCTGTGTTAACAGCGTCCAGCGTTTGCTTTTGCCCCCAGTGCAGCTTTGCATTGCTGAATTGGTCTCTTTTCTTTCGGTCGGTTCTGGGTCAATTCTGGCCATCCTCCTGGTCTGTGTAAGTAGAATCTAACTTGCCATGGAAGTCACGAGGAGAGTTTTATGAAATCTCCCTTCGAGGTGTTCTGAAACTTCGAGGCCGTTCGGATGCCGACAGAGAAGTTTGAGAGATCTAGGCCTTTGGAAGCAACTTAGCAGCTCTTTTAGGATTGAAGCTTGTTTTGGCAGACACTCGAAGGGCAAGATGAACCATTTGGGAGAGTCTCTAGTGTTGGTTGCCTAAATGCATTCCAGCAAAGACGTATTCTAAACACCTGCTTGAAGGGCATTTGTCCATTGGGCTTCGCATTGGACATGTCAGTGATTGGATTCGAGGGGAATACACATAATCGACCTAACATTCCACATTCTGCAAAAAGATCATGAAATATCCTGGTACACTCATACTGTGCTGATCCAGGGAATATCCAGCACTGTGGGCGTGGGTCAAAATTAGACCACTAAGGGACCGCATGTTTTAGTCCTTGGTTCCATTTGCCAGGGTTTCAGTTTGGGTACCTATTTTTTACCAGCCATATCATCGTATCGTATCAGTGTGCTGCCATACTCGCATGGTCGTTCCCCTTTCGCTCCCAGGTCACAAACCCTCGGAAAGGTCTCCAACTTGGAAAGGCCCGGTGCGAATGAGTCTCTTGATGTCCGTGCAAGCCGTGGCTGTGAATCTCTCTCACTGCTCAAATTGGGTCGATAAAGTGAATGTGTTTTTTTTGTTTGGGGGAGGGTTCTTAAAATTACTTTGACTTGTTCAGATTTACATGGAACCTGCGAGCAGTGTAGATTTTTTGGGGTTGCATGTCAATCTGCTTGGCAAGGCTCGCCCTTGGAGACTTCTGGTGTTGCCAATGGAGTGGATGGCACCTGGTCCATAAGCACATGACATGGAACCCGGCTGATGTGCACAATCGTTCTCACCATCCAAAATCGGGTTGGGTCCAGTGTAATTACCTCTCAATGCAACCAACCCTTGAGGGTGAACTCAGATTGTCCGAAGATAATTTGGAGTCTCTGGGAGTCTGAGTTCAGGAATATGCCCGCGGTGTAGAGTGGACTTCGCCAGCAAGGGTGCAGTGTCGGTAGACACGTGCCGTTTAGAGCCAACCCCTGTTCTCTCATTTGGGGCTTCCACTAGCTCGCACCAGTCAAGTTCCCAGCCCTTGAATTTGGGGCTTCCAAAGCCCTTTTCAGCCTGGGAACTGGGCCACTAGTTGTTCAAACCCATCCAAGTTGTGGGTAGTGGGCCACTTTGGTTGTTCAAATGCAAATGGTTGATGAGTTTCTCCAGAAATTGAGTTGTTTAGTTGGCTCAGTTAGTTGTTTAACATCAACAGCCTAGTTGTTTAGTGTGTTCATTTTGGAGCAGACTGAATTGCCTTGGCCAGGACAAGGAGAACTTGGCGGTGGATCCTGAGGCCTTGGACCGGCTCGCCAGTGAGCCCCTGCAGCTCAGGCCAGCGCGAGTGCGCGAGTCCCCTGGTTTCTGATGAGTCACCTGTAAATACCAACAAAGAATGGTTTCAACCATGGTTTCAAAGTGGTGCGAAGTGGATTTTGTTCATCCACAGTATCAATGTTCATCTGCGAAAGCTGCGTGTTTCTCCGTTCAGAAGTCTGAGCTGGGCACATGCGTCCCGCTCGAATTACTGCCCGTGAGGAAATCTGGGGATTCAGACACAGCACGATTGACTCTAAGGAGCCATTGTGTTGTTTCCCCGTTAATCACGCCACAAACACATTCTGACAAAATCCATTGAAACATATCCAAAACAAGGTTTTCAGGTACAGACAACGCCCAAAGCGTCAGATCCGATTGCACCCCGGCGATCCCGCAGCTTTGGTTGGGCGCAGGCTGGATCGCTCCGGGCGCAGCATCAAGGAAGGCGACAAAGTGGAGGGGCGCCGGTCTCAGTGGCTGAGCCCCTTTGTTGTTTTGTGTTGTTTTGTTTTTTGTATTGTTTTTGTACTTTCTTTTTTTTCTGGGAAAAACAGCTGGAAGCAAAAGGCAAAAAACAAAAAGCTCGTGGTGCGCCACCTTGTTGCATGAATCAAGGAGAAGATATGAAGATACCCATTGCGTAGTCGGTTCCTTTTATTGGGGGAGGGACTCACGACCATGTCCAATTGGAGATCGTATGTTTGCGCTCAGAAGCTTACATGCAACGGCCCAGAACCCAGCTGTGGCCTTGTCGGTTTTTTTCCGAACGAGCCAAGGGGCAAATCCTTGTGGAGGCATGAATTGCTTTGCACTGGCGGCTGTAGCTATCCTTCCTCGTCACATGGAGGCTGAAGAATGCTCTTTGAGCCATCTTTGCCTGCTTCTCAATGTGTACGCATATAAAGCCGGATGTTTTCTTACGCAGGAGTTCAGACGGCATGTGGCGCCATGTTTGGGTTGCGCCTATAACCTGCCCACCCACCTTCGAGGAGCTTTATGGGGCGGAGGGCTGGCAGGGTGGGGCCAAGGGGCAATAGTCGCCACAAGCAACTTGGATGAACCTCCACGAATGGCCCTTCATGCATGTCAACCACAGTGCAAATCATTGTATATATAAGTCTAATTCACAACTTGGGGGCTCGTTGAGCAAGGTAGTTGGCACAGACATTGCTCAAGCCGGGCAGAGAAGGAGCTGCCGCCTGAACTCGTTTTGTGTGCCTTTGGGAACAATCCTGCGGGTCTCGTGAAATACTCCAACCTGAGAGTCCCGAAAGTGAAATGTGTGGCGATTGCTTGCTGTCAGCTGATAGCTGATTTTCGAACACTGCGAACAGGGTGGCGTCGCGACCATGTGAGTGCTTCTGAGGTTCACCCATCCTCAACCAACAAGCCTACGGCCAATATCGGTGGACATCGATTGCCCACCTGCATTTGGATCATGTTCCGCTCACCTGGTGCGTACTATGTTTTTGCGAGTGGCGTGACTTGTTCGCCTGTCAGGTCTTGGCACTGACCGCCAAGTTTTGACTCGGCACTTCCCTGGCTCTGCGTTTGCATCGCTCGACCAGAAATGCAGCTGTTTCCAGGAGCCCCATGGCCCTGGCAAGGCGTCCTTGTGCCGAAGGGCGTCCTTTGCTCGAGCCATCAACGGAGAAGTCCGATTTGTCAATGGCACTGCTTTGGCAGTGCAGCTTCTTTGTCGTGTTTGCTCAATTTCCCATAGGGTTGCGTACGTACACATACTTTATACGCGTGTATGTAATATAATCTGTACTGTGTATACATTATATATATATACATATCATATATAGGCGAACACACACGCACCTCGCTCTTCCAGTCCACATTCTAAATGGCACGCCCTGCCAGCTGGTTGCTTCTCTTTCTGACCAAAAGGGCAGACTCTTTGGTTTTGGTAACAAAGGGCAATCGACATCTTTTGTCTCCAGAAGACAAGAGCTGCTGCTTTCTGAGGCAGATGCCCTGGTCGTCCTATACCAGCCAAGGCCTGCATTCCGCCCAGGCGCAATCGGATCCAATCCCGGTTTCGGGGTATGCCAAAACCGACTTGTTGGACATGGCCCGTACCTCATGAAACAGCATGGAGTGAATTGAAACTCCCTCCCCAAGCTGTTGAAGACGAACAAATCAACATTCAAAGCACATCGCGATGAAAGGCCGGGTAAATTGATTGGTTCCCTGGTGAATTGCAGCCTGTTGCTTTGGTGACAAAGGATTTCCTTTAGCGACGTGCCGCTGCTGCGCACGCGTTTGCTGTCTCTAGTGTAATCCTTGGACTAATTACCATAATGCTTCTGACCACCAACAATGAACTCGTTGAGTCTCAGCATGAGTCAATAATTACCACTCAACTCACAAGTGACCTACACCCCCCCCCCTGCCCCAACGCGTTTTGGGAGGTTTCCAGAAATCTCACGGGGCATGGCCTCGCCTCGCACCTTGCGCGTCAGGCACCGGCCGGATGGGAGGACTTTGAAGCTCGCTACGGCCGTGGTGTGCTGAGATGGACTCGCTTCGGTGGTTATTGAAAACGTTGGTGCATTTTGCTTGGATGTTAGGACTTCAACTTTTTGCTAGCTAATGGGTTTTCCATTAAACCAGTAAAAGTCGAGTTTTTAGCAGGGGAGCAGAAAGCAACCAAGAAAAGAGGTGGATGGGTCTTGGGGGGTTGTCAAAAATTGGGACCTATTGGGGCCGCCGCTACGTGCCGCCTCAAGGGGATAGCCAAAAGGGCCCCTTTCACTTCCATTTGCTGAAATGTTGATATGTTTGATTTGTTCCTGTTGGTGTTGAAGGGAATCTATCGCATTTGGAGAGATATGTCCTTTTACGAACTTAGGTCCAACAACATGGCGCATCTGCATGTTGATCACCACACTAAGCTGCATAGGCTTATGATTCCTGGGACATGCTTTATGTTTACCAGTCAGGTGGTACAACTTCGGCCCCCTTTTGGCTTTTGTGTTGTTTAAGTGGCACCGAAACGGGCCATGAGAAACTCTCCCGGGTTTGCCGGTTGCTTTCGGCTGAGGACTGGACAAGAAAGTGGCCAGCGAGGTGGGAAAGCAGGGCGTCCAGGAGCTCGAGCTCCTCGGATCCAACGGCTTGGGCTTGATCCAAGGTATTTAGGTCCGGCTAGGGGAGGGTCCGTTCTTTCGACATTTGCAAATACGACTTAGGATTGACATGAAGGGTCAGCCTCAGAGGGCCCAAAAGGAATGGTTGACTTGGTTGCGGAAAATGCGTTGCTTGATTGAGAAGCCCCAGAGAAGTCCATGATGTTCACAATTGCAGTGCTTGCATGTTGGCTTTCTAACATTTGCTTAGATGTCGATGTGTACCTCGCGCACCTTGTCAGAGCCGAGGACAAACATGGCCGTGTACGACGGAAAGGACATCGGACTGCGCTTGCGAAGCATCCTGTGAACATCCTGTGATAGTCATTCATGTATGGGGCTGTGTGTGTGTGCTAAAATAAGGGGATTCCCCAAACTGGTGGTTTTCCTTTTAGGAACCAGCCCGAAAAGGTGCCTAAAACAAGACACATCTATTTCCACAAGAGCAAGCCTTTCTTTTCCCGTGGACGTGGGCATTTTGCAAGCGCCCGATGTGGGTTTATTTGGGGTCGGGCGGAAGCTATGCAGCTCTTATTGCCAAGGATTCATAAGGCTTTGGAGAGACCCTGTGCACACCTCCTCCAGGATTCACCTCCTCCGGGATATAGTTTTTAGATCTCATACCCTGAAGCAGCATGTAGACCCCACTGCGCGTTGAGATATGTAACGTTGGATCTGCTTGAATATGAGCCCCCCCGAACACGAACGGTGCCAACAGTCTGTTGGACCCTTCTTTCCCAGATAGCTAAAAGCTATAATTAGCGGTTCTCATTTGCGAGATTCACGGCTGGGTGATAGGGGGCATGCAAGTTTGCTGTTTTGTGGCGATGGTGCAGGTGTAGTCGGAGGTGCTGTGGGCGCATTTTTTGCCGGACTATTGGGCATGCAGTTTGGGGCACGGCGTGTTGAGATAGATGGACTGGCCGGCAGAAGGTTGCCTTGCCTGGTAGAGCCCGAAATCTGAATGGCTTGAGTCGCCCCAAGTCCGGACTGGCCACCTTGGGGCCCGAGGTCAAGGGTGCAATCCTCGGCTTGTTTTTACACTATCTGGAATCTATGCTTGCGTTTTTGGCTGGAAAGGGGCGGGGGGCCTCGCTGACGTCCTTCTCTGCGCCATTTAAGGCTGCAGGAGGTGTCTACCACTTTGCCTCGCCAGATGTCCTCAAAAAAGGTCATCGGTTGCTTCTCCGTTGCTGTTAGACCAGAGCCGTCTTGGTGCTTGGCCGTGCATTGCATTTGCCATTTTTCGGTCACCACGCGCCTCAGCCACGAGTTTTCCCGGTTTCCGTTCCTGTCGCAATGTCGGACTTTTGCGCGCATGCCCTGCGCAGCGCATCCTGTGGCCGCGGCGCCACAGATTTTGACAACATGTTTCGGCTCCAAGTCCGCCGGCAAGTTCAGCAACTGGCTGAGGGCTGCGCAACCGTGGCAGCACGGCTGATGACCTGCGGGGCCTCTTGGCAAGGCCCTCGTGCTTTGGAACAAGCATGAATTCGCTCATGAGGTCGTGTTTACCTCTTATGGTGCACTTGTTTGCGCAACTGATGACATTTTGCCAGCATCTATCCCGCCAGCTCCATTCACTTTTACACTGCCAGACGCCGGATCTTTTAACCTGGCAATCGGTGCTTTGTGGTGGCCAAAGGTTTCTCGGGGGACGCGCATGCGCCTTTGCCTTGACCCTGTGCTTAGAGGGGTGCGAGGGCAAGGCGGCCCACGCCCCTCGCCGCCTTTTGCCTGTTTTTGCTTGTGCTTCTAAGGTGGCCGCGGGGAGAGGGGTGCGAGTTGGCCCACGTCCCTCTCCCCCTCTTGCTCTTCTGTTGTGTTTGTGCTTTGCTCGTTTTTGGTCTGCCCTGTACTTCTTAGGTGGCCAGGGGGAAGGGTGCGTGGGTAAGGTGCCCCACGTCCTTCCCCTCCTCTTGCCTGTTCGCCTGTGTCTGCCCTGTTCTGCTTCTTGCCTTTTTCAGCCTGCTGTTGGCGTGTGTGGGTGTGTGTGCACCACACAGTGGTGGATCTCGAGCGTCGCTTTGAGGCGCTCAAAAGGCGACACTGCGACACTATGTTTTCTTTTTCTTGACGCGGCCACACAGGCCAACAAAACGTCTTGATAAACACATTTTCAACCGAAGCTAGTCAAGCCGACTTTTTTGAGGGGGTGCCAAACAGCGTTCTATTCTTCAGGGCCCCAAAGCAGTCCCTGGACAGTCAACTCAACCCGAGCCGCGCAACGAGCAAGTGTCAGACTAGACCTAAACTGCACAATGACCCTAAATGTGTTGTAAGTTGCTACGCGAAAATACACGGGAACAGGAAGCCGCGTTTTGTTTGCGAACCTTTCGCGGGTTTTCATGCCTGCACAAAAACTCTTTGCTGCGCTACATGTTCTACACGCTACTTGCCAAGTGTTGCGTATCCCGGTCGAGAAAATTTGCCCACAAAAATTAAGATGACTAAAGCCAGCTTTCAACAAACTCGTCCCATCCCTGCACATGCTTTTTGCGGGCCCTTCGCGGGCATGTTTGCTGGCTCGATACAATGGCAGACACGAAATGCACTTGGGCAGCTCCGGCGTGAACATCGCAGCTATTCAGCAATCCTCACACGAAGTGCACTTTGGCAACCCCAGCTCAAAAGTTGCAACTGTTCAGCACAAGTGCGGCGAGCCTTTCTTCGGGCTATGTCCTGGGAATGGGTCCTGCCACTTTCGAGCTGCACCGTATATATTTTTTGTACTGCACCTGCGTTTCGAGCTGTGCTGTACATCAACCATCCGCGAAACCCCTGCGAAAAGGCTACTTGCCCCCGAGGCGCTCGAACCGTGCGCGAAAAGGGCTTGCGAAAGCAGACATGGACCGCGAAGCCTAGGTTCGACCACCGCTCTCAGACAGGTGAGTAACTTGAGTTTCCCGTGGGTGCAGGACGAGTACCGGGTCATCCGCACTTTGACATGGCCTGGAGGCTCGCAATCAGCCAGACATTTGGCTTCCATTCGAGTTGGTGCGGAGAATCGGTGGCTATCAAGCCAATGGTTCAACCGTTCTACAAATCATGGTGTAGATAGTCAAATTTCCGACCCTTGATGCCAGGCAGACCTCAAGATAACGAACCTTTTCGGGGGCTTCGATTGGTTGCTTTGGGCTCGAACTGAAGCAAAAAGCCACCAGCAGTTCAGCTGGTCCCGAATGTAATCACTTAAGGTGTCTCAATTGACCATCCGTGCCCGAAACAAGCCGCAAGTAGCTGAGCCAGCCAAAAGTTTGCAAACACACCACCCAATCATACAAAAAGTTGTTTAGATTTGACTGCGTTAATTTGCGCTTGCCTGAGGGGCGTTGCTTCATGTTACTGAGAAGCACTGCTCTTGGTATATGCATGTGTTGTTTGAAGTTGGCTTGCGGAAAGTTGCATGACGCAAAATTACAATGTCAGAAGCGAACTTATCAGCTCGACATTGGCAGGCTTGCACTTGTCCCTTGTAGCTGTTGGGTGTCCATTATTCTGGGCAAATTCTAGTGACACTGGGTGTGCGACGTCATGAAGGCTCCTTTCACAGGCACCCCTGATTTCGTTGTTTTGCATGTGGGTCTATCTTTTGTTGGGCCCAAACAAATTGTTAGTTTCCTTTGGTTTCCCTTTAAAACCTCCAAGAAGGAGATACCCTCCAAAAAAGACTCCCATGTGGAGACCCTTTGTCGAGTCGTTTTGCGAGGCGTGAATGGCGACGGGCCCAGCTCCATCATGCTGCAGGGGCTCTCAGCTGGTAGAAACCATCACCTCGCGGCCAGATGTTTGAGATCTGCTGAGTTCCATGCACACAATTTCCCATGACCATGTGTGACATTTGTTTCAAGTTATGTTTTACTTTTGTCAGTGATGCGTTCACTAAATTGAACACGGCCAGTATCAACATGATGTTTGGTTGGAGGCCAGGGGTAGATTGCAAGATGGGAAGGACGCCAATGCCTACCATTCGAATGCCCCGGCATGAGGATCGGCGTGTTGGACATGTCCTTGCGCTCAGAGCGTCTCACCAGCCGCGCCATCTACGAGGCAAAGGGCGGGCGAAGTGGCGTGGCGCAAGTCTCGGGTCCAAGGTTTGATCCCAACCTTGCTGGTGCTGAGCAGGGAATGAACGAGACCGCGTGTTGGGAATGACTATTTGAAAATTCCCTTCAAAGAAACCACCAGTTGGATGGGGGTTATTCCATTTCTCATTCCCTGCCTATAGCAGTAAGGAACGCAGGCTGCTTGAGCCTGGCGTCGTAGGCAAAACACATGAATATCCTTGGAGGGGAATCAACACCATAGCCTTGCAGTGGCCGTTTGAGTCTATTGATAAGAACAAATGTGCTTCAAACTAAATGGGTGTATATATATATATACACGTTTTTGAGGGTGCCATTTTTACATTGGTTGAATTAGAGGGGAAGCCGAAAGGGAAACTGTCCAGGTGTCCTTCAGCTTTCTCCTTCAAGCCATACCAACAGGGGGTCCATCTATTTGAGACCCCCCCATGTTCATGCTGCCTGGATACATGGCGTCAGGTCGAGCCGACTGGGCTGATGGTGGAGCTTTGCAAGGAGCGCGCTGGAGCCCCGAAGCCGGAAACCAGCTGACTGAGCGACCGCTGGTTTGTTGCGGCCCCAATATTTATTTACCACTATCAAAGCCACCCTTTGGTGGGTGGTGAAAGGGAAACCACCCAATTTTCTGACTTTGATAACCCCAGAAACAGTCAAAACAATGACGTAGCTTTGGAGTGAAACATGGATCCCCGACCAAACTGAGCATCTTCGTGATGATGATTCAGGCAAGTTTAATGGGAAGCCAAGTATACACCAAGCATCAACCCATGGGATTCTCATGAGACGCCGTAGCCGCACGGGCAGGGCTGGTTGGCGCACGCCAAGCAATGGATCTCCCAGCTCGTTGGCAGTGGGCGTTTCGGGCCTTGAGATGCCTGAGTGCATTTCTGTGCCCGTTGCACAAGTCGAGTTGTTCACTACTGGCGTGGTTCGAACGTTTAAGACGTCTTGCTTGGCACTTTCGCGGGTAAGTGCTGCACTGCTGTGGATTTTGTTTGTCCTGCGCTCATCTTGCTGGTTCTCAGCGGGGGAATCAACAGGGGTCTGGGGAATGAAGCTAGGGTCTCTCTTGCTTGAAATGTCAGGGATGGCTCATAGGGGTCATTCGGTATGTCTTCCTGGGCTTTAGCCGCCAAAGTCCAGAGCCCAGAGGTACGTCGTTTGGCAAGGGACTTTATATATATATATACGAATAGAGAACGATTTGCGACAGGTCTCCGCTGGAATCTCTTTCGAAATCATGTTTCATATTATTGAGGTTCCCTATGGACCCAAATCACAACTGACATTTTTGGTTGGTGGGGCAAAAGCTGAGATTGTTTGGCTGGGATTGCCATTCTCCAGCACGCATCAACAAGTCTTGCGCTGTTGCACGGGGGCTTGTCGCAACGATTAGCAAACCCAACGTTTTACGCACATCGTGAATCAAATGCGGGTTTGTTTGATGTGGTGCACTGCCTGGTTCTACAAGCCCTGTCCATAAAGTCTTGAATCTGTTGTTTTCAGGAAATCTCTTGTGCTGATGAGCTTCTGTTTGGCATACCTTGGCAACGGATGCTCCAAAAACTCTGCCAGAGTCTACTTCGGTTCTCTCGAAGTCCTTTTTGACGCAATCGAAGCAACTGCCCTCCGCCCAGATCGGCAAGCAGCTCATCATGTGTGAGGCTCAGGAAGCGAATACGCAACTGGCGCAGATTCGGATGTCGCACAGGACGGAGGGACACCAGAGTGGGTTTGCACAGATTTAAACAACCAGACTCTGGTTCTTTTGTTTGGAAGGACCAAGGAGATAAGTGTTGACAATAGGTGTTAGTCGGTGGATTCATCGTTTCTTTATTGGCGATTCACCCGGATGGACCCAAAGAAAAAGGATGGATTGGTCGTCGCTCAAATGCACAAGGCTTAGGATTGAGTTTTTCCTCTCCAGAGTGAGAAGCAGGGTCCTGAAAAGCAGAGTCGGCATGACAGAGCTCGTTCACCATGAAAGCGAGCCCATGATCAACTGGAACGGCTGGTTACAGACCGGCTGATTCATAGAAGGGCCGCTACTGAAGGCAGAAACCGCAGAAGCTCTTCGCTTCGTCGGCAAGAGGTGGATGCAACTATAGAAACAGCAGAATCCCAGCTTCTCATCATAATCAACGCGCCGAATTTGGTGATCTCGTTTGATGGAGCTTTTCGTGGTGCAACAAGTGAGGCTGCAGGTATCGATTTGTTGGATGATTTCTGCTGAACCGTTGTAGTCCGGCCTTCGTTTGCAACTGATTCGGCTCCCTCAAGCAGCTTTCTTTGTACTACACAATATACTACAGAGGAGCCCGTGTCCCTTGTTTTGTTTCACTACGTTCCCATTTGTTCCGGGCCGCCGATCAGCTAAGCAACAATTGTGTGCGCCACTCCGTTTCACTGGCTCAATGCCAAGTGAATGTGCACGAGGGCAGCGAATCGTCAAATATTGTTGAGTAGTTGCGGGATGTTGCGGGCAATATTTGACGCTGGAACAACCAGGTTCCCCAATAGTTCCCTTTTACCAGTTTTGGGGGGGAGGGTTCTCCTACTAAAATTGACTACAGAAAAAAGGGTACCCTTATTCTAACCTCTTTTCTGGAGAACCTAGACAAGTTGCGTAAAACACACTGCTCCTCTTAGTGAGCGCTTCACGAATCAGCCTATGTGAACATCACTGGCTCGGCAATGGCGGGGGTCTCTCAGCAAGACTCTTGGAGCAGAAGGAAGCATCAAGTCACCAAGTGCAAACAACCCTGCCATATGCTCTAGGCACTGATTCAGAAGCTTCCGGTCACCATGACGGCGAGATGAGAAACATACACAGCACACGTCTTTGTTTCCGAACTGCAATTCACAATGAACAAATAACAACTTCAGAATGAGTCTGTAGCTGGCACAACTGTCGCGCGTTTCCCAAACCGCGAGGGGTCGGTTTTGGAGAACCTAAGGCCTAGGGAGCACAAGGAGGCCGTGGCCAACTATGCCCGCGGCTTCGCCACGAGCGATGGGCGGCATGTTACCTGGGAGGGGCGGGGGGGGGGACTGCCGCCCCCGGTCCAACCTCCAACCTGGGCCCCAACCCCAACTTGTCACCGTGTCATGTGCGAAACTAGGGCTACGGGTGCCACAAACGGCCGGCTTTCTCCTTGGTTTCCAGTTATGCCAATGAGAATGGCACCCTCGAAAAGAGACAAACCCGTAGTTTGAAAGCTTGGCGCGGGGACAGTTCACAGCGAAGTTGGCTCGACTTCTTTTAAGCTGGCTTTAGTGATCGAGATTGCCCACTGAGCCATTCAATCCCGGCGCCTTTGGGCTAGCCCAAGGACCTAGAGTCCTCTGGACCAACAACCAATATGAGCAGGACACCCTTTATAACTTCATTTCGGAATGTATGTGGAAGACTCAACATACTAAGTCGAGAAGCAAAACAGCAGACGCACATGAATATCGTAAATACTATCAGAAACAACGATCTTGCCAGAGCATTGTTTTTTGGTGGGCCTCATCGGTTTTGCAGGTTGGTATCGGTTTGTAGGAGGGCCTCTATCGGGTTCTGGGTGTTTTTTTGTTTCTTGGGGGGGGGGTATTCAGGAGATTGGGCAAATTCTAGAGACATAACTGGGAGGTTTTGCGACGTCACCCTTTGGGTGAAGGTTCCTTAATTCTTGTTCTTCGGTTGGTGAACTGGTCTAGTTAAATGTGTCTTTTTTGGGGGACCAACCAAAGCGGTGGCTTTCTTTTTGTTTTCCTTTGAAGCCTAAAGCCATCCAAGAAGGGTCCTCAAATAAGCTTAAGTGATATCCCCAACAGCATGCGGTGCTCTTTTTAGTGCTCGCACCACCCCGCAGCACCCTCGCAGAACCTCGTGGAACCCTCGTGGCACCCTGGTGGAACCCTCGTGGAACCTTACCTCAGGGCCGCCCCGGACCACCCCGGAGCCTATCTGGGCTGAGACCCCAAAGCTTTCAGCTGTTGGGGGAAAAAGACACCCCGAGTTTGCCCAGATATGGTTTCCAAGTATGTGGCTACACTCCAGATTGCAAGATGGCGGTTCTACCCGATTGAAAGTGGATCAGGGCTTGGAGCTACTCTGACGCAAGGCGGCAGCAAGAGCAAATGTATATAAGTTCAGGAAAGGGATGGAGTCAAGCTAGTTTCACCTGATTGCAGCGCAACTAGTTGAATTCCTCTTTGGTTTGGATCAGCGTCAACCACACAGAGCGTCGCCGTTTGCTCCCGCGTAAGAGCCCACGGACCGTGCGGCATGGGAAGTTCTCGGAAAGCATCCTCTCGACAAAAGTTGTTTTGTTGCATCGGCTAGGAAGTTGGTTACTTAGGAAGTTGGTGTTATCTTGTTGACAAATCCAAAGTATGTGGGGCAAGAGCCAAGTATGCGTTCTCATTCTGAGCAGCATTCAATGCGTGCCTGACCGCTTTGAGACTACGTTGCAAAAGTCATTGGCGACAACTCATTGCCGTTCCGGCCAACCTGTGACTTCAGAATCAACATTGTGATGATCAGCCTGTGAATGCACCCTTAATTGTCCCACTTGCATACCCCTTACATGCATCATACTCATCAGAAAGGCGACAAGCTACTGAGTTGCTGGTGCTCAGCAGGGAATGAGAAATGGAATGACCCCCCTAAACCATCCCTTGTAGTTATCTTATGGGCAGCCCCAGGTTTATTCCCAACACGCTGGGCCATTCCCTACTGAGCACCAGCAAGATACGCACCACTCCTTGCTCTGGCAGCCTTTGATTCCGTCGCCTGCCAGCCAACCCTCATCAGCATAACTTCTGGCTGCATCACCTGGACACCATCCAGGCTGACGCTGAGGCAGGAAGTCGGAGGGGGCAGTGCCATAGCCCGTTCTTATTATTCGCCCACGCATTGCAAGAGTTGGAACCAATTTGGAGGAATGTTGATGTCCAACCAAGGGTCCGGGACCCATGCAAATTCTCAAACACCCGCCTGGTTCAGAAGCAGGGGTGTCCCATTCTAGAGAGACCGTGGCAGTCTTCCAGTCTTCGGGGGGGGGGGGACTCTTCCTATTTCTGCGCCGCTGGCGTCAGATTCTCAGACCCTCATGCATTCTGGCAGTCGTGCAAGATGCACGAGTTGCGGAAGGGATTGTCGAAGACTGCTGTTCAGAGATTGTCAAGTGGCCTTTGGCAAACAAAAAACCAATAGGGGTCCAAAGCCTGGGTCCTAAACTAGCTCACGGTTTATGAGAGCGCCAAAAGGTCTCATTCGCGTGAAAACGTTGCAACCACTTGATTTGTTCAGGACATGTTGATATTCCATACGAATAGCGGCACATCTCTAGCCTGCGGTTTTCCCTTCAAATGATCTTTGGGGCTTCGTTCATTTGTCCGTTGGAGGCCTAACTGTCTCACATAAGTAGAGCGTGTTCATTTGCCATTTTGGCGTCCAAACAAGAATAGGTTTGCCAAGGATTGGCGTTTTGGTTCATTTAAGGTGGATACAGACCGTTTTGCATTGAGTTTCGCGACAAGAGAGTGGAAACCACAAGGCGTTGAAGCAATGTGCAGTGTTTGAGGCCCCTGAGCCCTTGAAATGGAGCAGTCATTAAGCTCACCGGGCAGATCCTGTTTGATTCCTCCGTATGTTGTAGCTGGTGAATCCTTCGCCTTTGAGACTTTGCGTAAAAACCGCCTGGTGTCCTTGCCAAATGGCAGTGGCAGACAAGCCCTCGCCAGCATGTTCAGCAGTTTCTTTGTTGTTAAATCTACCTTTGCGCATCAGCAAACAAACACATGACGCATTTCATAGATAGGGTGCCCTTTTATCCGGAACGGGGTTTCGCCCCCTTTGGCCCAGGCCCTGAATCTGTGGACCAAAGGTCGTCCCTATTCAGAGGCAGTGAGAGACTGGGCCGGGGCGCGCAGAGCTCTGCGCGTGCGGTGACGAGTTGGAGCCCTTTCATTGTGGTTCCTTCACCAAAGACGTTGGTTTACCAACGATTTTTCTCAGCCCTATGCGGGGCTCCAGAGATCTAATTCAAAGGCTTCAGCTTCCTTACGATGGAGCCCAGGGGAGTGAGAGACTCCCGAGACCTTTCAGGCAAGTGCCGACTGGCCGATGTGTGAAATGGACTGGACACCTTGCCCGGTCAGGATACCGGTCCTCAAAATTGCCTCAACGCCTAGGATGCAGACATTACATTGCCTTTTGCAAGACTACCTTGAGCTGTTGGTTTCAACATCGATGACCATTACAATCTACACGTGCAGCCTAGCGTCTTTGTTTCTTCGCCAGGTCAACATGAATGGCAACGTCCGCCAATGAGTTCTGGTTAGCAACACCCCACCAGCCAACGGCCTCTCAGGTTGCTCAGCCTCCAGGCAGCGTGCCTCGCACACTGTGTGCCTTGGCTGTGTGAAGGGCCAGTGTGTTTTCACAGGCGACGTGTCAAGCATGCAGCACCAAGAATTGATTCAGTCACCTGCCACTAGCAATGCGGACAGTGGTGTTCAAGCGCATCCCTAACAATCGGCAATTTTCATGACGCAGCAGCTTACTCTTGGATAGCCCCAACAGTTTGCTGCAAACTGCTGCGTGCAGCAACTTCCTTGGATCGTGTTTTGCCTGTTGCACACAACAATGATTTCTTACAGTATTGCACTTGCACACTAGGATGTTGTTTGAATTTGGTTGCAATGCCGGTCAAAAGGGAGAATAGGTGCTCCTGTCGCGTTTGTTGAATAGATTACAAGTGTGAAACTTTTGAAGCCTCAAAGGACATTCATTTGCTGCACATGCATAACATTCCCTGTCTGCATGTATCGCGTGTTTGACCTCAAGGCATTTGGTCTTGGCCAAAGGACTCCCTATGAGCTATTCTGAACAATGTGCCTGAGTCGATTGAGAGCAGAAATCGGTGCTTGGCCACCATACCTTCAATATGATATCCACCTGCATGCAGGTCACGCATGTAACTTGGGATTCACACATAAAGATGTCATTTCAAGGAGCGCGAAGCTTTTGGCACACGCATGTTCCAATTGAAGGGACCCATTTTCACTTGGTTGAAAAGTGCAACTATTTATGGGCTGGTAGCATTGGGCTAAAGCAGCAACTGCACGTAGTATAGTATGGATACATTTGGAAACGCCGTGCTATTCAGTGTTATTTACTTGAGACACCAGCATCCCCACTCCCTTAAAAATGAACTTAATTGGGGGAGGGTAGTGACCCTGGAATCCCATTTATGGTTTCATTGTCCCTGTATGGAAGTGGAATACCAGATGTTATGAAGGGAATTGGGTCCCGCACCCCCCACCCCTCCTTCCTAGGGGCATCCATTTCAGGAAGCACCCTTCAGGTAACCCGGTGGCTTGGCTGTGTGGTTTGGGACCCAAACCAGAGGGAAGCTGAAGATGTGTATAATTTTGCCCCCAGATTCATCAACCCCAGTTTTTAAGTACGGGGGTGTTCCCCCGCAAAAAATGATGATTCTCCACTAAACCAGGGACATCCCCCTATTTATAAACTGGGGGTTCTTAATCCGGGGCCAACGCAAGCCTCCAATTCACTGTTGTTGGCGCTGTGTTCAAATGGGTATGGGTCAAAATTAAACCACCAGGGGACCGCAGGTTTTCGTCCTTGTTGCCATTTGCCATTTGCCAGTTCCATTTTGGGTACCTTTTTTTGACCCACACCCAAATGTAGGTTGATCCAATTCGAGTGACCCGTCTTCCCCAACTGGGGAAGGCGAGCGCCCAGGTCTCGGGGACGTCCGGAGCTCCACCCTCCAGCGCTTGCGCCGCGAGAAGGGCAACGAGACCCAGGTCATGGCCGGGTGCCCCAGGCTCCGCCGCACGTCTTCTCTGCGGACGGGCGGAAGTTCGAAGTCCGGAAAAATACACGAGAATAGACCCCTGTAGAAGCTAGAACCCCTAAAAGCTTTGGCTATCTGGGGAAAAATGGCTGGATCCTTCAAATTCTGTCGGTGCACTGTAGCCCTGCATGGAGTGTTTATTGGCAGGGTTAAATGCTTTGTTGCGCGCGTTGCTTTGGTGTTGTGGTTCAACTTATAGCGCTTCCTAATTGTTTGTTTAGGCAGGACTTGATGGCTGGTTTGTGCTTGTCGGTATACAACTGATTTGATTGTGTGTAAGGAAGCTACTGCATGCGAGAAGCCCTGCCCGTATGGCTGTACATGATGAATAAGCATAAAACATTTACGTGCACATTCCAGGACTAAACATCGCCAAGCATACATGGACGTCAGACCTCATGTTTGTTGATCCGTATATACAAAGCTATACGACTATAGATGTGCATATGCAGCAGTCAAGATCCATACTGATCACCCTGTGATCATTCCGCAGGACTCTACTCTCTCCTCGCGTGCCAAGCAGCTAGCGCTGGGACCCTGGCCCTAGCGCGGGATGGGCTCTGGAAGCTCGGGTGTGATATACGTTGTTGTTTGCTTGTTTATGCTGGCATGCTTCGCTTAGCGTCTTTGTAGTTGCATGCTCATGACTTTGTGCGTGTGGTTCTGTTGCCCGGGTGGCAAAGTGAAAGGCCCTGGGATGCGATCGCGGCTTGACGATCGCAAGCTGGAAAGTGATTCCAAAACTGTGCAAAAACATCCCCATCAACTCCCTCAAGTTGATATATTCGCGCTTACAACGCATTGTCCTTTTTGCAATGAATAGCATGAAGCAGAATCTCGGACTCAGCTTTTTCAAGAGGGTTGAGGCTTGATTTTGGAGGCGGGTTTGGGAGGGTAAGTTTAAGGTTTCGGTCAGGGAGGCGGGGTTAGTGCAGGTTTGGGGTGCGCTTATGGTCAGTTTAGGGGGTAGGTTTAGGGTGGGCTTGGGCTGGTTTTAGGGTAAGTTTGGGGGCGGGGTTAGGGGTGTGGGAAAGGGCTCAGGCTACGTTTTTGGGGTACGGTTTCAAAGGGTTCCTGGTTCCCGAACAGGTCGGGAATCTCGATTTGGAATTCCAGAATTCCCAGCATTTCCCCTGTAGGCATCGCCTGGTTGCCACACCCACCTGTTTTCAACAGACCGAGTTGCCAGGTCTCCAGTTCCACCAGCGACCCCGCCTCAAAAATTGGTCCACGCCAAGAGGCTGGCTTTCACATAGGTCCCTAGGTCCCTAGTTCAACAAATGCGCCAACTTGCTCAGAAGGGAAATGAGGGAATGAACCTGGTCCCCTTAAAGGACACCACCAGCAAGGGATGAGTGTTTGCTCCTGGTTGGTTCTTCCAATTCTCAGGGCCAGTATTTGTTTTTTTCCTGGTTGGTTATACAATCCAATTCTCAGGGCCCCTGCATCTCTCGCAAGCCAACCAGTTGTGAGGCGTGGGCTGATCTCTATGGCCTCCAGCGGCCACAAGGCTCACGCCTTTTGCTGGTGAGATCTTCGTATGGAGCTGGCGAACTGGCAGAGTGCTCGTACTTGATTGTTTAAGTTGTACAAATAAACAGTCGATTCATCCTCAAGATTCATTCCTCTCATCAGACACTCTGCCAAAATCCACTTTGTTGAGTTGGTTCCCGGAAGCTTGACCACACACTGCATTCATGTCGGTCTGGGTCGCCGATTAGGCAGAGTATCCAGCGCCTTGATCACCGACAGGCATCATGGTATCACACAGTCCATATGTTCCCATCCACAACTGCATGCACGATTTCGTGGAACGGGCCAACCATGGTGAATATGTTTGCCCCGCCCGGCCGGAACCTGGATTTTGTGGCGCAGGTCATTCTGGGCATCATGGACACCGACCACCTGGGGCCAGCCCGGCTCTGAGGGTTCTTGGCGCAGTAAGTTGAGCACGATGCACGCCAGACAACACAAATCTATGGAGTTAAAACCTTGTGGTTTGCAGAAAGACACTATGAGAGGTATCAAGTTTACATATCTTGGCGCAGGCGGTCAGCACTGCTCTGAACTGTTGTTCGTTGCCACTCCCATCCAATGTCCTGACACACTGACAGGAAGCGCAGTTGGAGGGCTTGTAATCTTTGAAAACGGCTGTGTTGGTGAATGTTTGCATGGTTGGTTGCCAACTCGCAAAACAGCGTCACCAGCACTCTCCCATCTTCGAGATGTTGGCGCAGTGACTCTGGCCTTGCCTCGTTTCAAAACGTTCAGCTAAGCCTCATTTGTTGCTCTGTGTGGCAGCTCTGGTGTGATGTGCCCTAAGCAAGGAGCGCGGTGTGTAACGCGGCTTATGTCAATCTGTTCGACACCCGCGCCATCCAAACTTGGCCAATGAGTCGTGTAATTTGTCTTGTTCCGCTTGCTTGGGCAGTCGGGAATTTTTTGGTTGGGAAGTTTCAACAAGCGCAGCGCATGGTGACCGGAGCACCTAAGTGCCACTCTCCACACTTGAGCATTGCTGTCGTGGTGCCCCTCATGAATACTATTGAATGCTATTGGCTTGGATCTTTAACCCTAAACAGTCTGGGGAAAAAGTTTGTTTTGAAACCAACCTGCAAAATGGGCAACCTTTATTCACTTGGCATCAAAAACAGAACTGTCCTCTTCGGTGGTTTTGGTCGATCATGGCGATGAATCCATCAATGTTCCACCAAAAGGGTGTGGCTCAAAATTAAACAGGAGGGGTTACGCAGGTTTTGGTCCATGTTTCCACCAGGGCAACCCATTTTGGGTACCGGTTTTTTGAGCCACAGTCACGCCCCGAGTAGGACCCAGACCCGAGGTCACCAGCTGGCTGGAGAGGGCCGGCGCCACTCTGCAAGCGGCCAGCGCGCTCAGTTCGGACGAGGTCCGGTGACCAGGTGGGAACGGGTCAAAATCCTCGTTCACTTACCAGGGTTCTATTTGGAGTACCTATGTTTGACACCCAGTTTTATCGTTGTGCCCATGTTTGACAGTATGTCCGGTCCAATGACCATTGGTGTCTTTTTTTTGGAATTGGCGAGAAGTAAATGGGTTTGGCTTGTTTATATTGGTTTTATGCCATCCATGTACTACAAGGGCATCTATTTTCCCGAAAGGTCACCGGTCCGGTGACCAGTTCTTTCTCCCCCCTTAAGGTTCGAAGGAGACGTTCCCGAAGGGAAGTCTCAACATTCTGTTTGAGCCAAATGCCAAAATCTTGCAACGCAGGAGGCCCCGGCGCCGGAAACAAATCGCTGTGTCTCTTGGGGCCGGTTTGGCAAGTTATGTCACAGGATCAACCGCTATATACAGGTTGTAAAAAACAGTGTCCCTTATACCAGCCTTGGAGACACCACCCAGGGCAGCGCGGTGCGTACCCGTTCTTGTCCATTAAAGATAGGGTTGCTTTTCATGCATCATGATTCTGATTGTTCATTGGACTCTTCAAGGACTTCCCCCAAAGCCTACAGAGTGGAGGACTGTCCGTGTGCAAATGAAGATCTCGTGATCGTTTTGTTTGAAGAGTTGTGATTGGCAAATGGCATGTTTCAGAAAGAAGGGACAGAGGGAGGATGGCGCACGGACCGCCTGCGTTGTTTTCCGATTGCACCAGGAATCTGCAAGCAATTGCTCTAAGGCAAGTCAACAAAAAGAATCGAGCTGAGACCAAGTGGTTTCGTGGTTTTGCCAGTTTGAACAGTTTATTTGCAATATCCTGACAACTCGTTCTTGCAAATGTGACAGATGCGTCCTAGGCACAGGCCATGGAAGTGCAAGCGTGAACTCATGGCTCTTTGGTGCCGTTTGGGCACCGGAGTGTGCTCTATTTGTGCTCTGAGTTCTGGCTTTCCCCCGGCCAATGTCCTGCTGTTCGAAATGCGCTGAACACATCGTTTGAAGGACCATCGTGGTGAAGTTCATGAGTTCATCGCAGTGGAATGCGCCCATGTCTCCGTGTGTTCCAGCTTTTTGCCTTCTTGCGGAAATGGTAAGAGAAGGGAGCTGCGCTTCCGTTCCTCTAAGCAGCCACGACCTCAAAGCTTCCGGAATAGGCCGGGCTCTGGAGCTCAGGTGGCTGATGCTTCCGACATCGAGAGCAATCGTGAAAGTCCTCTACTCAGCAAGCCGTAGAAGACAGGTGTGAGCGTGCAGAGCCCGAGATTGATTAGTAAGGAGCGCATCTGAAATGCTATTCCTTAGTAGTCCTTACTTGGATTCACTTGTTTCTTTGGATTGATTATGTGAGGCTTGAACTCCTGGCAGTTGTCGAATGAGGTTTAACTTCCAAATCACCGGATACTCTAGGTGTTCTGCCGGGACACTATGCAAAACCCTCAGGCTCAACCTTGCTATTGCTACTGAGAGTGCATCCTCCTCATGCGATTGATAGCATTGCTGTTTTGCATCCAGAGCTGCAATCGAAGTGGTGGCTGCAAATGCGTAGTGATTAGTCACACGGAAACTGTGACAGTGTTCGACAAGAGCAAACATCTGTCTTCGAAAACCAGCTTGATGGAGTGTGCAGCAAACTTGGACTAATCCCTTTCCCCCAATAGTACGGGTCCTTTATTTTTGGAGGGGACATTCCTGTATTACGGGAAGGGATTGTAATCACCGGAGGTTCAAAGATGACGAGACGCGATACTGACATTTACTCAACTCAACAATCAGACAGGTTGATTGACGGCAGAGGCGGAAGTCAGCGGTTGCCGTCAAGCTACTCCTCTTCAGCTAGTCGAGTCAGCGACTCTGATTTCGACACGTTTCAACATGTGACAACAAGGCCTGAATGGCGACCTCACAAAAATTGCATGTTTTCAGGTTTATTCAGAGTTGTCAAAGCGGGCTGCAGAAAGAATGCTCTCCTGGGTGCAGATCCGTTCTCCGCCAACTTGAAGAGTCTCCAAATGTTTGATTCCCGTTCAGTTTCATGTAATACCTTGACCATTGCAAGTGGGAAATGTACACCTAGCCATGAGTCAGCACTCAGTTGTTCAGTGGCAAATATTGGCAAATGTTGTCATATTTATTGTGATTTAAGTCTGTTCAACAAATATCGGCGTTTGGAGTTGACCGCCGCCCATCTTGCTCCCAGACTGCCTTCAATGCCAAGGATGCCCAACATGTTGTGGTCCTGCGAAAGAGCCGATTTTATGCACGGGGCCGCGTGTTTGGCCCGCTCTATTCCCCAGTTCTCGCATTTTCCAACTCTGTCACGACGGAATGTCCTGCAACAACAGATCCGTGGACGCAAACCTTCCCGAGCAAAAAAGGCCATGACCCCCCAAGCTCCCCAAAACCCGATCCCAACCACCCGAGATCCCAACCCCCGACAGCATTGAGGCCTTGCCGCAGACATCCGTCTGGGCCTGCAGGCCTCGAAGGCCGGCAATACATCGCCGTGGAGCTGCTGAGTCATGATCCAACACGCAGACAAAGCTGAGCAAGTGATTGAGCAAGCGAGGCGACTACATGATGGAGCTTACAGAGTTATGACCCAAGCTCGGCTTGGCTTGTTAATTCTCTCTGCAAGTGTCACTGTCATGCTATCAATGTGAGCACTGGATCAACACCAATGACGCTTTTCCGGTGTCTGTGGCCAGGCTCATTCAGGTGCCAATCGATTTGTCCAACTCCAACCCACATTTTCCTGCCAGGGACCACGAGAGGCCCAGATCGAGGCAGTTAAGGCTGGCAAAGGGCGGGTACGTAGCTCAGACCTGACAAGCTCATCAATGGCTGTGCTTGTGGCACATAGGGGACCAATTAACTATGGTTGGTAAACATGAGGAAAGCTGCAGACGGCAACTATTTGATCGATTAGATGCTATGAGGTGTTTTCTGCCGCGTGGCAATCCTCTCTCTCCTTTTGGTAATGGCGACAAAACTGAAATCTTGTGCATCCCCTAGGCCCTAGATGGCAAGTAAAAGTCCATAAACGATGGCCAATCCCATGAACAGCATTGCGCTGTTGGCAAGTTGAGGTTCAATTTTTGGCAGCCCTTTGGCGTGGACGATTGACCCTTCGGCGTTGGACTCCAACTTGGCCTCGTTTTAACAGGTGTCAAGCAGCAACGAGAGGGCCAAGAGTGCGCTTAAGGCAAGGGGTCCTCTGGCGCAGAGAAACTAAGGGGGCGTTGCCAGCGGATCACTTCCGGGCCAAGGTATAATGGCATCTTGAGGTGTGGCTCTTCATGCTTGTTGTCAGGGTATGCAGTGCGTTGGTTCCTGGTTTGGGGCTGGACATGCCGAAGTCCATCCCATGACAATCCCAAACGCAATTTTTGCCCCTGCAATCGGGCCAGACATGTGCTCAGAAGACTCTTGAGAATGGGAAGCAGGTATGTTGGTTTTGCTCAACGGCCCCCCCTCCATGGGATTCCCCTAGGTGGCGCTGCCCCGGTTGAGTCCATACCGTGGCTGCACGCCAATCAGCCAGATTGAGTGGACAGGTGGCGGCGCAAGCGCGGCACGTGCTGGAGTTGGACGGGCAAGGGCCCCTGGGCTTCTTCCTCAATGAAGAGGCGCGCTCGTTTGACAGGAGGCCGTCAAAGACTGGTGCTTGTGTACATGCACACATGAGCAACTGACCAAATTGCTGGTAGGCTACTAGTAGATTGGGGAGGACACGGGATGCAAAACTTCCTATGGACCGCACTCCGGCAAGCAGGATCTACGCTGATAGGTGCATTTGCAACAAAATGTCTGCCCAGGCCAGGCCTAAGCTTTAAATGCAGGCGTCAACAGCAGCGTGGCACGTTCCTTTGGCGCGGCCCGTTGGCGCGCGGAGTTTGCGGCAGGGCCTGCAGTTCCTGAAGCAGCGGCAAGAGCGGCTTCTGCGGCTGCCCGAACCCCCAGAGCGGCAGGGAGAACGTCGGGGCTGCTGGCAAGTGCTTCTTACCCGTCGGTCGCTTGAGGTGAACATGGTTATTTTAGTATGGCCGGATTCTGGCTTTGTTCTTGCCTTGCAAGACAGAGTGGGTCAAAGACCAACTGGAAGGCGTCCATAGCACAAGTTGCAGGAATGCAGCTTCATCAAACCACTGTGTCCCAGGGTAAAGGCAAGTTGATATTCCTAAGACTGCCCCTTAGCCACACAATGGTTAGCCAGATATTCATTCACCAGGTCGGCGTCATTCACCGGCCAAGGACGCGGCTCAGGGATTTGGTGCAGCATGTGGATCCTCCGAAGACCTGGCAGGCGCTCGCCGCGCTCGCCTTCGATCGGAACAAGAAACAGCCATGACTCAGACACTGGCCTGGCAGGTTTTCGGGGTCTGTTCCACCCAAAGTGAAGGCTTCTCTCTAAAACAGCGCACCCTTTCGAATGAATAAACCTGCGTATACATCCTGGGGTTCCAATTTGCCATGCAAAAGCTAGGAACTCTGGTCACGGTAGAAAGTATCATGGATAGATGCAACACCTAAATAGAAAGAATTGCCTTGTAAATTGGAGATTGTAGAAGAAGCCAGAAGAGTAAATTCGTTGGCTTTTCTGTGGTCTCAAGTTTTTGGGTGTAAGTGCGCATGCTGGCTCCACGAGCGGTTCGCAGATTGACACAGAGTTATGTCAGGAACCTTGTGCCAGTGCTTTGCAATGAGGTTGGTCCCAAAGGGCACAGATGGACGGATTTCATTCAATAGGGAGAAAGCAAAACAATGGCGCCATGTTTCAAAAGCTGCTTCATGAGTGAGAACAAGCTATTGGCCAGCATTTGACAGGTCAGCAAGCACAAGAAATGTCAATTGTGACCTTTGAGCCGGTGCTGGTCAAAATGTATGTTTGCTGAGCTTGAGCTGCCAAAGTGTACTGCAGATGCCGGATTTGCCACTGTAAAGTGCTGAGAAGAAAGCAGTAGGCGCCCAAAGGTCGAAGGGAAAGAAACATAGCTATCATACAACAATAGAACATGTTTGCATATCCGAACATGATTTCGGAGCAGGCTAGGGCTACCCAAAAACACAAGGGACTAGGTTTCCGTAACACTATCTCAGGTGTTATGATTCAGTGACAAAGGAACTGGGTTGAGTTTCCTTGCTTGATCCACGATCCACAGCGGGTAAGTGGAGGCTAGTACCGGACAATCCCAACCAGCAACAGGTGCGGCTGCCTTTGATTCTTGGCTCGGAAGACCATAGTCAATGTAGCCATGGGTAGTGGTTGACAGGTACACACCAATGTGGGTGATTACAGAAAAATATAGACAAGTCACCTAGGAATTGGTGTCGGAGCTGGGCCAGTCCTTCTCGAGTTCTCGACCGTCTCCGCTTCGTAGGCCCAGTTTGTGGACATTTTTAGATCGAAACTGAAGCATTCGCTGGAGTTTTAGACATCTAGAGTTGGTCTGCATCGTTCTGCTTTGAATTGATTTGTTGGGGTAAATTCATTTGTACGTGGACCCACATCTTCATTCCAGACTGTTTCATTTATAATCTCATTCTTGTTCCACATCCTAAAGTAATTTGTAGATGGATGTGGATAAAGAATGACATGTAATCCGGAAGCTTATTGACTGGCAGCATATTATCTTATTAGGACCTATTCACCATCTGGATGTTTAAATAGAATTATATTGTAGAAATATTATGCTTATTTATCTTTCTAGTCTTTTATTATTTACCTTTGCCTTTCCTACCGTCAATGATTTCTTCCTTGGCAGTCAATGGTCAAGAATTCTTGGTTATAGACGGTTATCTGTAAAATCCTTGACCTAGACTCCCATGTCTTCACCACACTGTTCTGTAGACCCCCTTTCCTCCGGCCGGTGCTACATCACTACTTTGCGTTTGGAAAGTGGTGATGGCGCACCCATCGCAACATCATTCTGAGATCAGAAACGCGACATTCAACTGAAATCATTCGACTGACATGTTCATTGCTGTGAGAAGCGCTTGTTGGCTCTATGTAATGGTGTAGGCTTCACAACAAAGAGTACAATATATTATGCTGTTAGGTACTTGCACTGATGCTGCATGCCATGTGTTGCGTTGTAGTATGTATCGCGCGTTCCTAAAAGGGAGCATGCGAACATGGGGTACATGCCCCTGTTCGGGCCAGATTGCGTCGAGACACTTTCAACATAGCTTGCTGGTTGATAAAGCCACCTACCAATTGGTGCAGGTTGCTTTTTCTTTTTTATAATCAGTTGGACATGGCTTGGTGCAAGCTTCCACATGTGCAAGACGTGGAAGCTTCCAGCTTTACAAGGAAGACCTTCCCCGGTTGCGAGCGCCAGACCGCTGAAGAGCTCTACATCGTTCTGCCGGGCGACCAGATCCCTGGGCCTGAAAGCCGCCTGCCAGGCGACGGGCTTGCAGCAGCGTTGTTTGTTTGTTTGTTTGTTATTAGTATTATTATTATTATGAGTATTATGATTATTATTATTTTTTTACTATTAGTATTATTATTATGATTATTATTATTTGTACTATTAGTATTATTTATTATTATGATTATTATTATTATTATTTTTTACTATTAGTATTATTATTATGATTATTATGATTATTATTATATTTTTACTATTAGTATTGTTATTAGTATTATTAGTATTATTATTATGATTAGTATGATTAATATTATTATTATGATTATTATTATTTTTTTTACTATTAGTATTATTATTATTATGATTATTATTATTGTTTTACTATTAGTATTATTATTAGTATTATTAGTATTATTATTATGATTATTATGATTAATATTATTATTATGATTATTATTATTATTTTTTCTATTAGTATTATTATTATTATTATTATGATTTATTATTATTATTATTATTTTGTGGCACCCATGGGTCACAAAACACAGGCATATAGGTCGCCTTTTTTGGTTGGATTTTGTTTTGGGCACCGATGGTCAACTTCCAGGCAAATGTGTCCTTTCTAGGTGTAGTTTGCTTAGAAATAGATGGGCTCCACTGGTTTGGATGGGTTTTATGCCATCCATTTGCCAGGGAAACCCATTGATTTTTAAAACAACACCTATGCTTCCAGGTGTTTCTTTGTTTTGCAGCTAGGGATTTGACGAAGTAGTTGGACGTGAAGTAGTGAACGAGAAGTTGGAATTGGTCAATCGATTGGTAGGCTTTGCAGCTGGGGAATTGACGACATAGCTGGACATGGTCATTCTCTTCCAACTGGTTCGCTCCTTCATGTGCCTGCTCAGCATATTGGATTGCATATTACATATTGTCACTAATGAAATTGACCCGCGCTTGCGCTATAGTCGTCACTCTGTTACTTATTATTGTTGTCTTGAGTGCCCTTATTTGTGCCAGTTGGTTCAGGTGACAGGCAAGGCTCGATCAGTTGGGCCAAAAGTGTGACTTAGAGCTTTATTAGAAGTAGCATGTACTAATGGTGTAAGTTTGGCTGCTTTAAGCAAATAGAATGGCTTATCTAGATCCGGCTGTTAGATATCAAGACTTTCGCGCCGCGCCGCAAGATTCTTTGCACTGCCAGAGTGGCAAATTTGTTCTCGCACTGCACCCACTACTTGTCCAAAGCAAACAAGAGCCAGGAATCCCTCACAGGGACGCAAGGATTCAAACCAATCGAGAGTTCCATTCCTTGCAGATCCAGTTTATACCTGAACCCCCAAGCAGAGCCCTCTTTTTGCAGAGACCCTTCTGGAGGCCTCCCATAGCACTCCCAACGTGTTGTATAGCAGAGCAAGCCATGTCCCACATGTGAGCTATACTCGTTTCTCTAATAGGGATGAATTTTGGGGACGTCCACCCAGCATTTGGAGGGCATCTCATCCGTTGCGGGACTCCCAAATTCCCTCCCATCCAGGCGCGAGGCCGAAGGGCATGCGCTTCGAGCCCGCAGCCCAGCCATGTGAATAGCCATGTGAATCGCCATGTTGGCTTCTACCTCGAAAAAATGACAAGGCCTGTATGAACCTTGAGAGTTCTCTAAATTCAAGAGTCATGCGTTTTAGCCATCAGTGAGTAGTGCCCCTGTAGGGCCATGCACCGTGTGCGCATACTCTCTGTGTGTGTGTGTGTGTGTGTGTGTGCCCAGTGCATGTACAGTGTGTACAGTGCGCGCAGTGCACGCACACAGTGCGAACAGTCCGCGGAAACGGTATGCACATTCATTGTGTGCGCCATAAGATGCAGTGTGTTTTGCAACATACGCTGCCTGTTGGTTCACCATATATTTAACATTTGCTCGTGTTTTGCGTGTGCCAAGTGCGTGCTTACGGATTGCCTGCATGCCCGTGCGCATGACCGCTTAGGGTGAACTTGTGGGAGGAACTTGCCTATAGGACTTTCTCCTTTGTGTTTAGGGTGTTTCCTTCACGTTTCTGTTGAATCCATTTCAGAATCGAGCGTTTTGCAACTGCTGCGAAACCTTTTGAATTGCAGGCATGTGAAGAGAGGCGGATGGTTGTTATGTTCCATGTTCACTGATCATGACCCAGAGTTGAAGATACTTACATTAGAAGTGATGTTATTTCATGAAGGAGTTTGCGCAGATATGGCGGTTGATCGACAAACAGCTCGCAGCCGTGAGTCAGGAAACCTGCATTGACAAACTCAAGTTGCTTAGTCTCTATTAACCGGCAGTTGGAGTTGGGTGGATGGGCAGGACGGCTATCACGTCTAGAGATAGGATGCAAGGAACAATCTCCAAGACCGTCTCGAGGATGAACCGATTGGAGATCCCGGATCACTACATTCGGGCAACTAGGCAGCACGAGCCCGGACAGTTGTCCGTGATGTTTTTCCCAGCACCGCAAAACTTCCTGACCCCAGTGTGAGGCAAGCACGTTTACTCACCCACTAACAATGTGATATGTGGGCCTTTTGCCGTGGCACGTGTGTTCAGTTCGGGTGCCCACAGATTTGGCGCCAATCGGCGAAACGTCTTGTCGGAACTTGTCATGCTGTAAAATATTCCCATGCGAACATGCAGTTGCAGCCGTGATACTCGCTGACGGCCTTGAGCCTTTGACAACAAGTAGTGCAGAAATTTGTTCTATGCTTCCCTTTGGTCGCCCACATTCCCTTTGCTTCCTTCTGCCCACATCCCCTTTGCTTCCTTCTTGCCACTGTTGTTTGATGATTTGTTTATTTGGGGGGATGTCGTTTTTTGAGGGTACCCACATTTGAGTGGTTTCAATATGAAACCAAAAGAAGCTCCAACCAGTTTGGGGGATTTTCTTAGTGTTTCCGCCATGTTACGCCTTTCCAGTCGCGTTAGCCGTGCCGTTTGCCTAGGAGGCTGGTATGGAAGGATACACCGAGAGCCTTTGGCAGGGCCTTCTTGAACGGGGAGAGGCAGGGGTTGCAGGGGCCGCTCATGCTCGTGATCACCAAGTCGGCCATGGGTGTGTCAAACATGGGAAAACATCACCTCTTGAAGGTCTGCCATGGCCACCGGCGTAAGAATCTTCATCGCGCGGCTACCAGCTTCAGCGAATTTCTGCCTCGAAAGTCCCCGTCCACTTTTGCATGCAGGCGGATATCAGCTCAAATACCCCGAGGGCATTTTGGTGAGCAGCCATTCGGGTGTTTCTTGTTGAAGCTACCCATGTTCAGCTTGCTTCAAAGGCAAACCAAGAGGACATCGGCCATTTGGAGGTTCTTTCTCAATGTGTAGTTTGTTTTCTGGCGGCTTATGGACTCCCCGGGTGCTTTCTGCGTAGGCCAGCGAGCCTTCGGATCCAGTCGAGCTCTCTTGGTGGGCCACAGGAGCCATCGAGGACGGGGTGCGGCAGGGTGCTTCGGTTACGTGAGCCTTTGAGATGTGAGACAACTGCTGTCAAAAGGTTCAGCAACCCGTCGGACCGTCGGAAAGCTTGCCCTTTGCTTTGTTTCTTGCAACCGAATTGTGTTGATGCGCGCGCGCCGGTTCGGGAGATCTATGGTTTGCAAACCCCTCGCGCCAGGCCGAATTTCAAGAAGAGGTGGCATATCCCAATGGTTGGTGACAAACAATTATCTAAAAATAATTATTTCATTGAACACATGAGCGTATTGCAATTTGCCCAGCGCCAGACTCTAAAAGAAACAGGGAAATTCCTGCAATTCTTTGTGCCTCAAATTCCACCAGCTCGTCACAGATTGTCACACTTGCTTTTGCGACTTCTATTATCAAACCTCTCCAAAATTGCCAAGACCGACACCAGAACACCACAAAAACATCACCTGAAGAATTACAAACTAAAACAAAAAACCTTATTTATGAATATATATATATATTAATTCTTGCAACATATTCCTCTTTCTCGAAATTAATTATCTTTTTAGAATTAATTTGATTATATAGAATTTAAATAATATAATTTATTGTTTAATAATATTAAATATAATATTGGAAATATAACATATATATTTAATATATTGAAATATATATTAGGAATATTATATTTTATATTATAAATTCTAAATTTAATATTAATAATAATATTGATTAAATTAATTATATTAAATTTAATATTGATTATATTAAATTTAATATTTGGAATTCGATTTTATATACTAATATATTATTTATTTTTTATATATAAATTAATTTATATGAAAATAAAGAAAATTTAAGGATTTTTTATGAATAATTAATATTACTTAATATAATTATTTTTATAATATATAATTATTATTTTTATCGAAATAAATATATATTAATATGAAATTTAATATTAATAATATTAAATTTAATAATACATTGACAAAAATTAAATTGATTATATAAACATGGTTTGTTTTACCATCCATATGGAATTTAAATTTTTGTTTTTACGAATTTACATAAAAAAAAATATATTTTTAAAAAATTCGATAAATAATAAATATAAAACACATAATTTATTCTTATAATATGGTTTTTTTCTTTTTCGAAATTAAACATTTTTCTAGGATTTATTTTTAAAATTAGGGTATTTATTGATTTAAATCTTTATTTAAATAAATTTATTATTCGTAATATTAAATTCTTTATTAGCAATACTAAAAATTATATTGAATATATTAGATTTTGTATTTATTATTATTTCTTATTTATATATATTTTTATATTTTTTATTTTTGTTTATATTTGGCCATATGCAATTTTGTATAAAGATAGATATATATTCTTAACAGGTTTATATAAAGATAGATATATGATAAAGAATTTCTATATGCAATTAATATATAATATATGTCCTCGTTCTCGAAATCAAATATGCTTCAAAATATATTTTTTAATATAGAATTTAGAAAATCAAATAACATATATAAAAAAAAATAATATAATATTTATAATATTAATTATTAAAATTCATGATAGGATATATATTAATAATATCAGAAATTAAATTGCAAATATTAAAGATTGCATTGGCTATGTTAATTTTAATACTCGAAATATGGTTTATCAAAAATATGTTTTTATCGCCCTGTATGGCTTCCGTTCAAAAAGGCCGGCTAAAGATCTATATATAATATATATATAATTCTTTTTATGTTTTAATTTCTCCTTTTCGAAATAAAACGAGCCCCATGTAAATCATGTAAATTCCACCAGCAGCGCTAGCTCGGCGCTAGCCCGGCGCTAGAGCTGGGGCTTCATATGAGCGCTGGAAAGCGTGTGTTCATCTAGTCTAGTCTAGGAAAGACATGGAATATGAAATATAGATGATTTTTATATACCCTACATAATAATCCCTTCTATAATAATATAAAAATGGTCGACAATATAAAATGATTTGAAAATACCACATTTTGGATTTTCGAAAGTTAATATTATTAATAATTAATTTAATATTATAAATATCTAATTTAATATTATATTAATATTACAAATATTAAATGTAATATTATCAATATTAATGCTAATATATCCAATAATAAATTATATATTATTAAATTAATTTATTATTATTATTATCAAGTTTCAATTATACCAAGTCAAATATCGTTATTTGAAACATAAAATCATGCACAGAAAATGAAACCATATCTCATACAAAAATCTACAAAAACATACACCTTAATTTGCCTTTATTTAGAAATCCAAAATAAATCTCAAATTCATATTTAAAATATATCGATTTCTTGAAATTTTCTGTTATTTCTTTATTAATAATTATTAATTTATCGTGCTTTCTCTATATTTTTTTTTTATATAAATAGATAAATATATATATATATATATATATTTATTCCCCCCCAATAAAAAATATATTTGTTTAAATATCATTTTCAATACTAATAAATCTATATAATATATTAATCTTTTCTTTCTAAATTATTTAATCATATCTATTCTTTCCTTATATCTTATTTCTGTTTATTTTACAATTTAATTTTATTCAATTATCTTATATATCAAAATTAATATATAATATAATATTATATATTTATTCATTCTGTTCCTTTAAATAACCATTAATCTTTAATATCAATCTATATTTCTATATCTTTATAATTTCCGTTCTATTTCATTTCTTCTTTTCACCTCTAAACATATCCTTCATTCAATATCCGACTTAAATAAAATAAAATACATAATTTAATTTAGTTCAATATACATAATTAAATCCTAAATCATTATTTAGATTTTATATTAAAATATATATTTCTATATATATATACATTTATATTATCTATATATATATATATATCAATTAATTAATTCCATATTATAATTATATATATATCCAAAAATCCATCAAAATCTTTCATAGAAGAATTCCAGCCAAACCAAATAATCATCAAATGCAAAATTCCTTATAAAAACCTTTTAATCAATTCCTAATTATACAATCCATAAACATATCTAATCATTATCAACATGATTAACATATATCATTTTACAATATATATTAAAACAACAATTCCATTGACCTAAATTACATACAAACAAAATACACATTAACCCTAACAAATATAAGTACTTATGTATTCAAAATTATTTTGTTCACCATGGATGAACCGTCTTGTCCCCCCCACCAACCTCAGGACAATCGTTCATTCTGCGTGCAATTTTACTCGGATCCTTATTACCCGTTGACCAAATCAAGTGGAGCCTTAACCTCGCAAAAGGCTTTGAGCTGGGCCTCAAGTTGATTTTGCTGCGAACCGAACGTGAGAATAGAACACTTGGTTTATGTGCAGGAGCCATATGTTCTTAAGCAAACCCTACCATCATTTCTCGACTCACATGCGAACCTTCACCGTTTACAGCCTTGATTTTTGGGGCGTCCTGGGTAGTGATGAGCAAATGTCCGAATTTTGTTGGCCACGTTTATCTTGACAATTGTTTATGCTTTGCCCAGAGAATGCGTAGGGAAGGGTAGGAGCTTCGAGCTCAAAACAGCTAGCTCAGCAGCGCACATCTCCACAGAGTTTTCTTCGCTGGAATCTGAGGACCCCGCTGAGAAGTGCAGCTGAAGACTTCCGAAGACCCACACCTGGGGCTAAAGTTGCCGCTAAAGTTTGATAAGCCGTTTACATTGGGCCCGCCTTGTCTTTATCAATGTCTTTCCCGGACTTGAGTGATATATTGGGCTAGAAAGGGTGTCTTTGAACACGCAACACATTTGCCTGCGTACAAAAAACAACTACAAGCGCATTGACTGCCGGCTTGCTAGTTCCAGATACAAAAGGAACCCGCTCGTTTTGGGGGTGGTTCCACTCTTTTCAGACAATGGTGGCAGGCCCTGAATCGCATTATGCAACGGGGAATCTGGGCAGGCAACAATTCACAACTGGCGCGTCAGCCAAAGAGATCTTGGATGTTCAAGTTGGCCCTCACTTAGACTTCTAATGCACGCCACCTAGCTCCAAGAGGATCTTGTAAGAACTATTTGGCCAACGCATTTTTTTACGTAACTGACCTGCGCCAAAGCCGAGCGGCAACCCCTGTGTCACTGGTCAATGGATCTGCTTGGTTTGCCCTGCATTGAAAATCGAGCAACCCAGCCTCGGCAAAGAGGAACATCGTCAGGAATGAGCCTTAGAACTGAACGTTGTGTTCGAATAACATGCTCTAAGCACGGTTGTTAAAACTGGGCACGATCACCGAAAACAGGTGATAGTCATTGCCATGCATGCGCTGAAGGCAAGTCTTTGAATGGGCGAAGGTTGCAATGGGGGGTGGTTAGATGTGGATCAGGACATCTTGGTTCGGCGCCTCTTTTTGTCAAATAATGAGTGGTGGTTGTATTCCCTTCAAATGTGCATTGACGTATTAAACCCTCCCGCGAAAACTTCCGCGAAGCTTGCAAGGGCACCTTCCGCGAGAATGTTGCTGTATAAGTGCTTCCGCGTGCAGCTTCCGCGAGAGAACTCGTTCGCACGGTTTGCTACTAAACGTGGGCAACAACCACCCAACGAATTCAAACCACTGTGCCCAAATCCGACATCCCTTCCGCGGAAAGAAAAAACTTTCCGCAAACTGCGGGGAAGAAACAACGCCACTGAAATGAACGCTGCTGTTGATGGACGAATTCCAGCCGACGCTGCTAACACTTCTCTCTCATGCTTCAAACCCAGGTTCGTGGAGGGGATTGGCCGTCAAAAGTTCGAGGCCTGTCACCGACAATCCATGCTCCTCCTTTCAAAAAAACAATAGCATAAACTTTGGCAAAGGTCTGGTCATGCGCACTCTGTGTAGGGTTGTGGGTCTCAGGGGACAGTCCAAACACCGTCAACCACAAATACAGTTGATGTACGCACCACCTCCGATCCAATTGTACACAGTGGCGTGTAGACCCGCTCAATGATGGATGGCGCATCCTTCAAGCTTTAACAAAGCCACCGTGAACTGGAATACGCAACAAAAAAACAAATGACAACACAATGATGCCGGGCACATGGCATGTTAAGACAAAAAACGAGTGAATCGCGGGCAAGATTGTCGACCCTCACCAACAAAAACGACAGGCCGGGAAGACGTCGCACGGAAGACCGAATATCTGAATCAGCCACCAGAACAAATGTTGAGCTGATTATATTTCTAGGTCCGCCACTTCTGTGTGCAGACCTCCCTCAGAACTGTCTCGGGCCCCCAATGAAGACGCCCCGATGGGAAGGAGCGGCGCTTGTGTTAGGAGTTGCTCTACTGGCGCTCTGGGCCATCTCCTCAAGAAGGGGATATCTCGATTTCGTCATCTTCTCACTTCCTGAGCGGACTGGCCAAAAGAAGAGTCCAAACTCCCAAACATGGTCCAAACCCAAAAGGTTTCAAGTCCAGGAGCTCGGGACGTGCACCCTTCAACGGATCTTTCTAGGGGTTGATTCCCCATTATTTTCAATTATCGGTCTTTTCAAAAACCAGCTGTTTCCCAAGGGTTTTAGGTGGTTTTTCAGAAAGAAGGATGCCTGGAAAGAATGGAAATGGAAGGTAAATCTTAGAGTCTCGACTCAACGAAAATCCATTTCTCCGCCGAAGCGGCCCACCAGGAGCGCAAAGAAGTGGCCGGCCAACTTCCAGGCGCCCAGCTCCGACCTCAGCCGACTGAGCCTGGGGTTCTCTCAAAATGGACCGCTTTGCGAAGGGTTTCAAAGGGAAACCAAAAGGAAACAAGCCACAAACACGGGTCCCCCATTTTGAGAAACATGGCCATGGGTCAAAACCCAAATCGTACCCCTAGTGAAGCCACATTCCTGGGTCTTTGGTAGGGTGGGCCGCCTGTCCACACATGTTCCACACGTGTAAACATGCGTTTGGTGATTTGAAGAGGGCCCATGCCAAAAGCGTTTTCGGTCAATCAGGGGTCACTTGGTAGCCTCCCACCCAGCACGGAACCGATCAGGTTTCACGTTGTATTTTGTTGGCACAGAACTTCCTTCAATTCGCGGGTTCCAGTGAAGCTGCCTGAACTCTGAACGCCAAAGGGGGCCAGGCACCCCCAAGCCTCTTGGAAGACTCTGCGCTTCCCACGTCAGGAAATTCCCCAGCTCGTGGTGTGCCTTCTTCAGAAAAGCAAGGCCACAAGGAAAGGCACGCACAGTTGCAGCTCAATGATTCTGTCGATTCTGTTGAAAAACCAACAACTAGGAATGAAATTGGTTCCCGGGGTAAGAATCACATTCGCAAATGACATACCAAAGCTCAGTTGTTGAAAAGACCCAAAACAAAAAGCGAACCTTTTAACAAAACGTGGTCCCAAAGGGGAATGAATACCAACAGGTGCAAAGGTCCATTCGCTCTGGGCAAGTAAGCCACTGGATGTCTGGAGCCTCTCAGCGCCCAGCTGGCCAAAGAAGCGTGCCCAGCCGCTGGTCTGCGCACTCACGTAGAGGAGCAAACAGCAGCCTGCCACGACGTGTTGGCCGCTGTGGGTGTGTCGTTTGGGGCACTCTCGGGTTGGTTTGGGAGGCTCCCTCATTTGGAGATCAAGCCACGTCCAATCTGGCCATTGGGTGGTCTCAACCCTGGTTGTGGTTGAAATTTGGGGTCGTTCTAGCGGTAGACTATCAACAATAGTGTTCGTTGCTCACCTGACGACAGTCCTTGATGCAAATGGTCCGAACTCAGTACTTGACATGACCACCATGGACATGGCATTCAACTTGCATTCCCTAAGAACCAGCAAGAGACGTCCTGTCTCGCAACATGCCAAAGGTCGTGTGAATCTCCGTGGAGGTCTTAACCACAGGCATGGAGTTCTCATCCGACCTAATATAAACTAATTTAGGGGGGAGGGTTGGGTCGCCCGAAGTTGGAACCCAAAAGCTAAGCCAAGCTTTCAGGAGTGCCCTGCTGATCAAAAACGACATGCGCATGCACCCCAACTGAACAAAACTGCCGTTCCCCAGAACAAATCACACTCATGGCCAAATGTGCTTCACCTTGGCACCTCACTGCTGTGAAACACGCCATCATAGGCAGCATGTAAGCAAGGCTTACCTCCCCATGGAACTTGCCACGGACATCTAGAACACATAGGTGAATCGGTGTCATCAACATGTTGCCGAATCGACGCCGCAAAGGCTTACTTTCGTGCCCTTTCTGTCATGCCTCGAGATGCATCCGTATGACTTCGATCCATGAAACACCCAGAACATATGCGGCTCATGCTCCTTGACGGAATGTTACCCGAGTGGTCTTGCCTTGAAGTGAAAAGCCAACGGAGCACCGCTTCTACGCTCGAAGGGATTCTGAGTTTTCTAGCCTGAAGCACCACTTCTGCAGCGATATGGCCATTGGCTCCGCTCACCGGTCATTCCCCAGAACAAACTGAATACCCCGGCGCAAAGTTGTTTCTCGGAAGTGTTCCTAGCCAATTCCACGCTGTCCATCCCATACACGTGTCCCAAGATTTGTCTGGATGCTCTGTGTTGTGCATGACCCATCTTCCCCTGTCACAAGTTGATCAGCATCTTGTTTTTGTGCTGCCGCATGCTCTCTCTGTGGCGGACACATGGGTGGTGCTAATGAAGCTCTCGAACACAAAGTGACATTGTGTTAAGCGCCTCCGCAATCTCGAATCAGCTGTGATGTAAATAATTTAATTTATTCGGTTAACTAGTTTGATGATGGGGTTGGTGATGGTGATGGTGATGATGATGATGATGATGATGCTGATGATGACCTGACAAGTGTTCCTGTTTCACCCACCTTTCTTTGACCACCTCACCCTTTCCAGATCTCGCAGTCGCACCTGCGAGAAAGCGGAAGAGAATGCCCAGCAACAGCAGCGGCGCCGGCTGGGCGGAAGCTCGCGGGAGACAAAGCTCACCGGATTTCAGCGGGCCAAAAACTGGACATGCCCTGAGTGGATTGGCCAACAAACCTCGACGGCTTTGTTTGACTACTAAAATGGTTTCCCAAGAAAGCTTAAAGTCCGAGCACTGGGGAAGCGATTGATCCAAGCGTGTTGAAAAAATCATTGAGGGGTCAAAACTGTTGGTTCTTTTTGGGGTTACCCTGACTTCTCATGCTGGCCCAGCCTTACCGGTCCAAACAGAGCTTGTCCTACACTAGATAACTTTGGCAAAAGCGGGTCCAAACTGAATGATGGTTTAAATGGAACCTACCCCCCTTGCCAATAAATTTGAGAACTCAGAGATTCAATCATGTCGCCAAGCCTACGCAATTTTAGGTGTCAAGTGGAAAAAGGCTAAGGCGTGTTCTTACCTGTTGAAAGCATAAGTGCAGGCGCTTCCTTGTGAGGACATTACATTGGCATTGGGCTCTCCAATCAAGAGCCTCAAGCCTTCAGGAACCCACACAGCGCTGAAGCTGTCACTCTATCTTGGTCAACCTTCAACCCGAATCCCTTGGGGCTTAAATCCTTCTACCCCCATCATTTCAGTACAGGGCAAAGGTGCAAGCTGTTCAAAACGTCGACGCAGGTCTTGCACACCTCTGACTCATTCCACGGCTTCAAACAAAACAGGTCCCAGACTCTTCGTTTGAAACGAAACGTGTATTTCCAACAAGTGAAAAGTCCAGCAACTCAGGGAATGAGTGCCTGGGGAATGTCGCCTCTAGTGATGTTTATGCAAAACCACCTTCATCAAACCGAGGCCGACTCTGCGCTATTTCGTGGGCGTCCCAGGCGCTCGGCTGCGATTTCGTCAGTCAGGCCATGAAAACTGAGGGCGGCATCTTTCTCGGGAGCTATGCTGTGTGACCTTTCAAGGGGCTCGGCATCCGACAAAGCTTCACCACTTTCAAACATCTAGTGGTACTAACTTCCGGTTCTTTGAAGGAAAAAAGGAAACACGACCATGTGCAGAGAAGCATCAAACATCTAGGCCGGGCAAAAGGGCGTTCTTTTGCAAAGAACGATTGGAGTCGACTCGTAAACAAACGCCGTTTCTATTTTCATAGGTGCCAAGCTGCTAGACTCCCTTTTCTGACCCGCACCGGAAGCTAGGCCGTCGGACTGAGCAAACCCAGCCCCTGTTCTCAATCCACGCCTGCCGTCCAAACGGGAAGACGTCTTTTTGGAGACGATTAGCTTGTGTCCAACCAAACATATTTGAGCTTGATTCTGGTCCATGTTCATTGAGCCTTACAAGGTAAAACACAAAGCAGGCCCTCTGAGGGCATATTCAGCAAACTGAGGCTGATCGAGAATTTAGTTCCTCCTTGCGCCCTCCGGGCACACTATCCTGGGGGTTCTGCAGCGCCCCGAGTCAGCATTTCATGGAATCTGGTCAGCGGGGATGGCAAAAATGGCCTCCTTAGCTCCTTTTGAAAACCGACTCCCCCCTGCCAAGCCCTTGACGGAAAAGTTTGATCATTTTTTTGCGAGCCGAGGTCAGGTACAGTAGGCAAAGGATGCCAAATGGATCTAGCAAACAGAAAAGTCAAAAAAGGCTGGGGCGGTCACCAGCCAGGCTTCCGGTCGGCTGGGTTAGTGACACGCCTGCGGTCTCACAGCCCAGAACACCTCCTTTAATGACAGCCATGTGTTGGTGATGGGTTGCCACGCTTGGGCAATGTTGGGCATGATTGCCGTTGGAATTGGTCTTTTTGGAGACAAGGATGCACATGGACAAGTTCATCATTTGGAGTTGGGAGTGCCGCAAATTCAAGCAAGTCACATCTGGTATGAATCTGTGCTGCGGACTTTTGCAATCGCACCCGCAGGATTCATCCAAAGAATCAAACACGAAACAAAATGTCATGCAACCAGTGCTTGCTGCTCTGCAGCTATATTCCGAGACATGGAAGTGGGGGCCCAAAGCTAGGCTGTTTTGCCTTGGAATCCCCTTTGAAAGCAGCCCACAGGGGTTCCCCAAAAACCGACCCGCTGCAACGATTCAAAGTGGGGGCAGCTTGGTAGCTTTGCAAAGGCATGCCATGGCCGTCAAGGAGTTGATGATCGTCTCGCTCTCACTAAGCCCCTAAGAGACTGAAACCTTTAGTGGCAACGGAAAAAAGAGGGTGCCCTGTTTGGTAGTTGACATTAAGGCTGGGGGGATTGTGTTTGGTGTTCTTATGATTTATGTTATGACCTTTTTATGGTGGATTGCCGCCATTCTCAAGATTGGGGGACCGTTTGGCTACGGGTTTCGCCACTCAATAGAAGCTGACAGAAGGGTTTTGACAGTCCTCTCTGGGCGCCACTGGGGAGACATCCGTGGCTGCGGCCTGCCGCAAGGTCTCCACGGATTGATCCTGGGAGAAACTCCACTCGATTTCAATCGATCCTTTAAGCAACGTGGGAAGAAGCAGCAATCACACGCCAGAAAATATAGGGACCTGATCATACATAGCTTTGAAGCGTTTCAAGGCAGGGTTGTGTGCCATTCAATGTAGAAGTGTTCTGCCATTGGCGCTAAAGCATGCTGTCTCTCAGGCACACTACACACGCAAACGAAGTTGTGTTTTTCTCCAGAATTCAATCGCGAGATCTGAAGGTTGCAGAGTACGCTGCCAGAGTATGATAAACAAAAATCAGCTCGTTGGGCTTTGACTGAAGTGTCGACGGGTAAGGTCGATGGGCAGTCTGGGCACCCCAAACTCCTACGGCAAGACAACATACGGGGGAGGAAAGGAAGGGCTTACCCTCCAGGAAAGCAAATCTTGGCTGCTTAGGGGTTCGTGGAAGGTTTGAAGGTGTCTGGGGGTTTGTCCGATTTTGCCCGTATGCGGCGAAACGCGGAGCGATCCTGGATGCCGACGAGCGAGTCTTTGCAGTCATTCAGGTAGGCAAGGTCGTAGCCCTGAGCAAGTGGGCATGGGGCACCAAAGGACCAGCTCACACATGGCAGCTCTAATGCTCGCTTCTGCGACGTGTTGGACAATTTCTTCTGGGTCAAGGTGCCCTCATGGGAACACATGTGAGCGTCCAAAACCACAAGATAGAGGCCTAGAGAAAATATTGGGAGAAATCTCATCTAGGCCAGAGGACTTATTCTATCAAAAGCATGCGCCTTTCGGCTTTCGCACAAACATACACAGGTGTTGCCATCCGTCCGTGATGCTACTTGCTTTGGACACTTTGCAAGCACACACAGTGCCGAAATCTGGATGACAGCACCTGCAAAAATATCCCCGACATCCCGAAAAAATCCAGTGTCATTGAATACGACTTAGACCAAACACACATGCTGCTCCGGGGTCTTGCTAGAAAAAGCGCCTTCGCTCCCCACCGCCTTGTTGGGTGCCTTAACGTGTAGCGGTGCTTTAACCGCACTGGTGAGCTTGGGGTCTTTGTGACTTGGGGAATTCCACACATTGGTTCGTTCTGTTTGTTTTTGGGTTGGGTAACCCGCTAAACTGAGACCATCACCGGTCTGGCTCACCAACAAATGTGAGAGACGCTGTTTCATGAAGCGGGGGGGGGGAAATGGATCGGGGTCGGGGTCACTCTTCGGGGGGCTTCGATCTCGCTTGCGATTGTGTGGAGTAGGTGGTTCTACTACCTGGTTTCGTGGAGTTAGTAAGGCCAACATAGCCTTTGTGTCCATTCTGGCAAAATCAAGCGTCAATGGCTTTTGCGTGCTTTTCCTGAGTTTCCTAACCCAAAGGATCATCCAAATCTTTCCTGGCCTTGACATGCGCTTGAACCAAAGGGCACGAAAGGATCCCACTGGAAACTGGAAACGTCATCCTTTGAAAATATACCCTTCAAGTCATCATCTCACAAAGGAAGACTTGCTTTGCCCAGAAGGCAAGGTCTACAGGCACCACCAAAGGGACCTAGGGAAGCCTTGCAGGGACTCCCACCCAGACCTCTGGCCGTGTCAGAGGGGGGCCTTTTGTTGGGAGATGGTTTAGGGAACTCTCAGGGGCGGGTGCTGTGGGCATGACAAGATTCTCTTCCTTGCCACTGCAGGTCCGGGCCCCTTCGGGAACTTTTTTTTTGCGGGATTCCCCCAACACATGGCCACATTTTGTTCGTTGCTTTCTGCTCCCCTGCTAAACTTTTAGTGGTTCAATGGAAAACCCATTAGTTGGCAAAAAGTTGAAGTCCTAACATCCAAGCAAATGCGCCGAAGAAACGCAAAGCCGCTCTCGCAAAACACGCTGGACCCTTGCCACTTCCCATTCGATCCACGCCTTGGACGCCATGGCCCCGGCCGCGCCGCGCCGCGACAGCTCCGTGAGGTTGGGGACCTCTTGGCGCGCAAGGAGGTCCGGTCAGAGGTTGTGCCCAGGTTTACAGGGAACCCAGAAACAAATCAACACGGTGGGTATGGTGGCACCAACCATCCTTGAGCACCACCTCAAATCTAGGGCAACGCCACCCATGCACAGTTGGCCAATCCTAGTCCTCAGTTGTTCAGCGGCCGGCAGGCAATTGGAACGCTTGTTGGGGTCCCCACCTTTAGTGAGGAAGCTAATTCCTGGGCAACTACTAGGGGACTATGCCATTTTGCAATCCAAAGGAAGGATCCTGCGGATTGCCTGTGAACTGGTCAGGTTTATAGGAAAGCGTCCAAACTGGAGAGTCCGTAGCTTTAACAGAACGTCAACACTTGCCCCACGCATTCGCCATCATCAAAGTCACGCAATAGGCACAAGAGAAACATGACGCCATAAACTTTGACTTTTCCAGAAACAGTCAAAATAGGTCAGGATTCCTAATTTCCATCCATGAACCGAACCTGCCTAAAGGGCAACTCCCTTTGCGCCGTGAAAGATGCTGGGCCAGGTGCCCAGTGACCCAGTAGCTTAGTGTTCAGTGGAGGACTACAAGCTGGACAAAAATCCAGTGGCTCGTATCCGAAAAGGAGATCCCAGCTTAGCCGTGAATGAACAACCCAGTGGTTGATTTGTCGCGGCTTACATCTACCTTGCAGTCAACTTCCTGGTGCTCAGCAGGGAATGAGGGAATGACCCCTATAAACCGTCCCCTACAGTTCCTTTCTTCGGGATCAAAGCCTGGGCGCATTCCCAGATTCCCTACTTATCGCACCTTCAATTCCAAACCAGCGACTCCCGGCTCGCTTCGAGCTTCGAAGCCCCGGCTCGCCTCTGCTGTGAGCAGAAAAGCCCAGAGCCAGCGGACGGGACTCAAGGCCGGCACCATCCAACCTGCCGCGGGCACGCACGCCGCGCGCTCGCGGCGTGCGTGCGCCCAACGCGCACCACCTTGCCACATTGACCGTCGGTGCATGTTGGACCTGCTTTTGTGGAAAGTGCTTTCCTGGTTCAGGATCCTGCGACTGTTCTGGGGTGTTCAAGAAAGGACATCTTCCGCAGAAACAGAATACGACGACGAACAGATATACTAAAAAACATCCGGGCAAAAACACACAAATATACGATATATCAAAGCCTTAGCCTTTTGCTGTTTAAGGCCCAAGTTCATAAGCTTAAATCTGGGAAAATCAATTTTGAAAGCGGTCCCCAAATCTGAAAGCGAGTCTGGGCAATACTAAACCAGACTAGGCAGTACTAAACTAAGTACTTGGAATCTCAGAGTGAGTCTTGTCAATACTAAATCTAGAATTCGCAATACTAAATTCAGCACAAGGAAGCGAGTCTGGGCAATGCTAGTTTCAGAATTGACATTGTTCAACTAAGTACTAGCAAGTCCAAGTTTCACCCACACCCTTAGGGTCCCCCGGGACTGCTCCCACGGTTCCAGGCGCGGGGCAGATTGAAGAAGGCCCAACATTACTTTATGTTGGTCCGCATATTTTCATAATATACACTTATTTACGTGGATAGTTGGTATGTATCCCGGAACGTTTTGAATGTGCTTCATCCACAAGGACTGGGAATATGAAGACGTATTTCCAACTGGGGATGGCAAAATAGATTCGGAAGAACTTGTTGAGCGCACGCAAACCAACACACGCTCTGTAACTTAGAGGAGTGCACTTGGGGTCCCTGCAGTATGGTGTGTGTCAAAATCGTGGACCCCAAAAGGGTGGTATTCCCTAGAAGCCAACCTTAAAACGGGCGCCCTCAACAAATTGAAAGGATCCGAGCTTCGTATCCAGACCTCATCCCAGATCTCAAGGCAACTGAAACGGGCCTCGCCCATGGAACATCAAGGCCATTTCGTTGAGCTGCGGCCTAAGTGCGAATCTGCTTTCAGTGGAGTCAGACAAACTGCAGACTTGCTGCGTTGACAAGCCCATAACCAAAAAACAACCAGAAGCTGGGGAGGGCCAAAACTGACCATCCTGCTTGGCGAGGTCTATGACGGGAGCTCCCCTGAAGCCACATGTGCAGCCGATGGAAACAACAGGTTTCACGACCCAAGGTGGGTTAGCTTGGGTAAAACGAATGCCAATAGAAAGAAGGCTGGTTCACATGACCAAGGACGTCCGCTGGTGAATGCCATGAATGTACCATACAACGTTGATCCATCTAGTATTCCCAGACTGGAAATAAGGGAACCCCAGAAAAGAACCTTCATGCACTGGTTGTAACTTTGCTCAGAGTCATGTGTGCCTAGGAAGCTTTGTTCTGGAGCAGCTGACGAACGACTGAGGCACTGCCCAGTGTACACACTTGCCTCTCGCAATAAGCTGTGCTTTGGATATGCAACCATGGCCCTTGATCAAAACAATCCTCGCAATCCCCAGGGGTGGGTCATTCCCCCAGGAGAAACCCTGGGTGAATGAGTCTATCTTGGGGTAGTCAAAAAGTGGAGCCCTGGAATCAATCAGGGCATTTCCTGTAAGAAGAAGGACCTCCAGGGCCTCAAGATGCTCGGAAATTGGGGGAGAACTTGTTGGTTGTCCAACACTGGGGGCCCCTCATGATACAAGCTGCACAATGTGACATCGCAAACAACCAAATAGTCAAACTCCATCCTGAGATAAGTAAGGATTCGAGCTACGGGGGCTCACGCACATATACACGCACCAACAAATACACACACACACACACATACAACACAAATGCACACACACACACACACTACCGTGCACACACACACACACAAAATTATGGGCACGCACGCAAGCAGAAATATGAACATGTAAACGCAATCGGAAACATAAAACAAACCACACACAGACACAAACACGGTCCTCCTGTCATGGTTTCTGAGGCCATCATTTCATGAAAGCCAAAGACACTGGCTTCTTCCCGCAGGCATTGAATCAGCGGCAACTCCCATAATGGGTCAAATGTGTCAAACATACAAAGCTCACGACTGTTTGCCTGCCCTTATTTAATGCGCTTCCACAAAAGGATCATCCTACAACGTAAAGCCCGGATCCATCAATCTGACGGATCAACCACGGTTGTCGCCCTGAAGAGCGAATCATTCCTCTGAAAAAGGAAACCAACACATAAATCAACCAGGATTTTGTTCATGAATCTACGGCTCAACATATGATTCAACTTCCGACTGAACCAACTACTCTGACTCAACCTATGAATCCACCTCTGAAGACACCTTTGAATCGACAATCACTATCGGAGCTCTGCCAACCCGGGCTGGTAGACGCCAGCCGTGCAGAAGGAGAGGAAGGACGTCACAACCGCGCTCATCTGTGCGGCTCCTAGACGTGTTGGGAGCACATTTCCTCCAGGCCGAACATGCCAAAAGTCTCAGCGGAAGCGGGGTAGCAAGGGAACCATTGCATCATTGAAAGAGAAAAGAGTGATGGTAGCCTTGGCCAATGTGGGTCAGAAGCTCTTCTGTTGGCTGGTGTAGTGCCAAATATGCGTATATATATATATATATGTATATGTTCCCAACAATGGAATAGAGTCAGGATGTTGGATTTTGACTGGTGACTGAAAGCGCAAGAAGCCAACAGGTCTGCATATTGAGGGTCTCAGCCGAAATTCAGCTCGCAGGAACCACCCAAGACTCTCCCGGCAAGAGGTAAGGGCTTAAACAGCAACTAAGGCCAAATAAGACCCAAAAGGCCAAGTAAGGGGTCGAGGGAAGGGTCCTTTGGGCAGGGGTATAGGGAAACTGTGTCTGCTCGATTGGGCTCCCGCGGAGTGCGGCAGTCTATCAACCCAGAGTTTCCTCTGGCTTTGCGGTTTTCCAGAAAGCCCCCAGGAAGGATGGGACAGTTGCAAGAAAACTGCTTTATTTTTTTATTTTGACGGTTTCTGGCTGTTCACAGACTGCGAGTCAGGCCAACGAGAAATATGAAGCGCTTTGGCATGTCGCGGTATCTGCGACGATATCCCATGGGCGGCATTTAAGCCATGCACTTCTGAGTCATGTGGGGCAATGAAGCTGTGACCACACCACATTGGTCATGCAAATAGGTATATACATCCCTGCCCAAGTAAAGCTCCTGGCGAGAGGACAATGCTGAAGATGTAGTTCAGCCCAAAGATCTGCGCAAGCCGGTCGTTTACTACCAGGGACTCCAAAGGGCGTTTCTTTTGTTCCATGTTTAGTGAACTTGGCAGAACAAGGGGCCCTTTCGGGCTGACGTGTTGTTGAAGCCACCAAACCAAAGGAAAAATGGGTGCTGAACTCACGGCCCGTGGGGCTTGGTTCTCCTGTTCACGGCCCGCGGCCCTGTGGCCGCGGTGAACCCGGATTCATTCGCCAGGATGAAGCGCTGAGCCGGCTGACCGGTTCGATACCAGTGGATCCGCCTGGAAAGTCTCCCATTTCCAAATGGGTGTGGTTGTCAAAATAGGATAACACCAAAATGTCTTGCCCTTTGGACAAAAACCTGCGCTTTCCTGCTGGTTTAATTTTGACCCATTCCAAACAACACCGCTTTCCTGGAGGTGAATTCTCCCGTTCACATCTCATCTCGCAGTGGCCAGGTCTAACGACTCATGCCTACCCCTCCAGAAATCCCTTTGCTCGCCCCTATCCTGGCACGTTTGGAGTGCCTTGGAAGCCGGCCATGGCCCAAGCCAAACACAACGCTTGTCAGTCCCGGTTTAAGCGAACATGTCAGCCAACGGTCCACCTGCCCGGTCTTGCATGGAAGCCACGCTGGGATTCTCAGAAATGCGAAAGATCTAGTGTATCTGGTGAAGCGGTGACGGGGCCCACATGCGGGCGGTTAAATCCACGGTGCCCTTCAAGGATATGGGAAACATCGCGAGTCCCCTGTTTCCGTGAGACAATTTTGTGAGTCTCCTGAGTCTTCCCATGCTCCTACCAAAAATTTCTACCGGACATGAGCTTCCATTCGGACATGTCGCAAGTCACCATTGCCACGTGGCAAGTCCCAGGCGACGGCCACGGCAAATGGTTGAACAAAGGAGCAAGGGCAATTCATATGGGGCGCCTTGATGTGTCCAGCATAGCACAACTCTTATGCGGGCCATTTTGTGTAATTATGGTTCAATCAAAATAGGATGCATTTCTTGGCATGATGCCAGCTGGCGTCTTTCAGATTTCTATGCGAGGCTCCCAATTTGCCTGATCATACCCATGATTTCTCTACCGTTCTCTTTGAACGGGGTCACACAAGGGTCCAACGAAAAGGCATCCCCAGTTTGACCAAACCTTGTGGCAAACAAATCACATGACCGATGGTTGCATCATGTGGCGATAGCTCCGTGCCGGCATAAACGTTTTGAGCGACATGACTTGTGACGTGATCTGGTCGCATTTTAAACCCCCGCTTGGAGTATTTCAATGTTCTTTCGCACGACCGCCGAGCAAAGGACAAGCTGAGATACCGGGCAGCAAACACGAAAGCCCAGCTGCCGGCAAAGAGTGTGTGCCTGAGCTGTGGAACCACAGACCAGGCCGGCGCCACAGCGTCGCATGGTTGAAGCAACCTATTTGTATAAAACATATTCCTTCATTCAACTCTACCCCATATTTTCGAATCTTATTTGCCATGCACCCCAATCCTGCCTGAGGACCACTTCACGACTTTGTACACAGAATCTTTCAGGCACGCTTTGTTGACATGATCCGGGCCTTGCTTGAAAACAAAAGCGCAGCCATTGTTGATTTGTTGTCTTACCACCAGAGGTGCAGGGATAGCGCAAGAACAGCACGTGGCCAGAAGATTCGCCACGTCTGCAAACAACAAGCACGTGCACATCAATCCGGCAATGTTCTCTGGCCACTCTGCTTGTTTTGTGCAGGGAATAAACCCTACTTATGCTACCCATGCTTTTGCCAGATTCAAAGTCTATTGAAATTTCACTTAACATAACAAGTCAAAGTTAGACATGTAAACAACTGTCACCCGCTAATTGCCTACGAACCGCCCACCAACCAGCCACTAACCTAGGCCTACAACGCATCACCCACTAACCACCCAGTCGTTCTGAAAGGTTCCGAGTTTCATTGCGATTGCATTTTCCGAGTCCTATAACCACATTTGACTGGATAGTAGAACCTCTAAACTATTACTAAAACCCATTGACTGTAATATAGACTTTCCTTTCTCCCCATTGAAGCAGAAAACGGTCTAGAATCGGTTTTGGGCATTCCGAGGCTCCTGCAATGGAATTTGGCATCCGCTGGCATAGCCATAGGCTGCTGTAAACACAGCCGAGGACATCGTCACCTGGCAACGGATGGCAGGGCCAACTGCTTGAAAGATGTCTAAGCCACTCTCAGATGCCAACTGGATTTCCACGGGAGAAGCGAAAAAGACTTGCTTTTTTTGTTGGCTGAGTTTGAAGAGGAACCCATCCCCCCAAAAAGGTAAAAAAGGGCGTCACTGGGCAAATGGGTATTACCAGCCTCTTTCTTGCCCAAAGGGCTCCAGGTTTCAACAACAGTGTCTTAGTTTGCCCGCCTTTGATTCATTGGCAGGAAAGGGGTATGGCCTCTCGGATTTGTGCGGCTTGACGTTTGGGATGCTGGATCACCAGACTGTTAGCTTGGAACGATAATACGGTCAGGTTCCATGGTTGGGCTGGATTGCAACACGAGTCCAGCCAAAGCACGGATAATAGAACATCCTTCCTCTTAAGCTTCATCAGGACGTGTCAGCAGGGCACTTTCCAAAGGTCTGTCAAACAACACCATCAATCAAATAATGCCAATCCTGGGTTCTGTCGCAGTTGTCACACACCAGGTGGAACATTAAAGATATTGCACAGTGATCCACAACACACCTACACATGCACTACAGCACGCTTGAGCAGGCCTCAGACCCCATCAAATCTGGCTCCGCAACGATTGAGAAGGGCCTCAAAGACAGCAATCAGAAAGGTGACTTTGCAGAGAGGGCAACTTGATATCTCAACGACACCTTGAACAAAAGGCTCAGGTCTCCTCCCGAAGAAACTGCTGATCGAGAATCCGCCAACATGAACCTCAACCAATCTAATGTTGCATAGGATTTGTCATCATTACAACCGAGCGAGTCCAAGGGATCGCACTAAGGCCAGCTTGCTCGAAGGCAAAGAAGTGCCAGAAAGTGGCACATTTCTCTCTCCAGCGTCGCCTCCACATAGGCAGCGAGGTCTTTGGCCACGAAGTAGGCTACCATGGGCATGCCAACCTTAGCGACAAGTAAGACACTCAAGGCAACAAGACAGGCACAGAAAAACCTTACATAGCTCAAGGGGCCGACCCAAAAGACAAGGGATTGGAAATACGAGCCGCTCCCGATGAGCTTTCGGTTTGGACCATCCCCTATTTGGCCTGCTTCAGGCTGTCCAGGCGAATTAGCTGCAGGGACAAGCTGTATACCATGAACAACAACCATCCCCTTGGTCGTCCGGGCAGCGCAAATCTGCACTACCTACCAGCGAAGACTGTGGAGCCGTCCCCTAATGCCGTGAGTAATCACAGCAGGACGTAAGGCGTCACTCCATCCATTCACCCATGCACCCAGCCACCAATCCGACGTGCATGTTGGCACACTGGATGTGAAAGACACAAGCGGCGGGGCCCTGCTCCCTGACACACACACACACATATTTTCCTAAGTATACCATGTCATTCTGCCTAACAGTGCAGCGACCATCGCTCGAGCAAATGCGGAACACAAACAAAAGAAGCTGTTTATCACACAGCTATGCGCACTGTCAACAACGTTGATGATTTCCATTGATTTCCCCCTATGATCTCTTACAAGTAAATTTGTCCGCCTCACTCCAGGCACCACGGGCAACATAGATTTGCTGTGTCGCGGCAACGACACTCTACCAGCCCAAAGTCAGGCCTCAAGCAGCCCGACATGGCACAGCACTGCCGCAAGCATCGAAATGGCTGAACTCGCTCAGAGTAACGCACGCAAAAGGCAAGTAGCGCAGGCTCAGTGGAAGACTCATTACCAACTTCCACTCTGACTGTGGGCCTCCCGTCATCGCTCATCGTATTGGAGGCAGTCTCGCACCGCCATAACATCGAACACACCATAGATTTTGAAGCATGGGATGTTTGAAGCCCAGCTACTCTAAACAGCAAAAAGGTCCCATCATCAACAATTGCAAAAGGCAGGGTAAGAAATGAGTGAAGCCTTTTTCGTAGAGGCTTGCACTTTCCACATTGTGTAACTGTGCAAGTCTACACCTTGATATTAAAACAGCAACTGAGCAAGAATCCAAACAAACTCTACCATCACGATCATACTGCGAGCAACTAGAACTCAAATAGGAAGCATGAAAGGATTGAAGGATTCTGCAAATTAATAGAGATGCATCAGTGCCGCGCCAGGCCATGAACTCGAATAGAACATAGCTGCGAAAATGGTTGGTTGAATTCCAGCAAAGGGTCTCCAATGACTCCCCCCCCCCCCCCCCAAAAGCTGCCCAAAGCTGCCCAGCAAACCAGCTTGCTGACTCTAAGTGGATACGGGAATGCCCTGTCTGTCAACTCGCAAGGATCCAAGTTGGATGACAATCCCAAGGTAAGCCATGGGAAGTCTACAGAAATGGTGGCCTGCAAGGACCCCCAGGGGAGCCGTTCGTGGCTTCCTTTCAGGGGCTCCAACCAGCGTCCGAGACTCGAATCGCTGGGCGGCCAGGCCCTGGCTTCTCGCCAGGTCATCAGGAGATCTGCTCCTTGGCCCGGCGAGACTTTGCGGGAAATCGGAAAGGGGGGTCTGGTGGCCGGTGTCATCATTCTCCCAGGTTTTAAAGGTGTCTCAAGGGATTGTGGCCTAGCTACCATCATCCAACCATGTCTCAAGTGACTGTGAATCTCAAGTGCTCCCCTTCTTACTTTCTTGTATCTTTCAGAGAATGCGAAGACCCAGGATTGATAAATCCTAGGTTGGTGAATGGGAGGTGCAACCTGCAGTAGCGAAGGAACACCCCTATTGATCTGCCCGGTCTGCTTGGGTCCGGGGTCAGCAGCAGCAAAAAGCCTCTTGAAAGGCATCGAAGCTCTATTGGTGTTTCAGCCACCACAGTAAAGGATTGTCCGCTACTGTACAGCCGTCCAATATGACGCCCAAAACAATCAGGCAACCGCCAACGTGCGGGATTCTTAGTCAAAATGTCCAAAGCAAACAAGCAAGCAAACAAGCAAGCACGCAAGCAAGAACGCATGCACCCAAGCAAGCACGCATGCAAGCAAGCAAGCACACAAACTCACCACATTACACATCACATCACATCACAACACACCACACCACACCCTCATGCACGCAGGCACTCACGTACGCAGTGTGTTTGGCCGGGATATGACTGCTCAGAGCAAAAAGCTGCCGTGACAGCGCAACAGTGACGGAGGACACCACCTTTCTTGGTACCGCGTCCTTTAACAGGGTTGCATTTTTTGGGGCTTTCCTTTCAAGGAAGGTCCCGGTTCTTGCTACGGTTGCCCTGTGGTCAGTACATTTTGCGTGTTTTAAGGCCCCGTTTTATGGCTTTTTCCGCTTCAACCAGCTGGGAGTGGCTTGCACTCTGGGCTCCGGACCGAAGACCTGTTGGGCCGCAACGCCCTGACACGTCTCTCCAATTGGGTCACGCAGTGGACATTGACGGCAACCTAGAGGTCTTTTTGAGCCCAGGGACCAGATAGAGCATGTTGGCAATTTCCACGTTGGCTCCTCTGTTCTTTCTGCTACATGCATGGGAGAACACACTCAACATGTCGACAATCAACATGATTCTCATAACACCCCACATCGCTGAAGGAGTGTGTGTTTCTGTGTGTACCTCGTTTTGGATTGAAGGCTGATGCGAATGCTTTCCTGTAGCTAGTATGCTTGTATACTTGTTCAAGAGGCACGTGTCGCTGAAATGCCTTTACACTTGAACTGGATTTTTGGTTTCCCTGCTGCACAAAAAAGCCTAGCCTTTCTTGCAAGTTCAATTGGCAAAAGATGTTTTGCCACTGCTTTCTCTTTCCTGCTCAGCACATAGAGTCGCAAGCTGCAGCGACAGCAACGTCATTTTCCAAAGGAAAATGGCCACAAAGGCCTTTGATCTTGACAATAGTTGGGTATGAGTTTTAATTGGTGACCCTTTGGTGGACATCATTTAGAGGATTCATGTCCACGAATTACTTTTCAGGGGGCTCCCTATTGAAACTCGCAGCCAGTGCTGTCCCGAAAGTCTCTGAGCTTGCGGTGCCTGCAGCAGCATCAGAAACAGACCTGCAAGGGCCGCCTGCATCTCGAACTGGTCCTGCGCGTGTTTTTGGGGGCATGGACCAGGTCTCAGCGAAGAACACATGGCTTTGGGTCAAAAATAGGACAGGATAACTTAACCCTAAAATGGAACCCTACCTGGAAACATGGACTGAAACCTGCAGACCCCTGGTTTCACTTTGACCCATGCTCATCTTCCGGAACCCGCGAAACTCTCCGGTACTGCAGAGCCACTCCGGACCACTGAGCTTATCTGACCCCATAGCGCGAGGGGAGAAAAGGGATTGCTCACAAGGGACACCTCCGGTTGGTTCCCCTTGTTTGGTTTGGACATCCCAAGGGGCTGCCGAATACGACTGGCCCCAGTACCATTCTCAAAGCTCCCCCCAAGGATTACGTGGTAGGGAAACCACGCCAGTTTCTAAATTTGCTCCCCAGAAACGGTCAAATGACCCTACTTTCAGACAAATGGTTGGACTCCAAACAGCAAAGCTGCTGCCTCAAACTGCGTTAGAATGCCCCTAGCCACCCTGCAATTGCAGATCTCAGAGCAGCAGATTTGGGGAAATGATTCAAACACCTGAAATATGCGCGTCAGGAACCTTCCCGAAGAAACGGGACCACTGGTTGAGATTTGCAAAAGGGCAGAGGCCCGGATTCCCGGTCCAGTCTGTCATAGGTGAGGATGAAGCACAAGAGCAAGACGGCAACGCAGCAAAGCCCATAATTGATGGCCAAGGACCCGTACCTTAGCGGGATCGAATCGATCGGATGATTCAGCCCGTGCGGTACCGTGGTTGCCCGACGAAGTGTGTTCGCGTCTGCAAATAAATGACATGGGGCGGTGCACGGAAGCTATTGCTGTTACTGCGCATTCTGCAAATTGCCCTGCCCATGCTCCAAGTCATGTTCCAAGCAACACTTGCAATTACAACGTGCCAGCTGAACCACTCCATTACAATTTGGTGAAATGATGAGACGGTTCATGAAATGACCTCATGAAAAAAACGGCAAACTTTGGTCCATGGAGCATGGAGATGTTTGGCCGCCAAACAAACATGGTCCAGCACCGATCATTTCATCTTCATGAGTAAGCTTCAACACCGCGTGGACAAGTGCTCAATGATCTGCTCAGATTGAGTGCTCTGGCGGTGTTTCTCTTACCGTCAGTCTCGTTGTTGCACCGGAATAAATAATGTTCAAGTATTGTATGTGTTCGGTTTAGCATGTTTGTTTTTGACATGAACATTGTTGTTTGCCACAATCGTTTATCAACTTGATAGCCATATTGGGTAAGTGTGTTACCATGTGTCAACGTGTCGTGTGAACATAAGAAAAGTCGTAACCCCAGTACTAACGATGAACTTAAAACAGCAGGGCATTTACATTGCCTACTTTATATTATTCAGGCAGTGTCGTGTTCGCTTTCAGTGCTGCCCTGTACGTGAAACACCGCCAAAATGGAACCATGTTTAGCAAGAATGGTTCAGTACCGCATAGAATGCTCGCTACAAACAAACGCAAAACAAACACCCGAATTTGTAGGTTATAAATCCATACTGTGAAGGTTCATTGCGAATGTCTTGGCAATGTGTGCGGGACACTGTTCTTTCTGAGCATCTCATACCAGCAAGTTTATTTGCAATGGGAATGTCTTGGCAATGTGTGCCGGGACACTGTTCTTTCTGGAGCATCTCATACCAGCTGTATGTATTTTCCAAAACTGGTCTTGACGGCACATTTCTCATCTCATATGGCGCGCTTCAAGACTGCCACATGCCGCTCCTGAATTCGATGGTTGCTTCAATGCCTTGTATCTTCTCCAAAGGCCGGTGTGGATGCCAAGAATCATTCTTGGCTCGACACCACTTACAAGCGATGGAAATGGTGATGGAGCAGGACGTGGGCATTTTCAGAGTAAAGGCTTTCAAAGAGATGTAAACTCAACGTGGCGTTGCCGCATTGACAGCAAAGAGTACCAGAATATAAACGCCAGTTGATGGCTGAAACTGGACAACTTTCACCAAACACTGTGCAAATTCTAAACAAAAAACATTTAGAACTTCCTGCAAGCAATTTGGAGGCAATCAATTCATTATGGCTTCAATTGCAAATGGTTCAGTTGACCTAGGGGATACATGATATTCGAAATACCTAGACGACTAAGCATAGTTATCAAGCAAGTCGCCGCATAACTATCTGTAGCAAGTTGAAAGCACCTATGGCAAGCAAGGCACATCATCGACGCTGCCCAGGTCTTGTGTCGTGGGTCTATGGCGGCAATATTGCGCAAGCAAACTCACCACATCCAAGAATGGAAAATAACGGACTAAGGAAACAAACAAGTTCGCAATGGTGTAATTAAACGTCATCATCATGAATACGATAAGCTCTAAGTACTAGATAGTTGTAACAAGTACAGCAAGTTTAGAGCTCAAATATAACCATACTCAAAATTCAGGGTGTACTCGAATTTCAGCTTGAAGCGACAATTTATGTTTGAAACGAGAATGAACCGTGAACAGGAAGCTAGCTAACATAGATACGACGTCTTTCAAAGTTGTGATCTAGAAGCATTGACAGCTAAACATGGGGTACGGTTGGGACAACAAAGGACACGCTGTCCTCCCACCAACTAACATAGAACTTGACTGGAGCCCCCTGAAATACAATTCCCTCTTCAAAGGCTCTTGTGCTGACTACCATGTGAGCGGGTGAAAACGAACAATCGTTGATCTATATAAGGCCTAAACAACAATCGAGTAAGAAACCCGGGGCCAACAAAGAACACTCAGGCTCTTTCTGACCATGCGATACACCCAAGTTCACGACCGCGCACTGAAAGGTGGCTTCTTTTCTGTGATACCTAGCGTACTTCTAGTCAAAAGTATGGGTATCAATTTAGTTGTCACCCTGTGATGGACACCATCTATAGTACATGGGAAGCTAGGTGCAATCCTTCTTCAAGCACAACTCACAACCATATGATCGGTGGCGACCGCAAACAGGAAGTCTTGTTGAGCGTGTTTAGTTTCAGCAGTGTTTCCCTTCCAACCAAAGAGGAAGGAATTCCAACTGGGAGCGTTGAACAACAAGTGTTCCCGCAGAGCCTGAGAATTATATCTTTCCCCACTGTTGCCTGCGAATGGATGCATGCACCACTAAGCATCCGGCGCCCGGATGGTCTGCAGCATGCACCGGTCCATATAGATCAGAACCTGAGAGTCACAATGAACACCTGGGAAGGGACTCTACCCAAAACCGATGATAAGGGTTCAAAACAGTGGATCTCTGCTCCAATTTGGGTTGCTCCAGGGTGGCCATGCTTGGCATACCTCCAACAAGAACCAGGACAACCATACACTTTCTTAATCTCAGTTGTTCAGTGACCCTGGAGAAAAAGGGACCCGTTTTTTGGGAAGACCCGTTTTTGGTGGGGCAGCCACCCAAAAAAAGGAAAAAGGGTGCCACTGAACAACTGAGTAATAACACGTGGTGTGAAAAGGACAATCCTGGACACAATTGTGGACCCAATGGACCAAAAAGGAGCCTCAACAGCGATGCCAGTAAACTGAATGCAACAAAACGCAAGCTTTAGTTTTCCGACGGGATCCTGCCAAAGGTTTCCCCCGCAAAAGGAACAACAAAACAAGTAGTCTTCAACAAGGTTCCCATGTTGTGTCGCTTTCAATTATCACCCCGCAAAAAGAAAAGTCAGTATACAATGACCCTGAAAAGTGACGTTAAATTGACCCCAACAAGAGGGGACGCAAGATACATTTCCACATTCCAAGCGCAATCTCCAAAATCAGTGAGGAACCTCTCTTTACGAAACCCAGTGTTGAAGGGTTAAGTACAAAAACCCACAAGGTCACTCCAATGGCCGGATCGCGCAGCAAATAGGTGCCGGGCAGCTAGGTTTGAAACTTGCAGCGAGGCACTGGGGAGTCGGACACTTGCAAATAGGTCCGGCTAGGCGCAGGGAAGCTTGGTTGGAAACCATCCAAAGTGGGTCGGAAACTTCAAAAATGGGTCGGCAATTTGCAAGTAGGCGCGGGGGAGCCGGGTCGGAAGGATAGGTGCGGGGAAGCTAGGTCGCAAACTTCAAAAGATGGGCCAGACAATCGCATGCAGGGCGGAAACTTATAAATACATGCGCGAGAGAGCCAGCTCGGAAACTTCAAAGATGGGTCGGAATTTTGTGAAGAGGTGAGGTCAGGCCTTGCCGGAAACTCCCAAGGTGACTTGCAACTGAAACTTCAATCGCAAATAGGGCGGGGGAGCCGGGTCGGAAACTTCAAACATGGGTCGAAAACTTGAAAGTAGGTGTTGAGATCGGAAGCTCGCGAGATCACTTGCAACTAGCTTCGCGGGACCCTGGTCGGAAACTTCAATCGCAAGAGCCGGGTGGGAAAGATCAAAGATGAACTGTCAAGCAGGTGCCGGGGGGGGAGCCTTGTCGAAAAAATCCCAAGCTGCCTTGCAACTAAGTTCGTGGGAGGGTCGTACACTTCAAAGACGGTTCGACAGCTTGCGAGTTGGTGCAGGGGAGGGTCGGAAACTCCCAAGAAGACGTTCAACTAGGTATGGGGGACCCAGGTCGGCAAACTTCACAAATGGGTCGGACTTTTGTTACACAACTTCTCGGGGTCACAAAAAAAAACACAAAAAAAAACGCCACATGCCCTGCGCTTGTGCCTTTGGAGCACCCTGGCCGCTCCCGGGGCCCCCGGCGGCGCGGAAGAAGGGCTGCCGGCTGCGGCGGAACACCGAGGCAGGCAGCGGGGTGTGCTGCATCTTCTCCTCGTTTGACACTTGTTTGGTGGATTCACAGCCTGTACAGCCCGTTGTTTCCGACAAATGTGTCTCAACCAAAGGGCACATGTTTCATCATTTTTCTGTATCACAGGGCTCTCCAGGAGTGTTCAACCAGGTGTTCTGCTCACAAACCGGTCCAGTGGGCTTTTTGGGAATTTCCGGAAAGAATGGGAAGTTACCGCCAAATGAGTCCCGTAATTGTTTCCCATATTGTTTCTGCGCCAATCACGATATCAACCAACCTGAATTGAGGAATGCCCAAGCAAGTAACCTTCATCACAGATGACCTCGGCTGAGCATGGAACCCACCCAAAACATGCTGGTGGAAGAAAGCAGTTTGGGGACACCGCCTGTTCGGGCTGAATACGGCCTCACTCGACAAAATGTCCTGAACATAGCTGGTCAACCTTTGGAATCTTCACTAGGCCAAGCAGGTCAGCCACGGGCAAGCATTTGTTTTGATATAATAACAAAAAATGGGGTTGGGTGTTTCATTACACAAACATTGTTTTTTAGAGCCATACCATGCTAGCCATTTTTAGGAAGTCAGCCGCTCCTTTGAGTAAGAGGGGCAACGAACATCACAAAAGTTCTATAGGCTGATATAGGCTCATGCCATCCAAGCTTCTAGTTGCCAAATTGCACGAGACATGTTTGATTTGGTAAGTTGAGTATGTTGTGTTCGTTTGTGCCGGGTCAAGTAGTTGGAAAAATAAATATCGTATTCTACTTTCAGCAGCAATGTCATGAAAAAAGAAAGAACGAAAGAAAGAAAGTTGAAAGAAAGAAAGAAAGAAAGAAAGAAAGAAAGAAAGACAGACAAACAAACAGACAAACAGACAAACAAGAAAGAACAAAAGAGCGAGGAGAGAGAGAGAGAGAGAGAGAAAGAGAGAGAGAAAGAGACAGGGAGAGAGGGGACAAAGAGAAGAGCGAGAGTAGAGCTTGGGAGTCATTACAGGTTATCTAAACACTGACTGGGCCAAAGCCCTAAAAATAGTAGACTCTCAATTTGTCACCTCCTTGACCCAAAGCTGGAACAGTTGGGTTTTGTCCCCCAGAAACGGAACCGCGTACCATTCCACCGATCCAATAAACTGAAGCTAGAGCAGCGAGCGGCATTGCTCCCTACATGGCGTTACCCCTAGGGAGCCCAAAGGAAACAAACCTGTTTTCCTAAAATGGCTTGTGATTGCTAGCGACGACTAGTCCTTTGCAAATCAGCGGTAACCCGAAAAGGAGGCCAAAGACAGATTCATCCCCAAGCCATGGATTTTCAGGTTAACCTGCAGGCGTGTGAATCACTCGCTGGCCAAGTGCGAACGTTAACCAAGGGCTTTGGTTCGGCTGTCTGGTAAATTCCCAAGGTGCCAGGACGGTAAATATCACACTTCCGTCACAACCGAGCCGGTGTCAAGGTCCGTCATTACCCCAACCAGAATTTCCAAACAGTACAACTATGCATATGTATGTATATATATATATATAGCCATGCTTGCTTTGGTTTTTGCCACACTAGTTTGTGACATGTTTCTATTGGTTTGTTTTCAAGGGCCACCTCCACTATGAGGCTTCCCTATTTGGCGACATCCCGGAATTCGGTGGATTTCGGTGGATTTCGGGGGAGCTTAGCCCCCTTGGCAGCAGGTTGGCTTACGGGGCTGGCCCTGAAGCCGTAGATGGCATCAATAGATGGCACAATTCCCTGTATCTTGCTGATGCGATACGTAGGGAAGGGAATAAACCTAGATATTCCCTAGCAAACGACCAGTTGGATTGTTTATATGAGTCCTTCCCTCATTTTCTGCTGAGCACCTGCAAGTTATGTGGGTAAACAAAGCGGGCAATTCTACTTTTACCAAACGCTAAGTTTCCTGCTGGATATGCGTCAAAAGAGAAACCGCAAGATGAATGCTTCTCGTTGGTTTTCCTTTAGGCCTTTGGTGGCTTTCCTTTTGGCTGTTCTCCTAGGCTTCGGCCCGGATGTGGGCTGCACTCACTCCAATTCTCACTCCAATTGGGGGGGGTGGGGTCTTGAGCAATGTGGCGAAACCAAGCACAAAATGGGTATCCTCAAATAAACCCAGGTGGCATGGCCCTCTGCCCCACCTCCGGAACAGCTCCTATCTGAGACCCGTAGCTTCCAGAAAAAACGTAAAAGATGCGCCGCCGGTTGCACAAACCTCGACCAACCAACGAAGGATTGGTCGTGGATTCCAGGTGTCCTGCAGCAGTGCCACAGACTTCCAAGCGGCACAGCAGTCCTGACGTGACGGAGACACGCAAGGCCCGGGCTGGGGAACATGGCCGGAAATGGCTTGTGTTCGGTATGTATATATATATATATGTACATATATATATATATATATGGTACCCCCTCTTTCCGGGACCCCCCCCAAGCCAAAGAAAAATCAAAAACAGGAGGAACAACTGAAAAATCGAGGAAAAGCATGGTCTTCTGGAAGAGGAAAAAGCAAGGTCCTATGGAAGTGAAAGAAACCAAGATCTTCTGGTGGAAGGGCACCAAACCAGAAAAACCAGAAAAAAACAGAAAAACACAAAAACCAGGGGCCTCGTGAAGAAGGGCACCAAACCAGAAAAACATGAAAAACATGAGGGTCCTCCAGAAGAAGGGTGACGTCCATCATCTATCTCCTAGACCCTGGGTGTTTTGTTGTTTTCCCTGTTTTTGTTTCTTCTGTTTTTTTCTTTCTGGTTTTTTGGTTTGGGGCCCTTCTTCATGAAGCCCCTGGTTTTTCGTTTTTTTCCTGGTTTTTCTCTCTCTCTTTTTTTCCTGGTTTGGGGCCCTTCTTCACGAGGACCCTAGTTATTGTTGTTTTTGTTGTTTGAAGAGATAGATCTCAACAACCCAACAAAACTCAGGGAAAACTAAACAACAGAACAGGGGCACAAATCACCAAGACCAAACCCATTTGGCAAAAACCGACACTTCTCCTCCGGGTCGTTTTATTATTTTCTCAAATTGTGTATCTTGGCATATCCATAATTTGGGCAGGTTTGGTACTGCCATGATTGAGCCTTCTTGGAGCCACAGTGAACGAGTGTGACCAGTGAACTAGATGTTCAATTCAACACTCCTTTTCAAGCTCCTGATGCAGCTCTTTTGAAGGCTCCTTAATGAAAGTTATAAGGCTCTTTGTACAAGGCTCCTTATAAAACTCCTCATCAGGATCCTGTAAAGCTTCTTGTCGGACTCCTTATACAGCTCTTCTACTCCTTTTGAAGCTCACTTGGGTGCTTATAAGACTGTTTGAATGAAGTTTCAAATAAAGCTCCTTACACGACTCGTCATCAAGTTCTGATTAAGTTTCCTTAAAGGCTCCTTGTACAATTTCTTGCACAAATGCTTGTACAGCTCCATTTAAGGCTCATGATAAAGCTCTTTATACGGGTCATTGCAAAGCTGCATTTAAGGCTCCTTATGCAGCTTACAATGCACATGCTACAGTTCTTATAAAGCTCCTTATACTCCTTGAAAGCTGCTTGTCGGGCTCCATGTGCAGCTCCTGTTAAAGCTCTGTAAAAATAACTCCTTAGAAGGCTCCTTATACCAAATTGGACTCCAATTGAGGTTTAACCAGTGTTTAAAGGAAGGACATCTAGTAGGATGTCTATGTTGAATGAGAATGGAAAGGAGAAGTCCTTTCCATATGTGATGTGAAACTAACATTAACTAGCAGAACGTGCAAAGAATTTAAAGGGGCACAAGTTTCACTAGACTTCTATCTTCAGTTAAAACATGTGCGGTTGAATGTCTATTCTAACTGAGGATTAAAGTAGGAAGTACTGTCCAAATCGGCCTTTAATCAAAGATAATTGCTATGTAAATTGAATTTGAATGTCTATTTTGATTGCTAATTTGAGTAGGGAATCCTTTCCAAACAGGACTTTTGATCAAAGTTAATTGCAGTTTGGCAAGCACGTGGAAAGGTATTGGAGTGGAGCAGATTTGAAAAGGTGGAAGATGGCAAATGAGCAAATGTGCAAAGCTATGGTAGCTTTTGAGTGGACTTGCAAACATGGAAGATGTGCAAAGGAGGAAAAGGAGTGGAGTGTGAGCATATATAATATATACATTAATATATATTTATAGCAAGTGCGTGGGTCCTGGGGGGGGTCCCGTGGAGGGGGGGGGGGGGGTAGCATATATATATATATATATGTCTATGTATTTAAACAGTTATATATATATATATTAATATACGTATATAATACATAATTATACACATTGAATATAGTGAGCAATTCTCAACAGACCCCCCCCGCAGTGTCTGTGTGTGTGTGTGTGTCATACAAACCACTTGGTTCCTGGGAAGATGCTGCG
>CAUJNA010001746.1:814254-824254 GCA_963377175.1 Effrenium voratum | reverse complement strand
ACCCACGAGAAAGGTTGCCCCTAGTTTGAGGAAACACCTGTGATGAGGGATAGGCTCTGCTGAAGAATGTTTGACGATGATAAGTACCTACTGGAATGGCCAAAACCCGTTGGATTTGGGTTGTGGGGTACTTTGACACCGAAGTTAGGATCATCGGAGCAACATGCTAATAGTCATTTGGGTTTGTCTCAAAGTAGGGGAACCCACAAACCAGTTGGCTTCCTTTTGGCCTTCCTTTAAACCGACCCAAAAGGGATACAAAGAAGACGCACCCATTGTATCGCCTCTATCGCAAAGCTCAGGCGCTTGGTATCCCATGGAAACTCAACCGCCCAAAAGAGACAATGAGAACAGCTGCGTTTTATGTGACTACTGCGGATGCATGAGAAGGCTTGTTGTTTTCGTTTTGCAATCACTCTTTTACTCATCTAGAACCACTAAACTTGGGATAATATTCCAATTGAGGTACGTGAGTAGGGCCCTCATCGAGATATCACCTCAGAAATGAGATCGATGATTCCGAAAGACCAAATAAAACCCACACATGTGTTTGAGTCAGCAAGCATCCAGAAACAAATGCAGCCGCAATCGACAAACCTGGTAAACCACCTGATATGATGCTCGAGTCCTGTCCGGCATAATTGGAACACTCTAGCATCCCTACGGACGACTCCCAATTTGCTGCTTCAATTAATCAGTGATGGGATCTGTAATTTGAGGGATTCCCAATTGCCCCGTTTGAAAGTTTGTCAGGCGCTTCTGGTATGCGCAGCTTGATCGTCACTAGGATTCACAAAGCCACTGTAAAGCCCGACAAGGACCTTAATGCTTCGAGAGATCGCGGACCTGAAGAAAAAAGTCGAGCGCTACGATTGGTGATTACTGCCCTTCAATGCAAGGGCTTCGCAGGGACTCCTTCTGGCTTGCCATTTGCAGGTGCTCGCTGGAAAATCTGAAGTTCTGCTACACTACTCTGGCCAGGGCAGGTCTACTTCAGCCAAATCCATGTTGTAAAAGGGCAGGAACCATGCCAAGGGATCCAGCCCCAGTTTGCTTAATGGCGCTACTTGGTGGGAAGCCAAAAGGAAGCCATTCAACGGGCGCAGGTTGGGCGTTTACAAGCGGGTTGTGACTGAACTACTCAAAGAACACTTCTCCCCTTTTCAGGCTTCCTTTGAAAGGCCCTGTGCCCTGTGATTCTTTATGTGTGAAACAAAATCCTATGGGGGGTCACGTTGCCCTCAGTAGGGACTGTCACGTTCGTTGTCTAAAGCCCCAATTATCTTCGGGTGCGGATTTATTTTGGGAATTTTTTTCGTTTTGTTTTGGGAATTTTTTTCGGTTTTCGTCCGGGCCAGCAAAATGTCGTATTTTACTGCATTTTCTCGCGAAATTGACGCATTTTACACTAGCTCGTCAACATCCCCAGCATCGTTTTCAACATCCCCCGCATGTCCGACCAACATCCCTAGCATCACCAACAAATCGTGGGTAACAAAATCCAAAAATGTAGCTGGCGGGTTGACGGGGTCAAAACAATGATGCTTCAAACAGGAGGGCATTTCAATCCCAGCAAAAAAAATACAAAAAAACAATTAAGAAAAACAGAGCGGGGTAGTGATGATTCGAACAGGGGTGCAATTAAATCTCTGCAAAAAGTCTAAAAAGTAGCGGGGGGGTTGGAAGAATTGATGATTCAACTAGGGGTGCAATTAATTAAATCTCTGTAGAAAATCTAAAACGTAGCGGGGGGGTTGGGGGGGGGCGGCAGCCCCCCCATGATGTCGGAAGAAGTGGTGATTCAAGTAGGGGTGCAATGATTCAAGAAAGGGTGTGATAGAATTTAAAAGGCAGCGGGAGGGTTGGCGGGGGTGGCTTCCCCTATGATGTTCGAAGAAATGCATACATACAGACATACACGGACTACACAGATTACCTAAAATGTCGTATTTTGCAGCATTTTCTCGCGAAATTGGATGCTCGAAAAAGTGATGATTCAAACAGGGGTGCAATTCAATCTCTGCCGGGCCAGTAAAGTGTCGTATTTTACAGCATGTTCTCGCGAAATATACCCCGCATGTCCCACCAACATCCCTAGCATCACCCACAAATCGTGTGACGGGGTCAAAGAAATGATGATTCAAGTAGGAGGGCATGTCAATCCCAGAAGTGATGATTTGAATAGGGGTGCAATTAAATCTCTGCAAAAAGTCTAAAAAGTAGCGGGGGGGTTGGGGGGGGCGGCAGCCCCCCCCATGATGGTTCAAGAATTGATGATTCAACTAGGGGTGCAACCCCCCCATGATGTTCGAAGAATTGATGATTCAACTAGGGGTGCAATTAATTAAATCTCTGTCGAAAATCTAAACGTAGCGGGGGGGGTTGGGGGGGGGGCGGCAGCCCCCCCATGAGGTCGGAAGAAGTGGTGATTCAAGTAGGGGTGCAATGATTCAAGAAAGGGTGTGATAGAATTTACAAGGCAGCGGGAGGGTTGGCGGGGGTGGCTTCCCCTATGATGTTCGAAGAAATGCATACATACAGACATACACGGACTACACAGATTACCTAAAATGTCGTATTTTGCAGCATTTTCTCGCGAAATTGGATGCTCGAAAAAGTGATGATTCAAACAGGGGTGCAATTCAATCTCTGCCGGGCCAGTAAAGTGTCGTATTTTACAGCATGTTCTCGCGAAATATACCCCGCATGTCCCACCAACATCCCTAGCATCACCCACAAATCGTGTGACGGGGTCAAAGAAATGATGATTCAAGTAGGAGGGCATGTCAATCCCAGAAGTGATGATTTGAATAGGGGTGCAATTAAATCTCTGCAAAAAGTCTAAAAAGTAGCGGGGGGGTTGGGGGGGGCGGCAGCCCCCCCCCATGATGGTTGAAGAATTGATGATTCAACTAGGGGTGCAACCCCCCCATGATGTTCGAAGAATTGATGATTCAACTAGGGGTGCAACTAATTAAACCTCTGCAGAAAATCTAAAACGTAGCGGGGGGGTTGGGGGGGGCGGCAGCCCCCCCCATGATGTCGGAAAAACGCCACCTGCCGAAGAGGAACTGGGAATGCAGAGGATGCGAAAAGCCAAAAAGCCACCAAAAGCCGCATAAACCAGCAAAAAGCCGAAAAGCCTAGAAGCCCAGAAGCCGAGAAGCCAAGAAGCCGAAAAGCCAAGAAGCCAAGAAGCCAAGAAGCCAAGAAGCCAAGAAGCCAAGAAGCCAAGAAGCCAAGAAGCCCAGAAGCCCAAGAAGCCAAGAGAAGCCAAGAAGCCAAGAAGCCGAAAAGCCAAGAAGCCAAGAAGCCGAGAAGCCAAGAAGCCAAGAAGCCAAGAAGCCAAGAAGCCAAGAAGCCAAGAAGCCAAGAAGCCAAGAAGCCAAGAAGCGAAAAAAATTCCAAAAAAAAAACGAAAAAAAATCCTAAAATAAATACCCCTCCATTATCTTCTATCCCTACCAACAACTTCTCAAAACAGAATCTGTTGAGCATGGCGCATGGCTGCACCACGTCCCCCTGATTCGATTCTGGTCCCATCTGGCAACCGCATTGGCCCCGAGCCGCTGGCCGCTGCCCCGTTGAGACATCTCACCACCTGGAGCTTGTACGGACATCCCCTTTGGTACGCACCGGTTCTCCTTTTGGTCTCCAATTCAACCGGATTTCCTTGTGGTTTCACCAAAAAAATGCCCTCCCTCAAAAAAGACACGCCCATCGCATTCTTTAAAAGACAGCGGGGTGTGAAGGGGAAAGACCCGATCAGAACACCAAGAATGCCAAAGGCATGCGTTCCAAGTGAGCCAAGTGGCAAAAACATAGCTCTATGTTAGACAGCAGTAATCCGAGTCCATCCGGGTCGAAACGGATTTGCAGGCACAACGATTTCGACTCCGTGCAAACACTGTGCGTTCCCTTGCGTTCGCAATGAACCATTTCTGCCACTATCGTGGATTGGGCAAGAACAAGTCCAATTCCAAACTGATTGCCACAAAACTGATCCCAAGTGTACGATCCCAAGTGTACAGTCCACCAAATTCACACCTCCAGCGCGGAACCAAATGGAAAGTTTATCCTGCAACCCAGTCTCCCAGGGGGTCATTTCTTGATGATATCCCCGCTTGCTTTCGGAAAGCAGACCAACAAACCACCGACAAGCACACCCAAACAAAGAGGCACACAAACACACCCAAAAACAAGAAAAAGAAGCCCACAAAAAAAGGAGAAAGCAAAAACAAGCAACGAGGCCCTTGGCCGCCCTTTGCCCTGGCGCAAAAAATCGCGGGATTTCTTCCTGTCCGAAGTCGCGGGATTTCTCTCGCCTCGTGGGAGGTGGTGCTGTCCAGTCCGCTGGTGGGCTCATCCGCAAAGAGCAGCAGCGGCTGGGCCACCAGCTCCATGCCCTGCGGCGGTTTCCGTTCCCCGGGGGGCCTTCGGACGGCGGATTTTTTCTTTTTTTTCGTCGTGCCGTTGGACCCTGGCACTCGGTGGTCTCACGAAAAGAACATTTAATCATTTAAACCAGGAGTCGGATTCTTGTGTCAATTTCTTGGCTCTTCCTTTCCACCAAAAACAGGCATAAGAAGATGAAAGGACGCGGTTGAACCACTGCGGAAACTTGCCGGAAACAACCAGTAGGCCTGGTTGTCCAAACGACCATATCACATCATTTGCAGATTCAATCATGTGCCTGTGAGCTTTAGTGGGGACCCGCCTAAGCGGTTGGCGGACAAAAACATCCCCACCTAAGGATGTACACCAAAGGGTTCACACCCACATATGGGAAACGACAATATTGCATTGGTGACTGATGGTCCCCCAGTTTGGGCAGATCGAAGGGTCTTGGTTTCCGATGCCTTGGTATTGCCTTGAATTCACATGGTTTGGGACATGGTTCATGTTTCTGGCCCCGTATTTCGCAAATTGCCCCGTGTGATACATTGCTCCCTGATACCCGCAAATGGCAAACGCATGGAGAAGCGTTCCTTTGGGGATAAGTTTCTCCAAGAGGGAGCAGAACTGCTTCGAAGCTCAGCCCACTCAGCTTCCAGAACGGCCGCGCTCACTCAAATTCATCCTGGCGTCCACGAAACAAGGCTCCTTGAAGTTCTATCTACAATTGCCCGTGACTAAACACAAGCAACCCACAAACACTTCGACTAAGCAACATCTTCTTCTGCATCGGCTGAGGCTGGCGCAATGGACACACGCTTCCTGGCAAACTTTGGCTGGCAGTGGGCCTAAACCTTCCTTTTACTTGTCTCAGATGCCCAGTGCCCATGGGGAATACAAGGTATCCTGTTTTGGTAGCTTGTTTGAAGGGGAACCCTTCCCCCAAAAAAGGAAGCAAGGGCGCCACTGGGCAACTGAGTTGTACTTCCTGCCTCTGAACACCCAACCTGACCGACAGGCCAATGAACCAATTGCGACGGTAGAATTGGGCGCCAGGGCCAATGAATGAACAGCTCATGGCGCGTGCAAGCGGAGGTTCAACTGCAAACTTTCGAGTCCACGCTGGGGCTTCACCTTGGCACAATGGCAAACTTACCAAAGCCAGCCCAAGCCAGGAAGGAGCTATTTGGGTGTCTCTTTTTTTGGGCGAACCCCCCCTCCCTCTCCCCCCAAAAAAGAAGCTCTTTTCCTTTTGGCTCCCCTTTAAACCATCAAACAAGGGGACCCTCAAAAAAATAAGATTAGGTTCCCGCACGAGGTCAAAGCCTTTGGCCCGCCTTTGGCCGCCGGACACTCCCCGGCGCTCGGGCGTGCCCACACGAGCCTAAGGCCAAGGGACAAAAAAAAACAAAAAAACGTCTGAACAGGGACCCTAGGGTTCAACCCCCATAGGAAAGGCTGACTCAATTTGGATTGCAATCCTTAGGAACATGATGGTGGTTTTATGAACCCCCCATTGTTTTCATGGTGGTTTGAACCCCACGGAAAATGCTGATCTCATCCACCCGAACACTACCCCCCATTCATGGTTTCCTTTTGGTAAAAAGGCTTCACGGATTGAAAGGCCAACTTGGCTCATTTTTTCTGAGGTGGAGTCCTTCTGAAGCCCAAAAACAGTCCTGCGCGATTTGTGAGCCCTGCGGGGACAAGGGAAACAATCTTCAACAAGTCAGGTGCAGGAAGATGCGACATGAACTGGCCTATCGCGACAACCATTGAATGGTCATAAACAGCCCTCCGGACTCCAGTGCAATTGAACCCCTTGGCGCAAAACAGAAACTGCCTTCACAACTTGCAATACATTGGGGGTGTCTTTTTTCTGGGTACCCTTTTTGGATGGTGTTTGAAGGCACACCCCAGGGAAACCACATTTGTTTGTTTTTTTTTGGGCACCGATGCCATCTTGGAAGGATTCAGGATTTTATTTGGACAGCCCAAAAACAACCAGGCTTGAAAAACAACATCGACACAAGTTGAGAACTGACAAACAATGGCAACACAACATTGAAATAATCAGGTACTAAGCAGCTATCGCAGAAGCGAACAATTTGAGTGGAACCGTTCAGTCACTCTCTCTCGCGCCGTATCCTCTTGCAGCCGCTGCCGGGACACCAGTTGGATGGTTTATAAGGGTCATTCCAATTCTCATTCCCCACTGAGCACCGTGGACCCATTGTGCTTGGCCTTCGCTCTCCCCGGCCCCCGCCTGTAAGAGGGCGCTGAGGTTCAAGTCTTTGGACACCTGAAACGCGCATGGGATGTGCCAGTCCTCGTTCTCCCTCAAAACACGGGGCTGGCTCGTTTTCAGTTGGGAAATCCGCCTCAATCATGCAAGTGGCAGTGCTTCTTGACGTATATAGTGCTGGCCGAAAATCAATGACCCTCTCTTGGATCATGTGAAACATAGCAAGAAACCAACCATGTTCGCTGTAATCATAGTTGGCTCGAACTGTTTGGCGGAGCTGAGAGGGAAAAGTTGCCTGCTAGTCAGCATTGCTTGTTGTGGAGGCCATGAACATTCAGTCGATCAATGATCCAACGACATTACATGCAGTAGAAATCAGTTTGTCAGTTGGCAGAGTATCGGCCAAATGCAAAAGCACCATGCTTATGCTTGACCAAGGCAAGCTTGGCACAGTGTTTATTTGGGAAACGAGAAAAGCAACCCAAATATCTACAATGGCATGCAAGCGAAAAGAGAACACATATCGCACCACATGAGAAACCAAATGAACATACATGATGTCCATGGTCAAACACATTTATTATCGTGAGCTCATTCTACCCCAGAGTATGACGGAGTTGATGGTAAGCCAACCACCGCAACCGTCTCGATGGAAGACGCATGCCGGGCGCACCCAAGCAACACACGCATCTACCTGGCTGCGAAGTCTGCTTGAGGGATCAAATCGAAGTCTCAAATCTACCTGGCTGTGGGTCAAAATCAATGGTACCGTTTTGGGGTAGGTGTACCGCCACTTGTTTTCCTTTTTTTGGGGGCTCGAGGCAGTCCAACAAGAATCAATCCCCTCTTCGACCAAGCGGGTGCTTTCAAGCCGAGTTTCTTGGCCCAGGCTAGAGCATCCGAGGAAACAGATGCTTCACGAGTCGTGGCTGGCCCGTTGCGGGACAAGGTTCGCCTAAGACAAGGGTTGAGAACATAGGTGTCCCTTTGGTAAAATAGATGATCCTGGTAAATGGAATGAAACCTGCCATCTATTTCTTTCCAAAATAACCTTCAAAGTTGAGAAACCACAGGCATAAAGCTGGCCTTGTGAGATATCCTTTCCAAAGATACCACGCCATAGATGGAATTGATGATGCAAGCTACAAGCTGCTAGATTGGTGAAGGGACATGTGACATGTGTGTTGTTTGATTTCCCTACATATGTCATGAAAGCTCTGACAAACACCCGCGGTGTTGAAACAAGAGCCCCACTTCAATGAGTTCAAGAAACTCATCGGACATACCGCAACCTCGTTTTGGTCAATGCATCGTAACGGAAACTCAAACAACATCTCTATCTGCAGTCTCGACTTCATAATTCTGCTGTGCTCGTGTGTTCTTGCGTCTGAGAACGCAGCATGCACTACTAATTTCAAAGTTGTCAAGACATATCCAAAGACATGAGCAACCTGCAGGACTTTGCTACTTTGTCGCGTGCTGCAAGCTCCATGTCAAAATTAGGGACCGCATCCAGGTGGTTGGTTCTCTTCTTGCCTTCCCTCTCAAAACCGTTTCAATGTGGGTTCCAAACTTTGAGGCCAACATCGACGAGCCACAGTTAACCGATGTATGCATGTATTCATGCCTGCGCATGTGTGGGTGTGTCTCTTTGTTTAAGTCCTTCTTGAGTTGGTGTAGTTGGAAATAAAGGGACATTGATTTGTAAACTGATTGGTATCATTTGAGGGTTCCAGCCTCGGGGATGGAAAGGACTGGCCGAATGTCTCTTGGCTATGTGTAGCAGCGGCTGGCCGGCAGACGAATGGGAAGCATTTGACCGTGCGCGTCCCGGAGTGCTTCAAACATTCCATCGGGCTCAAACAGAGGAGCACCCGAAAGAACGGGCAACGCAAAGGGCAAAGCTGCTGAAGCAGAAGCAACAACGAGCAGCAAACATCGTGCAGAGTCACCGGCTGTCAAACCTCAGTCAAGTGGAGGCCACTGCTTGGAAATGGGAAGTCACGTGGGCAAAGGCCACGTTGGCTGAAGCAAATGGCTGGTTCCAAGATAGTGTACCGCAATCGCTCGATTGTATTCTGGTTGCCCTTACAGCCGCTGACCCTTCAAGTAGAGCCTGCCTGGCAGATGTTGATCCCCTCTTAAACCAGGCTTGTCATCCACTCACATTCTGGCGGATCTAGAAGTGACAGCCCACCAGGTGATCCAACCTTTAGATGGGACACTCCCCCAAAATCAATTGTGGATTGACCCTGTTCCATTCTTCGCTAGTCAGCTCTTTGTTGAAAATGCAACTTTGGAAAGTGAGCCTGGTTTATTCAACGGCTGACTGTATCAGCTTGAGGCTACAAAAGGGAAAAGCGATCGGCCCATCAGCGGTATCAAGGCGATCCAATGCCAGAAACACCCACCTCTTCGCGGGTGGTGCCGGCGGGCAAGCGGAGCGAGGCCTGCGAGGTATCTGAAATTCGTCTGCCCTGGTGAACGAGCCCAACTTGGGCTTCTCCAAAAGCCACATATCGGGGACAGGTTTTAGCATTAGGGGTCCCCGGTTCGTTCTGCGGAAAAAAAAAACCCTGAGTGTTTGTGTTTCATGTTTTTACGCAGAGCGCTTGATTGTCCGCAGCCAGCAAGCCAGCAAGCCTCCTGCAAGACCGCCACCGAAAGCCAGACAGTGCAAGATGGCCTCTAGGCAGCACGTAGCAGCTAGACTGCATGTAGTCAGCGTGCAAGCAGGGGCACTTGAGCGCAGCTTCATCTGAGGCAGACAGCGTAGCTCAGCCAGCAGTGGCGGCCCAGCAGGCAACTTGGTAATTACAGTTTTCATTGGAAGAGAGAGAGAGAAGAGAGAGAAAGAGAGAGAGAGAGAGAGAGAGGGAGAGAAGAAAAGGAAGACAGAGGTAGCTAACTGCTAGCCAGCCAGCTGTGGATAACTAGTGAGCAGGCAGCTAGCTCAGACACTGGGCAAAGAGCGCAGATAGAGTGTGGCATGAACACGAGGCAGACCAGGAGGCAGAGAGGACGAAGAGAGCGCTCAAGCTGCAGAACAGATTAGGGCCAGACAGCCCAGCCCTGTTCTACAGGCTAGACTACCTACGTATGCGCGTGCCATCCAAGGACCCATGGCTCGCCTTCCCGGAGGATGTGAGCCGCCATTTAAGGCCAGGCGCAGGAAGAGGAGACAGGCAGGCAGCGCCCGGCAGCGTGGTGGGAAGTGAGAAAGACAGAGCTGGCCCGCCTAAGGCAGCCCCGTTCAGTTGGCTTCTTTTGTGCTGCCGCCTGTAAGCAGGCAGGCAGAGAGAGTCCACGGTGCTTTAGGCAGAGAGACCCTAATACTAAGAGCTACAAACCCTAAAACTA
>CAUJNA010001746.1:801754-806754 GCA_963377175.1 Effrenium voratum | reverse complement strand
GGCCCCTATTCTTGACAAGGTCCAGGCATCTACCAAATGAGCAGAAGAGATGACTCCAGTATACTACAGTATACTACAGTATACTCCTAACATGCGCAGCACGATGAATGATGATCCAAAGCAGTGGTGAGGAGGAGGTGGAGGAAGATGATCATGTTGTTGTTGATGATGATGATGATGATGATCATGTTGTTGTTGATGATGATGATCATGTTGAGGATGATGATGATGATGATGATGATGATGATGATGATGATGATGATGATGATGATGACGATGATGATGATGATGATCATGTTGTTGATGATGATGAACATGTTGAGGATGATGATGTTGAGGATGATGATGATGATGATGATGATGATGATGATGATGATGATGATGATGATGATGATGATGATGATGATCATGTGGGTGATGATGATGATCATGTTGAGGATGATGATGATCATGTTGAGGATGATGATGTTGAGGATGATGATGAGGATGAGGATGATGATGATGATTTATGATGATGATCAAAAGCTGACATCTATACCTCCCGCGCCTATCAGCATGGGAGTAATGGGCGGAGGCTGGCACTGACGAGACAGAAACAACTCAACGCAAACTCTAACATCCCAAAACCAGCAATCCTGATGAACAAATCTAATAGAGGGTTTGCGGTTTGGCTTTGTGATGGGGTTCATGAAATCGTCAAAAGACCATGGACATGGCGCATCAGCCTTTTGGATCAATGACTACCGGCATGCAATGCCAAAAGAAGTGACCTATGAGGTTGACCTGCATGATCCCAGTGTACCAAATTCACTCCTCGGGTCAGCTCTCCAAACATCCCGAGCCAAAAATCAACTCGAGGTGACAGCAGTGGATCATCGGACACGCAATGGCAAGGTGACAAGGCCCCCTTAAGCTTCTGTACGTACTGTCCAGCCTGGGAATTGCTTTGCTGCTGCTTGTAACTCAAGGATGCCCAGGAATCTTGGACAGTTTCTCTCTCGGAATCAATTCCTCAAGATGCGCTGTTCCCGGAGCAACAACAGCGTCAACACTTCGAGTCGATTTTGCAGGCCAACACTCCCTTACCCACCCGTTGAAAGCTCCGAAACAAACGACATCCTGAGGAAGCTGCTTGACACGTCGTAGACCCCACGTGTCCAAAGCGTGGGCCAAAAACCACAATACCGTACCAAAGAAGGTGGATTCAAAACCATGTCGAGCCCGAATTATTCAAGCGAAACGGTGGTCTGTGGTCTGCTGTTTGTTTGTTTGTTTGTTTGTTTGATTGTTTGTTTGTTTGCTTGATTGTTTGTTGTGTGTTTGTTGGTTTGTGGGTTGGTTGGTTTGTTTGTGTCTTTGCTTGTTTGTTTGTTTACTAATATTAATATTCATATTAATATCATTTTCTTTTATATAGCAATGTGTTTCTTCTTCTTCTTCTTTTTTTTCTTCTTCCAATGCAAATGTTGTCATCACCACCATCATAATCATTATTGGTGTTATCATCATCATCATCATCATCATCATCATCATCATCATCATCATCATCATCGTCATCATCGCCCTCATCATGGTAGCATCTTATCATCTTATGTTATCATGGTATTATATCATCATATTATCATCTTATCATATCATAACGGTATCATTTTGAGTACCATATTATCATCGTATCATATTATCTGTTTTATCATCTCATCAGTATCACCTCTTCACCTCAAATATCATTTCATCATCATAATCCTCATCATCATCCGCATAATCCGGGTGTTTGGTCCAAAGGTATTCTGGTCAACTGGGTGACCCGGCCCAGGGTATAAAATAGGCTTGGCGACCGAAGATTCGATCCGCGACACCCCGGAGCTCGAACGCAGCCTCCCAGCCACCGTGAGCGTGCCGGACACACGGCCGTAGGAGGCGCGGCCTAAAGACGGGACGTGAGTTATGATTTGCTTCGACCCCGCGCAAGCGACCACAGCGCCGCGTAAGTTGAACAAGGTGGCGCAATACGCTCGCTGCTTGACTGGCAACTTTGACCTACAAGCAACTTGAAAGGCAAGCTCAGCCAAATTTGCCAACACATTGGGGCATTGCAGAGCTCAAATTTTTCGGCATTCGCTTGGGTGCACAATCGACTTCACCCATCGAGATCGGCTAACAACTTAATACACTTACCAATCCCTTTGACTTCCTCCCTGAATAAAGTAGACGACAAGTTGTTGCACTGTTGTCTGAGATGTGCTTCATAGGCCGACCCCATGCGCACCCTCAAACATCGTGCGTTTCTCAATTCGGAAATCTGAAGGAAAGTGGACGTCTAAAGGAAACCAAACCAGGGACCCTTTGGTGGACATCATTTTGGCACGAACCACTTGTGAGTTGGTCGATTAAAATTGTCCCCAAAATGTGGCGAGTTAAAATGTTCCTTTTGGTTTCCCTTTGAATCAACCCTAAAAACCGTACCCTCACCAAGCCGTAAGCAAAAAAGGTTGATCACATTCTGCAAGTTTCATTCCGCGAAGCCATTTGTCTCCGAGAAATCGGTCCACGGCCTTCAGGGGTCACACCAAATCAGCCAAGAATAAACAAGCATCCCAACTCTCTCGGGGTTTGTCTCATAGGGAAAAAAAAACCTTCCAAAGAGCTTTGCTTTCGGTTTCCCGGTAAACCAACCCGAGGGCACCCTTCACCTCAAGCACACTTGGGGGCCAGGGCCACTCAGCACCCCGAGCAGTGTCGTCCTGGCGCTGCCGCGCGCTGGGTGGGTCCCATAGAAACTGCCTGGGTACCCAACAATTGGGACCAAATAAGGCTGACACCGGGATTCCCCAAAATGCCTGTGGTGTTCCTGCCGGCTTCCACTTGAACCAACCTGACAAGGGCAGCAGAAACACACTCTCACACACACACGCACAAACACACAAACACACATATACAAACACACACACAAACACATGGACATGGGCTCCCGCAGAGGAAGACGCCTTTGTAAATGGATGATTTCAGGCCAGCCAATTTTCAGCAGGGGAATTGCTTTCCTCCCTTGCGGCACGTCCAAAAGCGCCAGCCAGACTTTCCGCTGCCAGAAGGACCCATGACCTCGGAACAGGAAGGCGGAGCAGCAACAGCGACACTAGCAGCACTGACATCTGCAACGACAACGGCAACGAACACGAACAAACAAACAAACAAATAAAAACAGAGGGAAACAAACAAACCAAACCAATAAAAAAAAAAACACGCCACCAACAACAACAAACCAACCAACAAACAAAACAACAAGAAGAGACAAACATAATCAAACAAACAACAACCAACCACCCACCCACCCACCCAACCAACCAACCAACCAAGCAAGCAAGCAACCAAGCAACCAACCACCAACCAACGAACCAACCAAGCGACAGACTGACCGACCGATCGACCGACCGACCAACCAACAACAAAAAAAACAAATACGCAAACAAAGCAACAAAGAAACGACAAAATGCACAATGCAACACAGCAAGCAACAACCAGGCTGCCAACAATAAATACAAGAATAAACTCAACAAGAACAGCAAGACTACCAAGACCAAAAGGAACAACAACAACCACAACAAGAACAAGAACAAGAACAACAATAACAAAAACAACAAGAACAACAAACACGAAAACAACAAGAAGAAACTAGAACAAGAACAAAAACAAGAACAAGAACAAGAACAACAACAACAGCAGCAGCAACAGCAACGACAACGACAACGGCGACGACAATAACAGCAACAGCAACGGCACCAGCAACGACAACAACGACATCAATTGCAACAGGAACAGCCACATTAACAGCAGCAGCAGCAGCAACGACAACAACCAACACCAAAACCAAACAAGAACCACCACCACCACCAACAACAACAACCAGTGAGCCCCTTCCCTGTCACAAAGCCAGCGATCGCTGGCAGCTCCCTCAACGTCCCCCGAATGCAGCAATGCGAGCGCACGGCTTCTCTTTTGTCTTCTCTGGCGTGGGTAGGTGTCAGCTCAACCCGCATGATGATCACATCAAACTTGAAAGAAACTGATCTGAGTGTAAGGGATCCATCAAGCATGCGATCAACGAGCATCGCCCGTTTGATCAAAGCCCCCAAGGCATGCTTTTTGGGCAGTGAAAGATTTGTGCTGATGAGCAAGTAGTTGCGCTTAACATGGCCGACCGCAAGCGCAACTCGACTCCCTCTGCCAGCAAATGATGCACTTTGGTCGCACCCATACTCGCGAACTGAACTACAACCAGCTGGTGGCTGTTGAGTTTGGGCGATTTGAAGCCAGACACCCTCCAGCAGCCAGGTGGAGGTCATTTGCAAAAAAACTCGACAAAGCCAGGGCGCCCCAAGCGGAAATGAAAGAAATTTCTGCCAACCGCCCCAGATATATCATCACTTTTTGCGCACGCTGCACTTCAGCGCTTCCCGGGTTATGTGTGTGGTTGCCAAACTTTGGCAAGCTGCACGTTCAACATATTCATCGAGAAAGGGACACGCGGCGCCGCCTGTGCAAACACATGGGCAAGCTAGCTAGCCTCTGCTGGCATCGCTGCAAGGGCTGGCGCCCGATCAAGTTGAAAGATATGCCTTCGCAAGTGAGGCGGCGGTGCGACGTCTGCGCCCGCGCTGGCAATGTGCCGCTCCCGCCTTCTTGTGATGGCGAGGAACCCTGTCTTGGATTCATCAGGCCACCTGCAAGCATCAAGCGTAGAATCTTGAGGCGCAGCCTCGCGTCTTGGCCTCCGGCACCTCCTGCGCTTTCTTTAGAGTCGAGATCATCTGTGTCTTACGTTGCAAGGCTATGATTACTTAAGTATCATCAGCCCAAGACCTTGCACTTATATTTGGTACCTTTTTCTGCATGGATTCATGCCCCGCACCGATGAGCGGACCAAGGGCAAGCGTTGAAAGCGGACAGTCTTGGCCCCTGCATTTGAGATACCTCAAGATCAGCGCGCCGCAGAGAGAAGTGGG
>CAUJNA010001746.1:779254-799254 GCA_963377175.1 Effrenium voratum | reverse complement strand
TCTAAAACTTCAACTATCTTGAAAAAATGGTAGCACTAGGCAACTCAGATACACTGTTGTGATTGATTCAACTGGGAAACCCCGAACTCCTCTTTTCCAGGTGATCGCCACATGGCGGACTTCGCTTCCTTTAGGTGATCGCTCCTAGTGGCGAAAATAAAGCGAGCATGTATGGCAAAGGTGCCATTTCATTGGGCTACCCCCTCTCCCTTCCATGCATTGCCTGGTGGTCAGCAAAAAAGGCGCTTTCGGGCACTGGGCGTTTGCGATGTTTGGGGCTTCCCCAAAAGGACTGTAGTCGTCCAACACCCGCCGATCGTCAGCTATTGGAGGAAGGCTATCTTCCATTTGCTTAAGCCCCTGGAAATCAGATAACCGAAAAAACAACAAATCAGTAGTGATAGTTTCCAATAAAAGTCCATTTGCCTAAGCCCCCTGGCAAAAAATGCTATTTTCAGTGACAGCTTCCACTAAAGAGATTCCTAAGCAAGTGGAAGGGAGCCGAATTGAATTGGGTCGCCTTGAGCAGCTTCTTCCCGTCAGGCAGCTCGAAGCCCACGTCCTGGCGGGACTTCAAGGCTCCGAAGCAGTCCGGGCGTCGGTTTGGAGGCTGAAATTAAAGGGACACCAACAGAAAAGGGGAACTGAAAAGAACCAAATTGAGCTGTGTTCTAAACCCTCCCGAGTACCACTTTCAAGTGCAGGGGCTTTGGAACGTCGCTCAAGTCCTCTTTTGACAGACACCCGCCCAACAAGACTCTGGGGCGGAATTTGCCTCAAAAAACGGGTCTTGGTGCCCGAGTTGGGAGGTACAACAATAACAAGCGGAGGGGTCACCTCCGAGAAAAAAAAAGGGAAGGACGAAAACTGGGGTTGCGCTTCTCCCGCGAGCAAAAGGTCTGAAAAGCTATTTGTTTCCAGAAGGTCTAAGTGGCCTTTGGGGTCGCACAAACGACCGGCGCAAAGGGCATCCAAACAGTTTTCTAAAAGACTTGGGCGTCTCTTTTGAGGGTACCCTGCTTTTGGGTTGTTTGTTAGGGAAACCAAAGGAAGACAATTTTGAGGGGTCGAATAGACAAGCCCATAAATCTCCGCTCCGAAGTTGGTCAGTCCATGCCGCATCCCAATGAGACCAAATTTGCAGAATTCACCAATCGGACATAATCCTCTAATGATCTTTGCCGCGCTGGTTTTGCTCGCGCTCGGTGAGTTCTTTCAATTTAAGTTCTGTGGCCAAACATGTTAAGCCGCACACCAAGAACAATGAGCAAACAAATGGGTGGGGGGAAGAGGTACCCAAATCTCCGGTACTCAAAAAGACGTATTCTCTGATTCGGATCCATATTCAGTGTACATATCTCTCTCTCGGAGGAGACCCCAGATTACTCACTCTTTGTCGCGAGGCCTCGAGGCCAAAGGACACGCCCGTCGCTCCGCTGGGCCTCGGTTACTTGGTTCGGCCGGAAGAATGTTCTGTGCTGAGTCGGGATTGGAAAATCCATCAAATTATCCCTTTCGGGGAGGAACGTCTTGGATTTTGGGAGTACTTGGCCTTCGACTGGCAATACCAATCCCATCTGCATAACCAAACTGCGCAATTTGGGGTTGACAAACACGTGATCCTGCTTGGGACTGTGTTCGTGGCGAGACGTGGCCTTCCAATGTGCACCACATTGTCACATGTTGGTACAACGTGCGTTTTTGACCACTTGTGCGTCAAGCCAGCGAAAAATCAACCGCCCAAGCAAATGTGCCAATAGTCCGTGCTCCGACCAGAGCTGAGTTCACACTCCTCACAGAGTAACTCCACCACCAGTTGATGGCAGCAACCCAGAATCAAAGCACCTATATGAGAAGCAAGATGCAGCAGTTCGTAAATGGGTGTGATGCTTCAACAAGGGAGCCGTTGGTGGACATCATTTAGGTGGGGTTCATGTCCACCAACCAATTTGACAGCCAAATGGAAGAGTCTGTTTTGAGGGTACTCCTTTGTGGTGGCTCTTACTACTGTGGAGGGTCCGCTCAAAAAAAGCCCCAGCCAGTCTGCACGTCCAATAGTGGCCATGAACAATGTGGACATCGCTGCTATACACGCCAAACACCAGGGTGTGGAGAGAATCCGCTGAACATGTCTAACCTCTTCATGCGCGGCACAAAACACTCCAACCCGAACGAGCGCCGCACGCGCTGCTCTGCGGCGTGCCTGCGGCTTGTGACGGATGCAACCTCTGATTAAGAAGTAGCACTCCAAGCATGTTTGACCCTCTCTGCAGTAGGTCCCCACGTCTTCTCTGTCTCTTTTGTTGGTATCGCAGAAAGTGGCACCAAAACCCAATTTTCCGCAACCATGACCAAGGGTGCAAGGGGCTAATTTGCACACATCTGATTCATTTACAGCACGCCCTTGGTCCAAACAAGAGTTGCATAGGGTACATTGAGATGTCACCTGATCCCACGGCAACTGATGACCGGGGGGCCGGGGGAGCGGGAAACCCCCGATCCAAATCAAATCGAGCTGAACAAACTCTCAAGGTCGAACCGAAGAGCAACACAAGTGGCTCGATTGCGACTCTCTTCAGATGCAAAGGACCAAATCAAACTGAACTTCCTAAAAGGGACGTGCCCAAGACTGTTGTCCCGGTTCAATTAACATGGCTAACATTGGCTGCGAGGACTTTCAATCTTTTTCGGGAGTTCGTGTATTTTCCGAGCAGCCGGCAACAGCTAAGCTTTCTGGGGAGTGTCAGACAAAAAGGCGTCCAGTAGCAACACAACCTGGAGAGATCCCTTAGTTTGAAAGACATTGTTTTGCTTATGTGGATATTGCTTCTTCTTTGATAAGTTGTGGCTCGCCTTTAGTAGCCCTGTGGTTTCCCTTTAAACCTACAACTGGTACCACCAACGACACAACCATGTGAGGAGACCTGGATGAATTCCGGCAGATGCGTTGGAGTGGTTTCCCCAAAGTGAAGGAGTGTTTTGTTTTTCCCCTTTTTTTCCGGTATGACCTCCAACCACGAAAAGGCTGCTTCCCCCTGATTTGCATGCCGTTGACTGAAAGCACCTCCCAGTCGCCAGGACCAAGTGACCCAGGAAGAGACAGAGAGAGAGAGAGAGAGTTTGCTCGCAACATGCCATGCCAAAGGCCCGGTTCGCCAAGAAATCTCCGGTCAACTTGCCATGCAGATTTCTTTCCAGGGATTTATTCCTCTTTACAGAAAACCTGGTAAAACACACAAACACGGGAGAAGACAACTGGTTTCTTGCACACATCAACTCGATTTGGAGACCCCGTGCCTGTGCTGCTCTGTGGAACCCGCGGCCGTACCTTGGGCAACCCTTAGCGTTTTCGGGACAAAAGGGACGGAGACCTTTAGGGGGGGGGGGGGGGCTGGGGCACATGGCATGCTCATTACCTCGGGGTCCGAAATCCGAAACCGGAGCCCAAGAAATATAGGAAGAAGTTGAAGGCGTGAGTCATTGCAAGGGCCATTCGGATCCAATCGAAGCATCGAAGGCATCGAAGGCATTGATCCTTTGGCTCCTTCCTTCGGCCAAATAACACGAATCGCCGGCTGGCAACAAGGCGGGTTGCTCACATACCGCCCAAAGAAAACATGCCGTTTCACAAACTCCTAAGGTTGGGATGTGTGTTTTATACATCCCAATCTTCACGGGCCTTCATCCATGCCTGGAGCAGGATTGAGCGACCAACAAAGGATCTACCAATCTTTGAATTGCGTGCTGAGACGTTGCGCCGTGGACTGAAACCACCGAGCAAATGCCTTCTGCGCGAGCCATCCTGCAAGTGGGGTTTGTCTCACGGGTGCGATTCAAAAAACATGTGCTTTGATTATCTTCTGGTTTTCCTTTGAAGCAACTTAAGGGTAACCATCATAATTTAAGTCAAACTCTTTTGCTGTATGCGTGCGTGCGTGCGTGCGTGCGTGCGTGCGTGCGTGCGTGCGTGCGTGCGTGCGTGCGTGCGTGGGTGGGTGGGTGGGTGGGTGGGTGGGTGTGTGTGTGTGTGTGTGTGTGGGTGCGTGCGCGTGTGATTTAAGGGGAATCCAAAGGAAATCAACCATTTTAGGGGACCGCTGTTTTGAGATTCACCCATGTGGCCTTTCCGGAAAAGCCAAGAGTAATGTAGTACAACGCCCTCTGAAAGGACAAGTCGGAGAAGCCGCTGAACCCGTACAAGTATTGCCATGCCCCTGGAAAGAAGACGGGTCCCCAGTTGCCCAGTGACTCGAAAGGCAGAAGCCAGGGCCGGGGGGGTTCTTTGGGTTGACCAAAAGCAGGGAATCACCACCAAACCAACGAGCTGGGCACTGGGAAGTGAACTGGCAGCTAAAAAGTCGTAAAATCAATGGAACGGAGGAACTTCCAACTGATTTTCATCCGCCTTGTCAACCTTTCCACATGGAAACACTGCTTAAATTGACTCATTCATTTCACAGCGCCAAGCAGACTGGGGAGCCGCTCCGATACCTGCGAGAGGCGCATAGCTTTTTGGTCGGGAATCAAAGGAAAACAAATCAGCAAACAAACAATATACGGGGGGTTGATCAATATTCCTGGCCCCAAATGGCCATGAGTACTTTCCCGTTTAGTGGGAAAGATCATCCTTTTGCTGGGGTTTGCCCAATGGTCATTCCCACCCATGCCCATATCCCAAAATGAGACCACATGGATGGTTTAGACATTTCCACATATTTTCCACATAAGCAAGCAATAAGAATGTCATGTTTGCCAAACCAATGCTTCACCACGATATGGATCTGTGAAAATCAAACACTTTGCTGCTGAGAGGTGGGCCAGCATGAAACAAAACGTTGGTTCCAAAAAAGCGGCCCCTCAGAATGCCACGTCGAGTTGATCAGCGGGACCGTTCGATTTCTCGCTCAGTCATTCCCACCCCCCCCCCCGATTCAACTTGAGAACCTCACACCCCCCATAAAAGGAACCTCAGTTTACTGGTGTCAAAGCCTGCCGCTGTTGCGCTTGAAATGCTCTTTAAATTGCCTCTGAGCAGTCGAGCTCCCTGCATGGGTCTGTCTCAACATATGGAAACACTTGTTGGATTTTTTGAAGACTGCAAAGGAGACGACCATCTGGAGGGTCCCCAATTTTAAGACATCAAATTATGTGCCCACCTAAACCTAGCACCATTTGAGTTGGGAAACCCATGCAAACCACACAACTGCAAAGCGGAACCCGCTGTTGGCGGGGGTTTGGGCCCCACCTGAACCGGCCAAGTTCAGAACCGGCTCAGACCACTAGGCAACAAGCGCAGTTTGCTGCTTCCAAGGACATATCACCCTCTAGCAGAAGTAAAACTTTCATGGTCAACCCAATTCATGCCGCTTCATGCATTCATTTTGCGCAGTTGACAGAAAAGGCATGCAGGGAACAACACGTCTCTACCTGGGTATGTGTAAACGGGGACCCACCATTTTGTTGTCTGCCTCTGAGGTTCTCTTTGAACCAACCTCAGAAAGGCAAGCTCTCGTTGCACTTCGGGATACGGCCATAAGACTCCGAACAGTGGACAACAATGGCCACCGAGCCGAGGTCTTTTGGCTAAGCAAAGCCCGGAAGAAACGAAGTGTTCGGGGGTGTCTTTGCCCTTTGAGGAAACCCTTTGGGTTGCTTTAAATCGAAGCCAAGGGCAACGGAACCTTGTTTTTGGGGGGGAGAGAATGGGCGTGGGTACAAGTATCTGCACTTTGTACAAGTGCCTGAACCAAACATGGATCTCCAAAGGATCTTGGGATCTCTTGGTAAAGACTCTCAAAGCGGCGTCGCTCACCGGCCCAGCCTCGAAGTGAACGGACTCTTCCGGTGCCTGCGAGGCAGGAGTTCGAGGGGTCAAACAAAGAATCACAGGGCAGATCCCTGCAGCTGAGGGGTCAACCCCCATAAAAAGAAAGGCAAGGGACTCAATTTGGATGATGACAATCCTTAGGTAAATGCTGCTGGTACACTATCCTACGGCAGCTGGTTGGGACAGTCCCCTTCTCCTCGGATCGGTTTTGATTCGCATCTTGGCGAGATCAAAACCCAGTCCAAAAGAGACTTCTTGGGTCCGAACTCCAATCAACCAGAATCGGTTGATTGTTTTGGGTTGCAAAACAACCCGTGCTCACTGGCGGCATGACTTCCTGGGATACCCTTAACCGCCTGCCATAGCTCCCCCCGCGAAGCAAATCACGCCCAAAAGGTCCTCAACCTGGAGCAAATCAACATGTTTCAGAAACGCATGTCAGCCAAAAACAAACCTGCAGGTCCGTCAATGAGGGTTCCGCACTTGGGGTCAAGGCACCTACCACGGGAAAAATCACCGTCAAAAGTACTTGATCCATCATTCATTAACCCTGAAAACTTACTAGGGATTCCCTTCAAAATCACTCGAAAAAGGTGTGCCCCTCCAAAAAAAAGCAATATATATATATATATATGTATATAAACAGGGTCGGATCTTCGAACCTCTGGGTTCCCCTTGTCCCGAATAGCGGAACCCGCCGTGCCTCGCTATCAAAGAGCCCGACCTCGCCACGCCTCCGGGAACCCGAAGAGAGAGCCATCACAACCGAGGGTCCAGTCCGAAAATCCTGGATCCAAACGAAATCTTCAGTTCAACGGAGGGGTCAATCTAAGTCGCGGTTGGATTTGTTTCGGCTCAGGATCCTTCCTCGGAATGCAGCTTTGAGAGTTGGTTGGGTTCACACAGGGGTTGCACATAAGTTCAGGGTCTGAATATGTTGTCCATCTACGCTAATTCATTCTCAAAACTCAGAGATTTCCTACCGAGAACCAGCATGCTTAGATCCCAATTTACTACAAGGATCGGGTGCAAAGCGCAGAGTTCGTCCTGAGAATTTGTGTGAGTCAAACGAAGAGAAACACATCTTGTCTCAGCGTTTCTGTGACAACATTGGTTCCAGGAACGTAGTAGGCCAAGGGAGGGGGGGGGAAATATAACAGCTGTGCTGGCGCAGAGGTGTTGCCCCAAACAGAAAAGTCGAAAATGTCGAAGCAAAAATCGAGGCCTTACTACAGGGGCAACGCCTGTGCAATCTAGCAGTCCATATTTCGCTGGCCGAGAACTGAAAAGACGAAGAGTAGACAAGTCCGAACCAAAATCCGGAAAGTCGCACAGTCCGGACTACAATGGAAAACAAATTAGATGCGCTTTTGTGGGGCGGCTCCACCAGTCCGTTCCACGGTCAAAAAACTATTAGTTAAATCTTAGCCATCTTAGTAAACTTGTAGTAACATGTTTTGTTCTTCGTAAACATGAATAGCAAACACTTTGGCAGATGTGTTAGTATTAGTTTGTTGTTTAAATATGTGTTGTAGACCAACATGTTTCTAATACTCAGCAAATTAATCATGCAAGTTTGTCTGATCTGTGAAGGACATGTTGAGAATTCATAGTTGTCCTGCGCGGTGCTGAGCAAATGCACGTGGGCCGGTGTTGCTGTTTGCTTAGCGAGTTCACATGAGCGGGTGCGCGTACCATTTGGCTGGCGTTTGTGCAGTGCTTGACAAGTGCAGGTGAGCGGGAATGCTTGCTCAGCGAGTGCGTGAGCGAGTGTGCTTAGCATTTCGATCGTGGAGCGAGCGCGCGTGAGCGGGTGTGCTTGCTATTTGGCTGGTGTGTGCGCAGCGCTGAGCAAGTGCGCGCGAGCGTGTGCGCTTAGTTTTTGGGGGCGTGCGCAGTGCTGAGCGAGTACACGTGAATAGGTGCGCTTGCTGGTGTTTGTGCGCAGTGCTGAGCGAGTGCGCAAAACTGGGTGTGCTAAAAATTTGGCCGGCGTTTGCGCAGTGCTGCGTTTTGATCCACAGCGGAATATGAGCCGTGTCCCAACTCCTTTTAAAAGTCTTGCAACTTACCAGATCGTCCAGGGTGTGGGCTTGGGGCTGCAAAATCCTTGTCCTTTGCGGGGTCCAAGAAATGTGTCATTTGGGAGGATGAAAAGTATTGCTGTAGCCTCAGAACCAAACAAGCCACTGAGCCCACCTAAACAATTATCAAGCGCGGCCACCGGAAGTGTGCCCCCCATGATAAGCGGGTGTAGCCTTGATTTGTAACAGTGGCACGGGCACGGCTTCTGGAATTGTTTTTTAGAGGACCAAGACAGCACCCTGAACCCGGGTTCCTGGTTGGATGCTGTTGGGGTTTCTGTTGGATGTCAGACGGCACCCCATGTCACAACAGGCAACCCCAAGAGTATTTCTTACACCCCTGACCAAGTTTTCCTTAAACTGTTGGGGATACAGAAATTACCCTGTGAGGGGGTTTGCAATTTCATCCCTTGACAATGGGCAATGGAACCATAAATCCACAAGCCCCCTGCCCCGATTCCATGTTTACGGGGTTGTTGGATCGATATCATCACGGCTTTCCGGCTTCGATCCGCTTGCCGCCTTTGGCGCCATCGGGTCAGGAAGGGTAGGGCCACCTTCCGCTGCTGCCGCCGCTGCTCTAGGACCTGCGCGGGGAGGAAAGGCCCACTGAACTGGAACAAGCTGCAGGGGGCGTCTACGCCATGTATACGTATATACGTACGTATGCCTTGCTTCCAAACTGTATGCATATATATATATATACACATGTGGCTTCATTCAATGTCGTGCAGCAGCCGGTGTTTGTTTTTGTACCACGCGTGCAGGAGACTGCTGTAGTAATCGCTCTATGCGTTGGTCACCAGTGTGCACAGCTTGCAGTCTGATGCACCCTGGTCACCTGCCTGGTCCCCAGCTATCAGCCCAATGCACTTAAGGAATCAGGTGAGGGCAGAAAGGAATCAGAGTTCTTCGCAGAGGGTAGAGCGTGTGCAAACTGTTTTTTTTCCAGCTGCTGCTGGCGAATGCTGTTCACGTACTGCTTTGCATGCTTCTTTGATCTTCCAAAAGTCATTGTTTGAGCAAAATATGTTGATATTCAGGCCTTGCTTACCAACCGGTTTGTTTTTTCAACAACTCCTCTTTTCTAAAAGTTGCTTGCGCATAGTACACCGTATTCTTCGCAAGCCCTGACCTCCCTCCCTCCCTCGGGCCTGCCACATGTCTGGACACCTGTATCTTACTGTCATGTGTTTTTAAGTGTGTGCCTCGGGCGTGTGGGTTGCACTTTAGGCCGCGCGCAGCGTCACCAGTTAAATCAGAATTGACAATAATTTTGCTGTCGCAGTCATTCCCCTCCGCGACGCGTGTCGTGTTAGTTGCGGATGCCCTCGTCGTAGGAATGCCAAGTTGATGCAACCTAGAACGCAGGTTGGCCACTCCATCAAACTCCACCACCAAACTCGTCCGACTCGTGTGATTGCGTGTGTGTGCGAATCTACCGTGACTGGCTCTATGACTATATGATCTTGACACTATTTGTGACCAAGTCTGCCGGTCTACAGGAGCAATCAAAAGGAACGGCGGAAAACGGTCGCATCGCAATGCGTCGCAGAAAAAAACGGCATACTTTTGGTGGTGCCTTGCGAAATTGGAAAGAGATCTTGAGGAGGTCTTCGTTCCAATTCTCACTTGGGGACCCCTTAGCGGGACTCCATGCCGGACCCCACCAAGCCGGAAGAAAAACCCACCCCCCACCCCCATATTCCATTTTCGAGTGGGTACGGGCTTCCCCCTCCGCAGAACTCACTCCATGTCAGAAGATTCTCGTCTCTCAATCGCCAAGTTTCAACCCTGCGAAGCTGGCAGAAAACTGAGCCGATATCGCCCAAGTGCATTGGCTAATGCGAAGGGCCTAAGTGTTTGATTCGCCCGAACCCTACCACTACCCTAGCAACTTCGCCCCTCAGTAGATCTTGCCCCGTGCAGATTTATTCCCCAAATCAATTCCCACTGCAGTTTGGATTGCTGCACGTGCTTGCTTGACCCTGCCCGCATTTGCGTGTTTCTGCGCAATCGCAAGGAAGAACTTCTGCCACAGAAATCATGCGCAGGTCCCTGCGCGACTCTCGACATCGTGGAACCTTCACTAGCAGACATGTGGTTTGCGCGAGAACAAGCGGGGCTTCAAAAACCGCGGCAGCAAGTGCTGGCCGCAAGTTAGAGATTCAGCTGCTGTGCGAATTGGCCCAGAACAGCAACCGGGACGCCGCAGAGGGTTCATCCGAGAATGTCAAAACAGCAAAAAAGCACTCACCGTTTGCACATCGACCACGGTCCTCGCAAAGGGTCGCGCGATCCAAAATCCAAAATCGCAAAAACAACAGTTTTGCATATCGACCACGCCTATCCCCGCCGCAGAGGGTCGATTTTCGTAACGTGCTGGCGCCCCTACCCCGCCACCCTAAGAAGAGAATTTAACTGCTCGCAAGTGACTCTCACGAGCATTGCTCCTTGCCACTGGCTCTCACAAGCATTGCTCCTCGCAAGTGACTCTCACGAGCATTGCTCCTCGCCAGTGACTCTCCTTCCTTGATCCCAGGTCAGTTCCCTTCAGCTCCTTGATCGGCGACGTTCTCTTTGCGTCGACCGCTGCGCTTTGCGTCAGCTTCTCGTTCTCCTCATCCAACTGTCCATTGTCACGGTACGCCAACGCCTCCATACGTAACTTTTCCAGGACTTCCTCCTTCTCCTTGAGTTCGACGTTGAGGGTCGCAGAGATTAGTTGCTTGCGTCTCTATCCTTGCATGTTCACGATCCGCTTGAATCGTTGCGTTCATGTATGAGCATCCTTCTCTTGTTCGCCTGTTGATGCGCATGATAGCCTCTTCCGCTTTTCTCGCAAGCGTTCGGATCTGATTCGTGCAGCTGTCTCCTCGCCATGATTCTTCTTGGTTCTGGCTTTGGCTTCAGGTTCTGCAGAGCATCCTCTAATTTGGATACGGTCTGCGGTTTGTGCGTGTTTCTGAATGTCCTCGTTACTTCTTGTTCCTGTTGGATAGTGACCCTTGAACACTTCTCATGGACTACGTCAGTTCTTAAATCTCTCTTAGACTTCTCGAGATTGATTCTCGCTTCCTCTTTCCTGTCCGCGGGGATCTTCACGTGCATCGCCTGCGTCTCTGAGAGGTTGTTCCCCCTCTCTTGTTCCCCAGCTTGCGCTCTTGCGCTTTCCAAAATTTTGATGCTGCTGGTATAGATGATCGGCTTGTCCTTGTGCTCTCCAGCTCTTCAGTTCTCAGTCCACTGCCAGTCTTCCTCCTGCATCAAGTGTCCACGTGAGTTGGTCGACAGCTTCCGCTCGACAGTTTCCGCAGCCAACTCCATCTAGGCGCGTCTTCTCTTCATCTGCTGCCTTGGCTCTGCTAGCGCCTGATGGTGATTTCTCTTTTAGCGCGGATCCCTTCCATTTTCCATTTGCTGGAACAGCCATTAGGTTGCCCGAGCTTCCTGATGGTTCATGACCAGTGTCCTCTGAAACATCCATTGCGCCGTTTGCTCCGTGTGATAGTCAATGAGCAAATTGCCACGTGTCCTCGGGATTGCAAAGCCGTCCTTACGCCTGAGAACCTGTCGGGAGGCGGAATATTCACCTGCGATGAACAGGTTGAAAATAGCCTCAACCGTCTTCGGGGGCCCACTGAGAAAGTCGGCTGCTTTGAGGGGTGTCACTGGGATGGGCGAAATGACTGTGTTCCTGTCTTCAGGGCCAGCGGGGCCCTCACAACAAAGTCTTCTTAACCACAAACTGGGAAGCTGCATGGTTTATGTTGCAAACAGGCCCAGCAAGACCCGCACCGCAAAAGAAAATAAGCTCTTGAGCCAAAATGGCCCGATGCTGAGGGCCCATTATGGCTCAAGCGCATGCCCTATTCAAATGAAATCATGTAACCCAGTGCCTGCCTAAAACTAACATGACATGTTTACATTTCAGTTCTGTGTATGGACCCTTAATTTGTCCTACATTCCCCTCACATACCTGGACCCTCCGGCGGCAGAACTTTCTGCCGAAAGGCCCCGGCGGCAGAAATTTCCGCCGAAAAGCCCACAAAACGCCGCCCGCGAGAAAAAACACCGAAACGCAACAAACACTCCGACATGCTGAAACCTGCTTCCGCCAAATTCCGCCGATTTCCCGCCGAATTCCGCCGATTTCCCGCCGAATTCCGCCGATTTCCTGCTGCCTGTTTTGCACAGAACTTGATTTTGAAAAAAAACGCTGCCAGGGAAACTAAAAACGCCGCCAACAGCAAAAAGGCGCCTTTTTCCAAAAAGGCAGAAACTTCTGCCGATTTGGGTGGTCCAGGTATATATATATATATGTATATATATATATATATTGACATATATATATATATACACGATGGGCACAAACGAGACTCACAGTATTGCCAGTATAAGGGGTATGTAAGGGGTATGCAAGTGGGACAAATTAAGGGTCCATTCACAAGGGCCCATTAGATTTTGCCCAGTACCCAGCTATTGTATTTAGTATCTCTTATAGTTTAGGGTTTCACCTGATGGTTCCTAAATCAGCTTGAAGAAGCTTAAGGGGAGGTCCAATCAGTGAGCGGGGTTCAAAACCATCTGCAATCGGCGGTTCTTTAGCTTGGAAGTAATCCCAATTGGGTCTTTTTTCTGGGGGGTCCCCTTTTGATTGGTTGGAAGCCAAAGAAAACCAGGCATGGGCGAATTTTAAGATACATCTACAGAATGCCGTCTCAGAAACACCATGCGTCTCTGGGCTGAGCTGGTGAGTTCCGCTGTCAAAATATGCCCGCGAGAAACAGCATAGAGGCTTGGCCCCCACACCTGTCGCTGCTTATCGTCTTTTGCAAAGTGACGCAGGGTTTGGCCCAGCTTACAAACAGGACAGCCCTGGAAAGGAGGACCCGTTTTCTTTAAACAACCTCCGGTTGGTTCCTCTTCAACAGTGGACAGGGTGTGGTTGTTTGAGCCTAGTACACAGAGTCCAAGAAAATGGTCACCTCCAGAAATCCAAGCGAGGTGTCTTGTCGCCTAGCGGATAGCATGGACAGCGAGCAAGCCTTTTATCTTCTGATTCACTGGCCTGGAAAGAACTCGGCTTACTTGGACCCTAGGTATACAATCAACTCATACCCATAGTGGGTATATAGATAGATCCGGAGGACAATGCTACTCAGGGCTGGTGGTTGATTCCCCGAAATGGGAAACAAATGAAGCACGTTTGGGGGTGTCCTTCGATTCGTATGGTCCTCCACATGAATCCGAAACTAACACGCGCAAAAGGAGCAGCGTTCATTTTTTGACTCGCTTGGCCATGCATCTGCAGCAGGGGTGAGACATGTTTTCTGCGCCCACGCCATGGTAGCCAGGCGTGAGAGCTGGCATCGCATGCCATCTGAACATCTCCGACTTCCGGAGATAAGCATTGGTGCTCAGCATAAACCCAGAGGTTCTGCAAACGATATGAGCCCCGTTTCATTCTTCACATCTGGTGAGTGTGCTCAATGTCAGTAGTAACTGATGGAAAATATTGACACTTGCCCTTTGGATAAGCAGGCACAAGGCAACACACCTGTTCCAAAACGCTAGCAGAAGAACGGACAGCTTCCAACATCCAAAACATGGCCAAGTGTGCCACTTGTGCAAGTCGTGCAGGACATACTTCATCTTAGTGCAAGCCGTTTGCGTGGTCAAAAGGAGGCTTAAAAGGGCACCTAAGGAACACCAAGTTGTGTGATTCTTGCTCAAAGAAATACCTAAGGAACACCAAGATGTGTGATTTTTGCGGCCCAAACCTGCAAACAAAGACATCAGACAACGGCGCATAGAAGTCGAAGGCACGTCGCGAGCGGACCGAGCGAGCTGACTCAGCGATTGCCGGCGCCGGGGCGCTTGTTCCGCCGCACCGGGGAAGCTGCAGCCGGGGCGTCGGGTGGCAAGGGCTGGGGGGTTGAGTCTCGGGCTAGGGACACCCGATGGGATGCCTTGTGGGCTGATTGACTTTGGAGCCAGACCGGGAATTTCAGGGCTCTTGAAACCCAAGGTACCCCATCACCACCAAACCTCTAGGAGTAAAAAGCAGCGAGGCAGAAGTTGCAGAATGTAGCAACAGTTGAGACTTGGATGGGGATGAGTTTCAATTTGGGACCCTTTTGTATGCAGCATGTACATATTTCTTTGGCAGGCTATTTCCCATCAAGCTTCATAGCCAGATTGGAACCAAGGTCTGGAAGTTTGCCCCAAACATGAACTTCCAAACAAACCACAAGTGGGAGTGTTGGCCTCAAATTGACGGTTCTCGGAAGGTTCCAAAGGTTGGGGCTGTCCTTTTCTGGCTGTCCTTGACAATGCAAAGACCAACAGGGAAGATGCTTGCTTTTGGGAATTCGGAATGGAGCAGTATCATCTCTGACTCTACAGCGACAATGGACAAGACCTTGTGCCACTAAGGCAATCGTGTTGCAAGATGTGAGCAGCGCCATCCCATGCCATGCCTTCATAAAGAGACGCCTAAACGCCATCGCGGTGTCATGTTGCGCCGCTTTTTTTTATGGTGTCCCCCAGCAAGAAATGAGGGAACAAATAAAGAAACACAGAAAACAAAGAAATAATAATAATAAAAAAAAAAAAACAAGAAAGAAAGCAAGAACGAAAGAAAGAAAGAAACACAGAGAAGAAAGACACAAATGAGAGAGAAATAAAATAAAAAGACAAAGAGAGAGACAAAGAGAGTGGAAGAGAGAGTTTCCGTTTTGCCAACCGCCCAGCCACTTCACTTTGCCCCTAGCATGAACTAAATAGGTGTGACAAAAGCCAGGAGTGTCGGGAGCTGCACTTTCTGAAGCTGTTTAGGGGCTCTCCCGGGGTGCAAAGGTCAAACATCCTATGACAAATGCCCTTTCCTTCGTGCAGCTGGTCACTTTGTCACTTTGGTGTGAGCTATTTCCAATTCCAGGGTGCGATCCAAGACTAGTAACTTGCCATTAGAACCATGCAGAGCATGTTGCCCTAAGAGTCAAATGCACCCTTACAACCATTCTGTGCTCTGAACACACTTAGAACATACAAACTCTGTAGAGTACAGTATTTGGATACCCTCCAAAGCCACATATCCCAGACCTTCAGTGAATTTCCAGGGGGGAACACTCAAGGGGCCTTATCGATTTTTAAAGAAAAGAGAGAGAACAACTGGCGGGTAGTTCCCACTGAAAGCAAGCCACCCGCGTTGAACACGCGACGCTGAGCTCCGCACTGGGCTGTTGCTTCTTCTTCCCCACCGTGCGCAGCAAATCCTCGGCTCCAAGCCCTCACTTTTGTCTCGGTTCCAACTGCTGTGTGCGAGTGTCCACCTGATGGTGGGTTCAAGCACGGGCCAACGCCCCGGTGAAATGCACAGAATTTGACGTCCAAAACGGGACCATTTCGCGTGAAGACACGGCGAAAATCGAGCGAAATCAAGTCGCTTCGCTTACCGGCAACGGACCTTGCATCAACAGCTTCCAACCAAGACGTGCTTGTTGATGAAAAACTGACCCGGTCTGCCTCCCTAAATAAGGCAGGCTCAAAGGATACTCCTATGTTTGCGATAGAAAAGGGCGTGCCAGAGTAGAAGTTTAGTTGAACTGACGCCGCACAAAAACCAAATATGGGCGATGGCCCGAAGGGCAAGGGCTGTAAATGCTTAGACACTGGCCAAAACCAGTGTAAAAGGTTGTGAATGACATGGGATGTGGAACGCGTTTCCTTTGGCTTGGCCCCCATCCGAGTTCATGAACCAAAAGGAAGTTTTTCCCAGAACAATATGTGGTGGTTTCCGTTGGGTTTCGCTTTGAAACAAACTAAACAATTGGGTGTCACTAAAGGTATTTTTAAAAGGCTTTCGAACGGATCCTCCACACGTTGTACCATGACTTCAAACGGCGCTGAACACGGCACTCGCCCCGCTCCATCAGCAGAGTTCCGCGGAAATGTGCAACAGCCACTTTGGCGCAAGCGATCGGAACCCGTTTGGTAGAGCTCGCTGAAAAGTTCCGCGGAGAGACACCGAAGAGCGCGCAGCCCGTCGCAAGGTGCTTGGGGCGTGGAGGGTATCAGTAGGATGAGGGGACGATGGCTACGTGTGGCAAAGATATTTGAAATTGGACGCGGTTGATAGCGGTTTGGGGGTGGCTTTTGTGGATTCACTCCTGTAGAATATTAAAAGAGTACTAAAGATCAGCAAAAAAGGACCAACACCGGGAAAAAGAGGTGAAACCCAGGAAGCAACGCAGATCTCATCATTCTTCCTCCCTGGCCATGTGTACGCCAAGAGATGAGTTTGCCAGTCACGTCCTCAGTCATTCAAGTTTTTTGTGTTGGTACGAGCATCAGTTTCACAGCCTTGTAGGAATGGCGTGTTGCTGCTGTCATGTGCAGCTGCAAAGTAGATGTCCCAGGCATTTTGGGAGCACAGTTTGGACAGGGTTGACATAAAGTAAACCTCATAAGTGTCTGTGTTTAGACGCTGCTGATCTTTCATAAAGAAGCCTTGGACTGCAAAACATCACCATAGCCCGTGTCGCGGCCGGTGCTTCACTCTACGTCAAGCACGACAAAGTTGATATGCTAGCACGACATATATGTGATAAACGATGTGTGGGTGTGCGTGTTTGTGTGCCAACAAATGTGTACATACTAATATGTATATATATATATATATAATATATATCTATATGTATAAACAATGTATCTATATATATATATATAAATAATAAATATACATATATATATATATAATACTATATATTATATATACTGTATATTGGGTGCGTCCTTTTTTGCGGGTACCACTTTCTGAGCGAACCCGCCCGAGGCACTCTGGCTGCATCCCGTCTGGGGCCCCCAGACCCCAGCCACCGGCTCGGGCGGGCGCATGCGCTCGGCCTGGCGCATGGCGCTGCGAATCTGCGTGGCAAGGAGCCGACTTCCAGCCCCAGGATGTGCTGGGAGAGCTGGTGGCAGAGCTGGTGAAAAAAGCAAAAGTAAGTCCAGCGTAGTGATAGACCACCTTTGAAACGAAACAGGGGAAATATAGAGTATTGAAAAGACATGGGGGCAAGCTTACCCTCCCACCAACTAACATGGAAGTACAAAACGGGCCTTTCCAAGAGGAAAGTAGTCTTTCAGGGGTCTGTGCACTTCTATGTCAGGTGGGAGAGTAGGTAAACATGTCACTTCCATTTGCTTTTGGAACATGTCACTTCCATTTCACTTCTTCGCGCAATTATTAAACAAAAGTAAGTCCAGTAGTGGTAGATGCTGTTGGAAACCAAACAGGGAAAATATAGAATATTCAACAGACAATGGAAGGTCATGTTACATAGGGAGGAAGGTGAGCGCCCAAAACTTGTTGACTTTGGGTTCTAAGATGGTAATGGTTTAGATCCTTGCTATAATATGTGTTAAACGGGATAGAACCACTCACTATCAGATTATCATGGCCCCTTCATCCGAGACACAAACGTAGGCCACTCCGATGACTAAGTTACTTTGATTGCAGTGTGGCTCTAAAAGCCCGTGTTTCACAACCATGTCTCCAACAAGACATGATACTCCCCGACAGATTGCCACGGAACCAACCAAACCACATTTCTCGGTTGCTTTCTGCTCCCCTGCTAAAAGTTTAACTTTTAGTGGTTTAATGAAAAATCCATGAGTTGGCAAAGTTAAAGTCCTAACATCGAAGCAAAATGCAACAAAGATATCTTAGATGAAATTGATTCTCCTTAGGAGGACCCCCGTTTGAGCTCCAAGCAAAATTGCAAGAAAGTAGTTTCAGATTCGGGCGCGTAGTTCGACCTTGACATTTAAAACGCCAGAGCTTTGGGTCCACTTGGACAATTTGAGTCGATAGGGCTCCCTTGCTTTATTTGGACCAAAAACAGGCCAAGGGCTTTGACCCAAAACAAGTAACCACTAATTATACGTGTGTTTCTCAGAATGGGAATCATTCCCAAAAAATGGCCAGGGTTCCCGTTTGGCTTCCCTTTCAATACCACCAGCCCCGAGGGGCCATAGGACACATGTCTTTTGGATCTTTTGGTAGTTCCCCTTAAAGGTTCCCCCTCAGCAAGACTTCGAGAAAAGGGCCAGGAAGCAACGCACTGGTCTGGGAAGCAACGCGTGTTCGAGGTTTGGAAATCACCTGGACTTCTGGGGAGGGATCCCTGATCCCTTGCGTAGGGAATAGGAGTTACTCGAGCTGGGTGCACGTGACCCCGTCAACGAGTTTTGCTCACCTTCACGTTTTGGCGGGAATCTCGGTTGCTTTTCGGCCGTGTTTCCAAAGCCCTTTGCGGGTTGGCACTAGGCATACCCCACGGAGAGCATATGCTTGACTACGTAATTTTAAGCAAAACCACTATAGTGACTACAGGCTCAAGCTGACACCAACGAGGAAGCCCGCATAATCTCAATGAAGCCAAGAAGGGACTGATAATGATGTTCAACAGCATAGGAAGGAACCAAGTAAGAAAGCTGTCGACTTTGGTTCTACCGAGATGGCTCTAAAGGTTTAGGCCTCACTCTAACCGGACTCTAACCACTACAAGACACCGCAAGACCAAGTGGAAGAACCACCTCCCAAAAGGCCCTTTTGGGTTTTGGGCGCTGTGCGTCCAAGTCCCCCACCGTTTGCATCTCCCCGCCTCTGCTTTCATCTGGATGTCGCGGACGTACTGGAAGATGCTCTGGTTGCAGAGCTGGGCCTTTCCAAAGGCGCGTGCGAGTGTGGTGTGCGTGTGATGTGCGTGTGGTGTGGTGTCGTGTGGTGTGTGTTCGTGAGAAAACACCAAGGCCCTTCCACCAGAGGCTCTTGGAGCCTTCAGAGAGAGCACTGACAAGAAGCTTTCTGGGGAAGGGCGACCCTACGAATTCTCCTGTGAAACTATCCACATCAGCGAACACGTGCGCACAACACTTATCTCCTGAGTTCCACAGTCAGAAACCAGACCGCATGAGGTCAAAATATGACATATTATGGTCAAACCAATGCCCGTAAGCTTGTTATCTTGAACTAAGGTTGTGAATACACACAAATCGCTCACTAAATCCCTTCAACAAGTTCCCTATGAAATGGCCTTGCGTTGCAACCCCCTGCGCTCGCCATTGAACGGTGCAACCTGGGAAATGCCATGGGAACAAACAGAAACAACCTAATGACCTAATGTTCATGCAAAGGGAACCCTACGCGAAAGAAACCAGGTATACCAAGGAACAGTTCAAAAAGGTAAGCGATTCGTCTGATGGTTTCTCAATTCGCCGAGTTGTTGTTCAATGGGTATAGATCCGTCCGCCGGCCGGCCAATGGAAGCCAGCGCGATGTCAGTGAGGAGAATGTGAACACGTTAAACTGAGCTGAAACATACAGGTGGGTCTTCTTGGTATACAACCATGAACCAGAGTTGGGACTGTCCCAATTCTGATGTCCACCTGAGGATCCCTAGATAAACCTCACACCCATACTTTCCCCTTTCTTTCTGTCCACTGGCTAATAGGGGGTTGTCCCAAACTTAGGGACACCCAAAAAAGTTGAATTTCTCTTGGTTTGCCTCTAAAACTTTCAAACCAACCAATAGCTGCGGCTTTCTCTCAAAAAAAACAAAACACAAAACAACCATTCGGTGCCATCCCAAAAAGACCCCCCCCGTGCCCAAAGGCCAAACGGGCCAAGCGCAAGCGCTTGCCATTGGCGACTCCGAGCTCTGGGCCCGCATGGGGATATCTTCCTTCTCCAGCTGCTCCAGTTCTTCTCTCTGATCCTGCGACCGACTTTGCGCGCGACTGACTCGCGCCGGGGGAAAAAAGAAAGAACGAAAGAAGAAACGATGGCGTATCTTAGGTAAACTATCACTGCTTAACTCCCGAACTTTTTTTCTAACGGCTTTTGAGCACGAATGGCACTGATTTTCGTATCTGCTCCTTTGGGACCATATGAGTCTCTGAGTTCTCTTGAGGGTACCCTTTGGGAAGGCTGGTTTTCAGGACCGAACGGAACGCCGCATACATTTTGTTGGGGGGGAGCCCCTATTTTGACGCATATCCATGTAAGCCTTATCATAAAC
>CAUJNA010001746.1:664254-774254 GCA_963377175.1 Effrenium voratum | reverse complement strand
TACCGGAATCAAAACAATGGTGGTTTCAAGGATGTTAACTTGAATGGACGCGGAATGTGGTTTCCCGCCCAGAGATGTGGTGGATGGACAACCTCCAATTGGCACCAGTTGCTAGGCGGTTTATCCCATTCATGGGGAGAAAATCAATGCCAACTGTAGGATTTGTGCCATCCACTGCACTGACCCTGGTAGAAAAAGCGAACCCTTATTCGGGCTGACCCTTTCTTTTTTTCGTGAAGCCAGCAAACAACATGGGGTTAGCGGGTGCCACTGGGGTACACCTGACTCAACTTCAGCTTAACGGAGGCAGGGGCTGCTCCAGCTCATCTCGCGCTTCCATCTTAAGCTGGTCGACGCCTGGGCGCTTCGAGCCGAGCTCGAGTTCCGTTGGTTTTGAAGCAAAGGGGACTCCGATTGAGCGAAACACCCTTATGAGTATGTGTCAAAATTGGTAACCCCGCAAAAAGGTGGGGTTGCGTTTTTTTCCCTTTGAACTCGGATGACAAGGCTGCCCCAAGCACCGCAACGCATATCTTGGAGTGGTTCCTCCTCCAAAACAGTTGGGAGGTTGGCATACCTTGACGTGGTCCTCTTTCTTTAGATTCCCATGTTGCAGAAACATCCCGTGGAATCATCCACCACCTTTGCATGGCAGCCATATATCGCGAGGCATAGTCTTGCGTTTCCCATGCTGAAAAGGGCCAGCGCACTTGCTACATTGTCCAAAGCTTGCCCCTCAAGGCAACTCGAATCCCTTGCCGGAGGGGAGGGGGCGACTGGCAACATGACTTGAAGGCTCCAAAGCATACCAGCAAACAAGCCGTTGATCCAGCCAGCCTTTCGTGCTTTGGCAAAGCAAATTCGAGCGTGTCTGAAAACCAGGATACGCGCAACCTGGGCAACTTCCTGTTGGCTTCCCCCCCCAAAACAAAAAACAAAAAGCAATAGGTACCCTCATACCCTCAAAAAAAACACCTGTTATGATTCTCAGCTGGCATGCGCACTCATTCCCCTTAAACAGAAAATCCGCCGACCCTCTGCCTCCCGTCCCAGCCTCCTGCAGAGGGGACCGGCGTGGGATGCAACTGGAAGTGATTGGAATCAATGATAGTCCCTGGGGGGCACGCCCGAACCCACAAAAAGTGGATTCCCAGGACCGGTCCCGGGACCGGTCCCGGGACCGGTCCTGGGACCAGTCCTGGGACCAGTCCTGGGACCGGTCCTGGGACTGGTCCTGGGACGCTGGTTCTGCTGTTTCAGATTACTTGCAGTCAGCCAACAGGACCGGTCCTGGGACCAGTCCTGGGTCTGGGAAGCCGGTCCCGGGTTTCCGGACTGGCACCCAGGACGCTGGATAGGGTCCCAGGTAGGTTGTCACTGATTGCGACCAGTTGAGGGGGACCAACAGCCTTGTTTCTAGGACCAGCTCAACGTGACTTCGGCACAAACCGGCCCGTGCGGTTATTGACGGAGCTGTCATCTGTCTGACTTTTCCGTTAATCCTTGTGGTAGTAGAGGATCCCTGGATCCATTCTGCAAGAGAGTCCAAGACGTCGAGTCAAACCGCGCCAGACTGGGACCAGCCTGGATAGGGTCCCAAGTCCCGGTCCCTGCCGGCGACCGGTCCAGGGCAACTTCGGGAGGGCCAGTTTCAGGGCGACCCCGGGAGAGGCGCCAACTCGAAGTGACTTGGGCGCAAGCCGGCCCAAGCGGTAATTAACGGACTAGCTGCCCTATTTCTGACTTTTCCGTTAATCCTTGTTTGTGGTCGTAGAGGATCTTCTAAGTGGTCCCCGGGTTTGCGGACGTGTTTCAGGACCGGTCCTTGTGACTTTTCCCTTAATGCGCCGAGGGTCGGCGGCAGCAGGCGGGAGCCTGGTTAATAAGAAACTAAAGTATGCTCCTCAAACCTAGCATGAACACCAAGATGGTCATCAAGGGGTTTTTAGCTTGACCTTCAGACTAATCTATATAACACATGAAACCAGGAAGCACTTGGATGTCGAACCTGTGAAGTCAGCAGATGTACCATTGTTATAAAAGAACAAGCCCTTCAAGCCCCTTTTAACAAAGTTCAACAAGGGATATAGCCTACTTGCATCACTTCCTGAGTGGATGGGCCAACAAAATCCAAACCCAACGCTAAAGTCCAGGAAGTCGTTTCTCAGGATCCAAATAGAACCTGACATGGGCCATAGCGCTGTTCATGCTTAAGGACCCTCAAGCTGACGCAAACATAACGCATCTGGCAATGAATATATAGACAGTATTGTACATGTTGGATCTGTCAACATAAAGGAGAACCCGCGAACGAAAAAAAACAAGAAGAAAGTGCGATTTTGCTTTTGGCTTCCCTTCAAGACAAACTGAACAGGGTGCCCTCAACCGAAACACACACACACATGACATACGTATACATGTGTGTATAAATGGGCCCTGTCACAGGATAGCCTCGTAACTTGAAAGCAATACCCCGACTTTTGATTTTGGAACTCTGGGTGTGAGACACACCGCTGCTAAGCATCCGTATGGGCTGCTTTTTGACCAAACAGTGCTGGGAGTGGCAAGCCCTAGCTTCCAACAGTAGAACCACGGACCTCACTCGACTCGAGGCTTATCAAACCATCTGAGTTGGGATCTCAAGTTCGCGGGACCATGGAACTCTTACCCCGGAAGATGCTTGGACGTCTTTATGTTGGTTTCCTTTTGAACTCTGAAAGAGGGTCAGAAGCTACAGTGGATTCCAGAGATTAAAAAGGATCGGCACTCATGTCTGTTTGGGCAGCTGATGTCAAGCAACCCACTACAATGTAGGCGTGTCGCTTTAGCGGACAGAAAATGGTGAAATGGCTTTCATGTGTCCCTTTCACACCGACCAAAACACCGGGCCCTCCAAAAAGCAACATTTTTTAATGGGACCCCCCCCACCCCCAAAAACAAAACAAGAAGACCAAAGAGCATCAGTGTTCCTTCTATGTCCCTTTCATGCCGGTTCTCTCAACAAAAAAAACGCAAAACACGAGCGCCCGCCCATTTGGATATCCCGATGCCGAGGTGCGGTTGATGGCTTTCAGGTCCCGGCGCTTGGAGCGCTCCATCTCCGCTTCAGCGCCTCGGATCCGAGATGAGACCGCCCGAAATGTCAGGTAGCCCTGGAGTTTTGGGATTTGAACCCTTAACCAAACCAAACCAAACCAATCCAAACCAATCCAAACCAATCCAAACCAATCCAAGCCAATCCAAGCCAATCCAAGCCAATCCAAACCACCAATCAGAGGGAAGCTGACAATGGTAAAAATGTGGGCTGTGTCCATGGGAAGACACTCTATGTAGATGATATTAGTAGGGGGCAGCCAGGTTTTTGTTGCAACCGTACCAAGGGTTGCGACGTTTTTCAGAAACACGTCCCACCCCAAACAATCCACGTGGGTGATTTTGGCACTCCCTCAGGCGAACAGCCGGAAGCTCCCCCAATGGGCCTTCCAAAGGGGTCCGCTCGGGAGCTTCCATGTTAGTCTGGGGGAGGGTACCCATATTTACCCTCAGAATCTGTCTGGGATGGCACATGTTTCTAAGAAAATCTTCACAGGCCTTGGTGTGGCTCAAAAAACACTGCTTTTTTTTGCAGCCCCCTACAAAACATGAACAGAACCAAAAACAACCAAAACTTGGCAAGAACAGTGAAGGAAACCAGTTTGGACTTTGTGACCCATCCAACTTCCTATGCGAGCTGCTTTCTCTTCGATCCTGCAAAAAATGGCTCTTTTGAGGGCACCTTCTCGGTGGCTTTAAAGGAAACCAGAAGACCAGGCACCACTAATTTCAGCGCATTTTGAGACAGACCCAAGTGGGTGTCTCATTTTGAGACAAACCCAAATGGGTGTGTCTTAAAATAGGGGAACCCCTCATATGGACCATACACTCCGGAAATTTCCAGGCAACCTCATACCAGGGTGTTTTAAAGAGAAGCCAGAACGGAACTGTCTTGATGACTTGGTTGTTAGCGTATTTAGATCAACTTCAACACATGCATCATATCAGAGAAGACCTCAGAAATGGGAAGTGCTTCAACATGGAACACAGTTGTTCTATTACTTTGGGAGACAAGCAGTACACTCTCGACAAGGCAGCAACGCTGTGAGTTGAGGCGTCTGTGTTTTCCCATTCAAGTAGCATTCGCACTTGACAAATCTTAGAATGGAGTAACAGCATGAAGCAGCGGTCAAAACGGTCCCCACCTACAAAACCGAATCACTTGGAGATTGTGAAGCTCAAGGAAATGCTGTTGCAAGCCTACTCCCGTTTGCTTGGTCTGTATTTTCCCTGGTTTTTGTTATTCAGTGTTTTGAACTTCTTGCAACAAGGCCCTGCAATCACTCCACAAAAGCAACTCTGGCAGGAGATTCCAAGATCTCTGCTCAAAACTTGCTTCTAGGCAGCAGGATATGGGCTTGTTGCTTTTGAGTGTAATCTTTTGGGGTTGTGTTACCGGGACACCCAAGCATCCACACGCACGCGTATATGTCTATATATATAAGTGTTTCCCTGTTTGGAGACACATATTGAAATTTGAGTATATAATTTCTCAACAATGAGTTCACATCTCTGCGATGTGACACACGAGTTCAAAGCTTCAGTCATGTTCTGTGGCAAGTCCATCGTTGTCCAAGTTTTAGTATTTCGCAGGGGCATTGTGCAAGGAAGACTGCACAATTATTCGCTCATGCAAATCTGCTTCATGATAGTGTCAACATGTACCAGAAAAGCTCAAAGGATTTAGCCAAGCCAAGACAAGTACTGCGGAAAGCACAAACTATGCTTCTCGCCCTCACTTTGTCTCTGCCAAACACCGCCTTTGGTTGGCGCGCTTTTTAATGCGTCAAAAGATTGCCACGTGCTCGCTGCACGGCAAGCGCAACGTCTTCGCCAAAGCTGTCGACGGCAAGCGAGGCTGCCACGTGCAGCCATGAATATGACTAATTAATGATAACCGTACTACATAATTCCTAAAAGAACTTCATGCATCTGTATGCGTGTGTGTTTCAGTTGGGGGCTGTACTGCACCCTCTTTCAGAGGTGCTCATTACAGGCGGGTGCATGTAAACACCGAGGCACACCCGAACTCTTGTCTCTTCCGTGTCGATTTGTCACTTCCATGTTTATTTCACCGAGGCATTGGCTCCCAACTTCAGGATGCCTCGATTCACCCGTGAGCCATCCGAGAGATTCACAAAACATCTTGCCAAAGCCGTCTCACAAGTAGCAGAAAGTGCACAAAGCTTCAAGGAACACCACCCAGAAATGATTGTGAAGAGTTGCCAACATGTAAAGCTTTTGCGCTCATTCAGGGATCCATTGCCCTTTGAACAACCTTGCTGTGATGTTGTACACCCTTCAAAGCCTAAACGCTAAAATGTTGTTGCTAGCCAAACTCTCAATCTGTGCCATCAAAGCTCCTTATGTGATGGTCATGGCTCCCCGATGGGTGGAGCAAACGGGTATTTAGACCATGGCACATATCTTGGCCCAAATGTGGGGCACAAAGAAAGCAATATCTTCAGGGGCCGTTTCATGTTTAGTCTACCAAAGTGCAAACCCCGGATCAGGTAACGCCTAATTGGTGGCTTGGATTGGTGGCTTGGAGAGAAAGACAACTGCAGGTATTTGTACTTGGCCCGTTTCTGGACATAATTTAAGAATGGGTTTAATAATTGAAACATACTATATATATATACACATGAATATTGACAACAAGTCGATCCACATCGCAATCTACCCACACTCAACAACGTGGTGCCACCAACTGTGCTCTCCTCTGCCGCTCTTGGCTCTCCGTACCACAAGTGCCGATCGCAATTCAAACAATTATTGGCCAAGCTTTGAGCCGTTTTCCTGGGCAGATATACAACACACACACACACACACACACGCACCGGGCAAACAGGTTGAAGCACACGCGGACCCCCTGTGGGTTGGTATTCAACGGGAAACCAAAAGGAATCCGCCAGATTTTGGGGTCCCGTACTTGAAGAAACACCCATATTTGCTGGAAACGCATCTCACATACTACATGTCGTTCTGCCAGCTGGTCTTTGCGTTGGCCAAAGTCAGCAAGTTCTTCTAGCGACACAGCAGCTGTATGCTCTCACAAAGAGGCTGTTCACTGAGGACACAGGCCTCGGCTGACTTTCGTCCGTCATGTCCAAAGCGGTTTGCCTTTTTGGCTAGACACAAACGAGTATGTCACAAAATAGAGGAAGCCCCAAAATACTATAGTTGGCTTCCGTTTGGCTTCTCTTTAAATCAACCCAAAAAGAGGCCCCGAACAAAGACACACCCAAACATTTGATTGTGTCTGGATTGAAACTAAGGACGGGGGATGGTCATGGCTTCCCATACCAACGGTGGGGTGTTCCCTATCGAGCCACAGCCATTGATCAAAAGCCATAGTCGCCTCATGGCATTGGTCCAGAGGCAACCGAACAACTTGGGGAGGGGGTCAGCTTCAAAGGGACTCGGATCAGTGGCGGATTTCCTGACACATTGAGGTCAGAAGCCCAAACAACTGTGTGTGCTTTTGGTGCCCCTCAGAGACCCCAAAAAGGGACCCATGGCCAAGTTCGCAGCTAAATTCGGGACAAGGTACCCGCCATCTTCCAACTAACATCTCCCTGGCAACCATATCACGCTGAAATCAAGGTGTCCCGCACAAAAGGGATGTTTTAAATCAAACTACGGGTTGCTCAGCAAGGGAAAACACTGGTTTCAGTGACTCACTGCCACGCAGTGTTTTGAAGCATGAGCTGCAGATTAACCTGGCATCCCACCCCATCTGTGTAGAGAAACCTGCTTTTAGGGCTGGGGCAAGGACGCGGGACCAGAAGCACTTGTCGGATCCGAACGTAGAGAATTCATCACAGCCAAAGTGGTTCCTTTGAGGCACCCTGTTCAGCAGGACTCCAGGACCCTTCTGAAGAATGGGTCCGAGTCCCGCAAGGAGACAATCGGAGAGCCCGATTCTTTAACGATGGGATTTCCATGGGTTGGAAGAAACGAGAAAGCAAAACAGATCGGTGTCCATGTCTTTGGTGGGGAAATGAACCTATTTTCCAAGGGTTCTATTTCGTCCTTGCCCAGTGTCTCCTTTTGGCCAAACCAAGCTTCACTTCCCCCAGGGCTTTGCTCCTTAGCTGGCCCGGCATCGAGGCGAGGGCCGCCCGAGGTCGGGGCATGACTTTGCTGCCCACCGCCTCGTGGGCGAAGGTGGCCTCCTGGGTGCACTGGGTCACGTCCAGCGGCTGGTTCGCCTCAGCGACTTCAGGGGTCCGACGGCTCCTCCGTCGGACACGTCTGGAGAAAAATGGCCAAATATATGCATGTGATAGATTCCCGAAGCCATTCAGGGAAAATAATCATGTAGTTCTCAAACCAATAGACAGTGGTCGAATAAGACCAAACCTGGGCGATGATAGTGCTTTTAACGCTCAACCGATAGCACTATAAAGCCGATCAACGCTCAACGCCGAACGCAAACACGATCTCATCTCTATTAATGCATATCTGGGAAATCAAGCAAGCGAGGCGAAGCTCATGCCAGCTTCAACCAAGTAGTGACAGCATATTGCGCTTCAGGTCAAACAAATGGACAAAGTCGCTGAGCCAATGCGAAGAACGAGCAACCACCTGCCTCAGCAGCACAAGTGATGAACGACGGACAAGCATGATGGAATTCCTATTGACAATGCCAGGCTTACACATATTTACGCAAGCATACCCAGTCCAAGCACTTTGTTTTTAGCCACATCTACATTCGATTGCCGGAAGGTGGTACATCGAGCCTCCGGTTTGTAGAGCACCAGCAGCTGGTTGAAACACCATCACGACTTGGCCGGCCTTATAGATGCCCTCGAAGCTGAAGGAGTTCTTCGGCAGCGTCTCTTTCCATGCCTGGCGTTGAACACGCACCGGCTGGCCGAGGTGGACCAACGGAAGCTTCTCCAGGAAAGCCTTGGTTTTCCAATCGGATCAGGTTTCATGACCGCTTTGGAAGAATTGGCTGCAGTTGTCGGTTGTCCAACATCTCCAGAAACTTTCCCACATCTGAATGCAAAGCTGGGCCGAATTCAGCGGTGTGAACAGGAGGCCAATTGGAGATGTGAAAGGATATGCCCAACGTGAAAGATGCCTGTGGCAAACACGGCGGCAACTTGCTGGAGACATCCAGGATGGAAGCTGCCATGGTTTAAGTTAAGCACACTATTCCAATTCACTATGCCGCTCATTCTATTGTCACTGGGGTGAGGGTTGGATTAGGGTCGTTTTTGGGTGACTAGTTTCAGGTGGGTTCAGAGTTGGCAGGGTTGGGTATAGGGTTGATTTAGATTAAGTTTCGGGCTGATTTTGGGCTGGTTTTGGGGTGCGCTGAGGGTAGACATGATCCCAGGCAAATGGCGAGGAAGCAAAGACTCTCCAATTAACCAGCAATCTCACATAATCAAAACCTATACATACCAAGTAAAAGGCTTCAAGCGCATGTGTGGTGGTTTATGAATCCCAAATCAAAGCGCTCTTGGGGTCTGAGTCTTCTGTACTTTCGAGCAAAGGTGGGTGATATTGAGAGGGTACGGTGGCCGACCGTCGATGCGACCAAGCTGTCCCAGTTGTTGCAGGCTAGGAGGCTCCAAACGCTTCAGAAAATGACTGCCTATTGCACATGTCCGTGCAAGCAAACAAGCGAGCGAGCCTGTGGCTCTGGCATGTTGTATTGACTGCTACTGAGATCCTGCTAGTAAGTACCCAGGGAAAGCCATGCAAAAGTCTAGAGGTACATACCAATACGAATAGAGGATGCATCCTGGTCAGGTTCCCCTTGCTCTCTCACTGTTTGCAACTTGATCGGGGTTCCTTAAAAACATCCAAACACCTTGACATCCTTGACACACCCAGCTGAAAATGTTGGCATGACTTTCCGGGCCCAAATTCTGGCTGGCAAGTTCACATTGGGTTTGGACATCGGGACCCGTCCTTGCCGCCATCCGTGCTCCTGTCGGAGTAGACCTTGTGATGGACGCCGCCTGATCGGGGTCAAAGACACACGGGCTCGCCCCGACCTCAAAGGATTGGCTCGAGGGAGGCCAGTCGGAACAGATGTGGTTCCTTTAGCTCAGGGCAACCTGGAAAAGGTTTGAGTAAGTTGTTCTTATGTCGGGTCAAAGAGTGGGACAAAGGGAACACGGTGAACATGTGGGCCACCCAGGAAAAACAAATAGAAACATGTGAGAAACTGAGGTCAAACACATAGTCACACCTATGCGTGCCAGGACATAGACCCGTCTGGAGTTCTCTCTCCACATCGGGAGCTCCCCCCACCCATTTCAGGCGAAAAAGCGCACCAAAAAGCACACACCCAGATGATCCTTCGCGCCATCCATCGTACAACGTATTTTTCCATTCACTGACCCGCTGCCAATCCCGACCACTCACCCAGGGATCACTTTCAGATTCTTATACAGTTTCTCAACAGCACGGGGCATTCACCTGTCAACCAACTTTACGGACGCCCTAGAGCGGCTTACCACGGATTCTTATCACCCTTCAGCCATTAAGAGCTGCTCAATGCTTGCCAGCCACCCCCATCTGAGCACTTCGAAAGGACAAAATCTGCACGCCAGTCAAATTCAAATCCGCCCGACATGGTTCACATGCGTCTTCCTGCCATAAATCTATGGATCGTTACATGTGTGCCATGGTCAAAGCTGCATTTGTGGACGTCGGTTCCCTCTATTGGACCAAGCAATAGTTGTCTAAATCACCTACCATGGGGGCCGTCACCATCCCTGCCAACTCCAATTGAAAGGGAGCTTTGTCCATGGTGAATATACATATATATAAGAATGGAAACACTCAATTACGCTCGAACCAAGTCTGATCGATTGTTTTCTGCTGTTTACTTTGACTCGGCAGCACAGCAGGTTCACGCCACCTGCGCTCAAACTGAAAATGGTACGGGCCATTGGCCCGCACCATGAACCACTGATGGCATCTTGCACCTCGTGTCCAAAGGGCTGACAGAGAAAACAACGCGAGTGCATCACCAGGGCCAATTGGCCCGTTTCCCGGTTCTTCAGCCTCGTGAACAACCGGAGCTCATAGATCTGTCATAGATCTGTCCGCCTTACACAAAGCACAACAACAAGTCAACAAACGACAACGCAAGCAACAAACACACACACACACACACCACACACACACACACAGCCACAAAACCAACATAAAGGTCTATGTCCAACTCTCGGACGCATGTCCAACCTACCGCAGCATTTGTTTCTGCCCGTTTCTCGTTGCCTGGCATGAAGATGTCCGCGCGCACGGCGTCACAGCGCAGCTCCTCGCCCTTCTCTTCCACCACGTTGTAGAGGAGCCCTCCCTGCCCCGTGGTTTGACACCATGACATCCCATGACCGCCGTTTTGGGGATTACCTGAGCAGACACCCTGGTGGATTTCCCATGACATTCCATGACGGCCGTTTTCGGGATTACCTGGGTACAGAAAGAGGCAACCGACGGCGAAGCATGGACAGTGGAACAACGCCAGAAACGCATGCGCTTGAGTCGGCATTGACGCATGCTTTTGACTGGCCACAGTTGTGTCCAATGATATTTTCCTGACTCTTCGCTTCGTGCGACTTTGCAGTTGGAAACGTCTACCATCCAAAAGATAGGCCGGTGATTGGAATCCCCGCCATTCGCTTGGTAAAATGGCCGTCTGCTCATTTCCTTGACTGGGCTGCTTGTCAGCAAAAGTCAATTTCCTGGTTCGGCTTGAACCAAAAGACAGTTCCCTTTGGGACACCACATCAAATGGAATGCCTTCTGCCGGAACATGCAACACTCGACGGCCCCTGCCTTGCCCTTGACGGGCTTGGTCGTGGACACCTTGACCTGAGCTGCCCCAAATCACTGTCACATACAGCGCCAATCAGATCCATGGCTTGTGGTTGCTTTACTTTTCTGTATGTCACAGGTGGCCAACAAGGAACATGTCCTGCGGGTAGAACATGCCAAATGCCACTGGGGCTTTGATTGTGCCCTTTGCGGGGCTTGTTCTACTGGGAACAGGGAAAGTTTGAACCGCCAAACACACATCCCAATGAAAATTGAGAGCTTCAGGGGAGATCTCTCTTGAGTGTGCTCCCCTTGCTTTGGTCAAGTTGTCAAGGGTAAAAGGACAACAGGGAGCCGTGAACACCATTGTTCTCTATGCCGACTTGGAGCTTCGAGCGCTTGGGTATGGATGTCACACACAAAAACACTGGGTAAACAATAATTCATGCCCCTCCTGAGTCCTTGTTTCACAGGATCCGGTCCAACCCTCCTCTTTACCCAAAATCAGTGAGCTGGCCATACAGTCGAAAGATCCCATGCACAGTTCCCTGACAAATACATCACAAAACACGCGGATCGTCTCCACCCACTAGCATTAACTGGCTCAGCTGCCGGCCAACCCCCAGGGCACAATTTGTTGTTTTCGGGCTGGTTCCACATTTCGACCCCGAAGTGTCTCGTTTAGACTGCGGTTTGGGCTTGACGCCATGCCAAGGAGCCAAGATGCAGCCCTCCAGGTCGACCTCCGGAGCCACCACGTTCACCAACACGCAGCCTGCGACCCCAAAAACGCCCCCCTCGATATCCCTAAATCGCCCCCTACGCGTGGGCCAAATGAGCGCCCGCAAAAAAAGCGGATCGCCTTTTGTACGATTAGACCAATCGGAAATTCGAGAGGAAATTCAGGCCAAACAGGTCACACAAACGCGGGGCCCGGGACCTGTTGCCTCTTGGCGCCACGCTGGCTGAAACATTTGTGAAACATGGGTCTTGTTTTCTTGCCTGTACCCTTTTTGGTAGGTTTAAAGGGAAAACACGAGGACACCAACAATTGTGTGGCTCCCCAAAAAGAGACACAGCCTCATGGGTTGACAAGGGTACCCTCAAAACAACACCAACACACATAATATTCTACAAGCCTGAACCAACCACACGGACACAAGCACACATGTGCCAAAACGCCGCAATAGGAACAGCATGTGTTGGTAAACTGGCGGAGAACCACTGAGAAACAGTAAGTGATGTTCCACTAGTCCAAAGGGCATATCAGCATATCGTAAGAAAACTGTCCGGTTGATAGAAATCCAAGCACGAGCATCGAAATTCATCCATGCCTGTCAAGTGGGTACGCTGAACATTTTACAGGCAGGCTAAACTTTGGAGCTCCAAGAATTCAGTGAGGTTGTTGCGAAATTGCCGCCCAGTCTCAAAAGGGTTTGGATTTTGACGGGAATGACGGGAACGGTGGGGCCCTTTCTCCGCTGCCATATGAACATGTGTGGGGCAAGGCGCGTCTGGGGGCACACGCCCTCGGGATACGACAAATCCCCGCCTGGTCCAATCTTGCCCTTGGCAATGCGGCAGTTGAGCACCACTGCGCTCGGATCGACGTCCACGTCGGTGAAGGAGTTCCCTGAAGCTGGAGGAATCCCACGCGGATGGGCCATTGCCATTGCAAGAAAAAGCACCAGCTTCCCGTTGAAACGGACTCCGAGGATTCCTTCGGCTTGCCAAAGGCCAAAGGAGTTTCCATTGCAACCAGCCCTGGTTTCACATGATTCAAATTTCAAGCCGTACAAAGTTCATACCAAGTGGATTTCCATGAAAAAGGCATGTGTGTACGTGTCATAAAAATGGGGCACCCCCATCAACTGGGCGGTCTCCCTGTATCCGTTTTCCCCAAACAACTGGACACCAAGCAACTCAAACCATGGGACAACTTGGCCGTTCCTTGCCGAGGCACACTGCTGCCTCGAGGCCAGGTCTTCGTGGTTGCTCGGGTCCTGCGTGATTCGCTGGTGTCCGTCTAGGGTACCCCAAAGAGACACCCGTTTCTCCAGTTGACACTCAAATGAAAAAAATAGTGATACAGGCAAATTCGGGAAAATGAGCACTGTTGATACCAGAGTCCAGTCCTTGCGACTTGGTGACACGTCAAAGCGGATTCCGACTTTACTTACCAAGACCTGTGAGCAACAAAGCATATCATTTATGCTTGTGTCACAACCTTCAGCACGTGAACCTAGACCAGTGCCGGCTTGATTCCGAGAGTCGTGGAACGTGTTGTCCCAAACATAGCACCGGGAAAACCTATAAAATCGCCGTGGAACTGCTCCTTCATTGATCTCCTAGAAAGGAACACATTAGGACCTCCCCTCTATTTACGAATCACCTTTTGCCCCGTTGAGCACAAGTCACGAGATCCCTTGAACTGGTCATTTCAGGCCGCCATGCCTCCTGCAGATACTCACCTCAAAGAAATTCTTCGGTAAAATTTGGCCGAAACGGGAATGGTGCAGCAACCAACAAATCCGTACTGTTCACCTCCAGGTTTAAACATGACAGGTGTGACTCCCCACGTTCAACTCAGTCCTCAGAGTCCTGACTGAATGTAGACGAGCAGAGGGTCTCCAAAAGGACAAAGAGAGACAAATACCCATGCCTCTTGGTTTCCGGGCTTCTTGGCACCTCGCCCAACTCATTGACTCTGGCAGGGACCTCACAAATGGTTGGACATAAATCCCATTGATATCCACCAAATCCTCCCTTAAGATTGCTACCCATGTAGCACCCTTCGAACAGTGATTCGGATTCAGATGAAACGACAATAGCTTGGCCAGACTTGTTTCTGATGGATACCCTCCCACCAATTCACATGAAACCTGACGTTCGGGAGGGGCTTGGAAGACCATTTCCGCCCCCCGAACGTCAGGTTCCATGTAAGTTGCTGGGAGGGTCATGAAGAACACCCAACACCTTTCAGGACACATCGGCGAAGTCTGGAGGGTGTCCTGCAGCTGAAGAAAGGTTCGAAGCATGTGAGCGCTGCTAGAGGCGTCCTGAGCCGCACTGGACCCGGTCCACGCGGTCCCGAGTGAAATTTGGAGCTCTTGACGAGGGTCCCCACGGGTTGCGGGAAAAAAGGAGAACCGCCCGTGGGCTTCTCCCAGTTTGAGACAAAGCCAAGTCACTCTTGGGCACCGGTTTCCCTTGAAACCGAAGCTGAGGAAAATGCGCATCGCACTTACCCAGCCGATCCATGGAACTATCTGGACGGTTGGCCTGATGGCTTCAATTTTGGATCACTTTGAACAGATCTCTTTGATTGCAAGTACTTATCACTAGGAACCTTTCAAGTAGCTTGGGTGAAGCATCCTGATTCGCCAACCCACAAAGGTTTCGGGTAACGTCGCCAAGGGTCGAGGTCGCTTTGCGCGCCTAAGGGACCAGGGATTCACAAAACTGGTATCTCAAAGTGACTCACCCTGAGCAGTTTCCAAACTGCGATCCGGATTTCCTCTAAACTGGGAAGACACACATGTTCATTGCGACCCGTGAATGCTTGACAGCATGGCTTTCCAACTTAGTCAGACTGGAACATGAAATATGCACATCCACATATTGTGCACCATGCGAACATGGCACATTTAGATAGGCTCCACATGTAGTACACCTTCGCATGTCAACATGCTCAGGAATTGGAGATTTGGGCAAAAGTTGGTTTCAACAGCAGGCAGGAGGTTAACACCCCAACCTATCCATCTCAAATCACCAATTGAGGGCTACCAGAATAAGCCAACAAACTGAGAGAACGGATTGCTGCAAGATCTACCGACAAACAACAGCATACCAGATAGTATGCGCATATCTGCATGAACAAGATCTACAAGCCACAGGCAAATGGATTTTGCCGCTTGGTTCCACTTGGCATTTACAACTAATATCATAAGCAAGTACCGTTGAAAGACGGCGAACAAAGAAAGCAAACGAGCTATATTGTAGGTTCTTTATACTAAACTCACCTTAACTTCGTCCAAACAAGTCTAAGTGATGCTTAAACTGACCAAACGAGGAATCCAGTACCGAACGGTGTCGATAGAACGTGCCGATTCAGCGAAAGAAATGGCAAAGAAACAAAAACAATGCTGCCAAGGCGCTGTAAGAAGGAAATTGTTCTTCAGATACCTCGGCCATTGCATCAGATGCATGTGGATCTTCCATTTGGGGAACATCCTAGAGTTGAATGAGCCACAAACCTAAATGAAGCAAACAAGCCGAGCGGCAGCTCAAGGCGTCCATAGTCCCACCACTCTGCCTGGCGACTGGGACACAAAGGCAAACAAGACCAAATGGTCATGAGTTTTGGGGACCACCTCAGAAGTTGCACTAATCCCCACCATGATGTCCACCAGAGGGGCCCCTGTGCAAAGAAAAAGCTCACATAAAAGTTGGGCCTGAGATCAAATCGCACACTCCCGTTCGCCATAGGGCGGTTCTACCTGGTTTAATTCGGCCTCAACCATCTTGGTACCAAAACTCAGCTCGGGTTTTGGGCAAAATGGGGCCTTTAGGCCTTCACAACTACGACCCTCGCGTAGTCAAGTAAGCGACCCGAGATACTCGGCTGAAAAACTGTGTTTTGCCGTGGCGAAAACTCGGATTCGATTGTGGGTATGTGTCGAAATTGCGGGACCCGAACCACTATGACCTTCATGTTGGTAAAGCAAGGTGAAAGGGGCACCCTACTGACTCCTGCACTCAAGACTCAAGATGCTTGCATTGCACACAAAACCACTCGTGCCCTTTGCAATGGCAATTCCAACGTTGATGTTTGAATCTCCTGGCGCGCCCCTTGCAAGAGAAAGGGGTTGACAAGTGGTGTGAAGAGGACATTTTTGGTCAACAGACCCGGAGAAAACGATTTGCTGGAAAACCGATTTCGATTTTCCTGGTCAAAGGGTGAAAGGTCGGACGAAAGACCAAGTCAAAATTGGCCAGATTTTGCCCCCCCCCCCCCCGCCCCCCAAAACAGTTCGATTTCTCGAAGAGGAACATGAATCAGCTTGCCTCTAAATGAGTGGTTGAGTCCCGGCGGTATGGAGGTAGGGATGGCTTCCCAGTTACCCTCCACCAGAACCAGGGGTTCAAATCCAGATCCAATCCACTAATCCCCACCACCAATTAGGTGTTGCCTTGAAAGAAAATAGTCTAGCAGCGCAACATGTCAGACTTCTCGACTCCTTAACGCGCTAAACAAACAACGGCACGACCGCGCGAATTGATGGCCTGGTTCCCGACATCGACGCAGCCCAGCATGCCGCCGCCTCTTTGAAACGACACGAGGTTTCAAAGGGAAGCCTCCAAAACGTTGTGGGAAGTGGAATCCACGAATCTGTGATACAACACGAAGGGCTTCCCAAAGGGGGAGATTCCCTCGTATCACAGAAGCGGGGATAAACCCCTGGATCCCACAACCCTGCTCCAAACAAAAGGAGAAACACCAAGAACCACAGCAACTTCCAGTCAAATTGAGGGCGCCTGGGAAACCTTTTGACTTGCATCGTCTTAAAGGGACGTGCGCCCCCACGTCCGTGGTGACAGCTTGAAAAGGCCAAAAGGCTTATCCTGGCAGTCGGACGGAATATCTTCTGGAGGTGGTTGAAGAACAGCGGCAGAAACAACAAACAGGTTGTGTGGTACGAAGGAGACCGAACCTCTTCACGACCAGGTATGTGAAGGACTGTAAGAGATGCCTCTCAGCCCAGAATAGGATTTGGACTTTTCTTCGCGCGCCATTCTGGTTCTTATTCGTCACCTGAAGTACAAGCTTCATATTCCACTACAACTATTTGATGGTTTCTTGGGTTCCAGGGTTCACAAGTTCCCTGTATTTCTCCTCAAAACATCATCCCCACCCAAAAACACTCACCTTTGGGCCAAAAAGGTGATGTCTAAAATTCCATCGAAAAGCGACATGTAGCGACCCCTGGTTCATCTGCGGAGGTTTAGTCGATCGCACCAAGTGATGCCCAGCCCGATGCCCCGACACCCAGCGATGCAACTCGCCTTGCGGAAGGAACTTTGCCTTAAAGGAGGCCATGCGGTCGTGATGCCTCGGTTGGGACCCCTTCTTTACACCGTGTGTGTGTGCGCGTGTGTTTTTTAGGGGACCCGCAAAAATGGTTTTCCTGTGGCTTCCCCTTTAAAACCACACAAAAAAGGGGTACCCTAAAAGGACACGCCCACATGTTCAAGCCACCATTGGTTTGACAACCTCCCCTTTGAAGGGAAGGATACCGGCTTTTTGTTTCAACAAGCTTTGCAAGCAACACCAACCAAAAGAAAGCCCCCCCGTACAGGGACTGCCCCGAAGTTTGAGAAGCACTCGTGAGTGTGTGTGTGTGTGTGTGTGTGTGTGTGTGTGTGTGTGTGTGTGTGTGTGCGTGTGTGCGTGTGTGCGTGTGTGCGTGCGTGTGTGCGTGTGTGCGTGCGTGCGTGCGTGCGTGCGTGCGTGTGTGCGTGTGTGCGTGCGTGCGTGCGTGCGTGCGTGCGTGCGTGCGTGCGTGCGTGCGTGCGTGCGTGCGTGGGTGCGTGCGTGGGTGGGTGGGTGGGTGGGTGGGTGGGTGTGTGTGTGTGTGTGTGTGTTTGTGTTTTTGTGCCTGTGTCTGTGGTTTCTGTGTCTGTGTCTGTGCTTGTGTGCGTCCGTCTGTCCGTCCGAACGTCTGCGCAGGCACCCCCAACGGCATCCCAAAGCCAAGGGCAATCGCACTAAACGTTGGCAGCACAGTTGTTCTCAGCTTGATCCCCCAGTTCTTCACCCAGCGTTGTTTGGAGAAACCCAATCTCTGGGCCTCTGCCGACAATCGTCTGAAAACATGCTCCGAGCTAGTTGGTTCAATTGCCAGAACCGTAGATGATAGCTTAATTCAGCAGAAGCAGCCATCCAAGACTCCCAAACGGACATGGGTTTCATAAATATAGATGTATACATTCAGCCTTTAACGCGCGCTGTGCTTTGTGAATGCTGACTCATGCTGTCCCAAGCAACCTGCATCTTCCTCTCTTGTGCTCCCTCGAGTTCTGCCTGGTGTGCAGGAGAAACTTTTGCTAGCTTTTTTATTCACTTGCCCGGCGAACCTGAACATAAACGGGCTATTCTTCCGGAATGTTGACTAACCAAGGATCAAAACAGCACAAACAAGCGGCAATCAGTAAAACTTGGCCCAACTGGGGTGCACAGAAATCAAATTGTCTATGTTTCATATTTAGTTTACCCGTAAATAGTAACAAATTAACACCAATGAACACCGGGCAGGTGACCCAACTGATTTGCCAGGCAGCTTGCCAGAGTCTGGCTCCTTCACCCCCTTCTTGCTCATAACCTCACTTCCAACCGTCCAGTTTCAAGGGAAGGTTGGCTGACCAAATCGTTGGAGTTCTTCCACGTTGGTTCCTTTCAAAATTTGTACCACCTCCTAGCGATCGCAACCGGAAATGACCTGAGTGTTGCCATCTCGCAGTCAGTCGTTCTCATCTCAGCCCCTCTGAGGAAAAGAACCAAGACGGGTCCAGGGCCTCGAGGTGATACAGCAAGCCTCATGTGATTCACACCCTCCATGATAAGCCAGCTTTGCTCGAAACAGGCTTGCACTCCATCTGGCGTAAGGATGAAGGATTCCCGAGCCTTGCAAAGAATTTGGAGCTACTCAGCCCTCCAAATTGTGGTTCGTGTTGGTTTCCTTCTACTGTAACTCAAAGGGATGAATCACTAGTTTAAAAGACCTCATATCAGGTTTGTTTCTATTTCAATAGCGTTGACCCGGTGTGCCTATCAAAAATGATGCCTCCCGACTACAAGGGGACAACCCCCTATAAATCAACCAGGGTTGAATACTCCGGGGTCAACATTAAGGGCGCAACTGCGAAGCTGAGAGCGCAACTGCTTGATAGTCCACCTGCGCGCACACCAGGAAACAAAAATCTGGATGGGTACCGGCTGAGGGAATGTGCTTTCCCGTTGAAGAGTTCCTTTAAGACAACCATGAAGCAGGTACCCACAAAAAGCCAGCCTCGTTTTGCCAAAAACATGCTGGCTTTTTGGGGTCGATTGAACATGCAGGTGAGAACTGCAACAAGAGGAAGGCCACCTCAGGTACTGTAAAAGGGTACCATTATCAAGTATACAAGAAGAGCCCGGGCCTAAGGGATAGGCGTTTGATGATGAGGTGGATCGAAGTGCTTCCCTGACACAAGTTCGCCAACCATACCAAGCCTTCGATCATGGCCGTTAACCACACAAATTCCGTTGGAATCCCGACCCTTGTGGTGCAGGTCTTGAGATATTCCCAACCCAAACCGACGGCGTTTTCCCTGCCGTGTTTTCGGGGCGTATCTTCCGTCTCGGGGGCGCTTTGCCACTCGGCGACTTTCAAGAAAACAAAAAACAAAAAGCAGCTCCAACTTGACAACATGTTTTTTGTCTCAGATCTACGACAAAAAAGGCCTCTCGGAAAGGTCTCGTTGCTGTTAGAAGTCCTCTTTTGGCAACAGAAACTGAAAAGGGGGGCTCATGGCTCACATGTGCCGAAGCGGATAAGACCAAAACAGCTTCGCTCTCTGTCGCTTCCTTGGTGAGTGTTTCGCTTTTTTTTTCCCCGATCCAATCCGAGCTTATTCTTTTTTGCAACTTGTCATGGGCGTCCCCTTTTTGGGCATGACAAAGCTCGATACTTGGCGAGACCGGCGTACGCGGATCATTTTGGACTCGACGTCAGGCGCCGACGTTTCTGACACGGCAAGGGCCTTCTTCAGCGTCAGCGGCATCCAAAAGTGCGGATCGGAGTCGAGACCTCAGTCCCGGAAATCTGGCTTGCCTGGTTGCCTGGTGGGGTGGGGTGGGGTGGGGTGGGGAGGAGTGGGGTGGGGTGGGGTGGGGTGGGGTGGGGTGGGGTGGGGTGGGGTTGGGGTTGGGGTTGGGGTTGGGTTGGGGTTGGGGTTGGGGTTGGGGTTGGGGTTGGGGTTGGGGTGGGGGTTGGGGTTGGGGTTGGGGTTGGGGTTGGTGGCTGGCGTGGCGTGGAGTGGCGTGGCGTGGCGTGGCGTGGCGTGGCGTGGCGGCGTGGCGTGGGGTGGGGTGGGGTGGGGTGGGGTGGGGTTGGGCGGGCAGGGGGGCGGCTGGGCGGGCGGGCGGGTGGGTGGGGTGCTGGTTGGTGGGTGGGTGGGAGGGTGGGTGGGTTGGCTGGCTGGTTGGTGGGTTGGTGGGTTGGTTGGTTGCCTGGTTACACATCACATGTGAGCGCGGATTATTCATGGTACATCTCTACTTGGAATGCGTTGTTTGTCACTTTGGTTCCTTTCAGCGGGGGCTGCAAGGCAAGCTGCATTTCTTGCTGACAGGGTGTTGGGAAGTCATGGTTTCCTCATTGGATATCAAGCCTGGAGCACATTGGCCTCTTGTTAACTGTTATTCAATTCCCATGATTTCTGGTGGGAAACAGGAATCCAGGATTGCGGCTTGCCAGGACTGTCAAGATTGGTTCACCGCGAGTTAACGGGTACGCGCATTTGAGCAAACCAGGACACGCTCAGCACGTCAAGCAAATTCCTGCGACCAGTCATAAGAGACTATCAGAGATCATCTCCCGAAGGCTTCATCCAAAATGGTTTCCACTACCCACCCGGGAAAATTGGGAATGACCCAGTAGCTTCGGTTTAGGGGTCGAAAACATCTCAATCTCCAAGCCTGAATACTTCACGGAAATTTGCAGAAAGCCTTCGAATTATGCTCCCGTGTGCCATGGTTGTGCTCTATTTTGTTTGCACAATCGGTTTACTTTCAATATGGTATGGGACATCCACCGTCTCATCTCCCAGCTGGCAGCCTAGGAGACGCAAGGATGGGCCGGGAGGAGCCGCAGCTCTCTACGGGCAAATCGACGCACCGAGACTGTTAACGACGTTCAAATCACCACAGAGCCCCAACTGCCGATCCAGTTTGGAGGAGTCGTCTTTGGGGCCACTTCTGTACTTGGGAACCTTGCCCTGCAGTCATTGGCAGCGCCATCAAGTGGGCTTGCTCCATGCAAACTATTGCAAGTACGACACAAGGACAGCTGTCAATCGCCCATCCAACTAAGGGTACACTCTTAAAGACGTGGCCACATGGCCTGAAAGCAACGGTCTAGCTTTTCCAGGGTCACTCCAAAGACGGCAGGTTGGCTCTTGGGTAGGGCCTAAACATATACACACATGTTTTTTTGCAGACTTGACTGTAGCAACACATCTAATGGAATGTAGGTTGATTCAATCACAAATAATGTGTGTACATGTTGTTTACACATGATGTTTTTGTTGGTGATAACTAAAACTGGCTTTAAAGACCCCAAAAACCTCTTCTGAATTAGCCAAGGGCGTTTGGGTCTGTCTTTTTGCGGGTACCCTTGTTGGGCTTGGTTTAACGGGAAGCTCAAGGTACACCACTGAATTTGGGGGGTTCCCTCAAAAAACAACAAAACCTTTTGGACGGCTGCCAAACCTTTTCGATTTCGGGCGGCTCTCCTTCTTTTTGGACAGCTCGTCCGCGAACTCCACGAGCAAGGCATCCATCAGTGCGGCGGAAACCTGAAGATGTGCGGCAAAGGGATTTCCTGGTGTCCTCTTGTTGCAGGGATCCTTACATTATACCCCTGAACATTGCCTTGTAAATTGTGGTTCCCTTCATTTTGGTGCCCTTTATTTTGGTGGAAAAAAGCCATGTTTCAAATGGGCAAAATGTATCTTTCAAGGAGCCCTGTGTTGGTTCTCAAGAAATCAAGCATTCCGATGGTGAAAAGATGTCATTCCCTTCTGAGAACCAATTTAAAGGGACCAATACTGTAATTCCTCACCTGTTTTGACACCTACGCACATACTCCCACCTTCGTTTCTACTATGATACCCACTACCCCCCGAACCAGGGGTTGAGCGGGATGTGCACATTACAGAAGGTATACTACTCCTGGTGGTAGTGCAGTGGCTTTAAGACAAACTTGAATCCACTTCAAACATAAGATCCTCAATGTGGTTCCCTCACGCCATGGGTTGTGGCGCAACGTTGCTACCCATGTTGCTTTCCTGTTGAATGCCGCCAAACGCACTTTTGCCCTGGCCACCTTTGCTGGCTCGACAATCCTCCAAACTATCCAGTCTAAATGGTGGTTCAAAGTTTGCCACTCCAGCCTTCCCCCCCCAAAAAAAAGATATCACCGAAACACACAATTCCACACCAGCCTCCAAAACTAGAACAAGAGATCAACCGCGAAATGCGAGATCAACCCTTTGCCCACCTTTTTGTGCCACCATTTCGGGTTGGTGTACAGTAGTTGCGTTTGTTTCTTTGGTTTCGCTTTAGCCCCTTGTATATGGGTATGGGTCAAATTAAACCACCAGGGGACCGCAGGTTTTAGTCCATGTTTCCATTTACCAGGGTTCCAATTTGGATACCTATTTTTGACCCACAGCCACCTGAGAACCTTGTTACCAGCTCCCAACACACACAGACTTATATGAGGCCTGCTCCGTAGTCCCGGTCTATGGTCCACGTGGGGACGCAAAAGAGGACAACACAAAAAGGGTATGTCTGAAATAGGGGGAGCCTCCTGGTTTTCCCTTGGCTTCCCTAAACGTCAGGCAACCCTCCAAAGACACCCCTTCCGCCCCAAATCACAGGGCTTCTCAAAATAGACCCCGGAAACGGCCACGGTGTCCTTCTGGTTGTCCTTTAAAACCAGGCAACGGGCCTTGGTGCTTTGATTACAAAGCCTTCCATTTGCTTCTTCGCCCCCTGGAAAAAACAACATCAAATATTCAGTAGCGACACTTGCTCTTTAAAATCAACCAAACCAAACCTAAACAACCCAAATGTGTGGGGGTAGTTCTTCCCCTGGAACAAGTCAGCGAATGGAAGAAACCACCCCCCTCTGCACACGGCTCGGCTCGCGAGCGAGACGCCGAGAAGGAGCCCAAGGAGGTGCCCACGGCTTGGACGTCCGAGGGCAGGTACTGCATGGCCACATCGTAGGTGACCTGTGATACTCAAAACCCGGTAAAATATGTAAAATTGCGCATTTAAAGCCATACACATTAACGTATTTGGTCAGGTTTGAATAATCTTTGCATATAAAAATGGTCGTGATCCCAGAACCATGGCCGCAGCTACTTATGGTTGGGAACCTTCATCTACCCGAAGTTTGCTTGTGGCTCACGTGGACGTGGACGTACGTCCTTAAGGGACCAAGGCAAAAACCGTTCTTCCTTAGTCGAGGGACCAACCATTTGTTCAGCCTCTGACCTCAAAAAGCTCTGCAAGTACATGATTTGCAACCTTGTTGAGCGAAGGATGTGTATAACATGTTCAAAAGAGATCGCTTTGAAACGTTGAACATGTTCAACACAGGGAAGGTTAATGGCCGTCACCATTTCGCGTAGAATTGACAACCTACTGTTAGAACCCCCCGAGGTTGCCCTGCTTTCCAAGCTGAGCTTGACTGAAAAGAGGCACTGCTCAAGTTGACTTATGAATATCCCCTCCCCCATTAGCATCCTAGCATCCTTTAAGCATGGGCAGGACAACGTTTGACAGCTGCGACAGGGCCGGTCAAGGGGGAGCAAAAGGCACCCGTGACAAGGGTTCACGATGAAAGTGAACCTGCAAGGAGAAAAACAAAACACAACCTACAGGTCTCTTCGTCCCGACATGCCGTCCTTGCCTTCTCCAGCTGCATAGCGTCTCCTGCTGCGTCCACGGCGATCAGACCATACCTTGGCTTGAGCGCACCAGAGTCAAGCTACGGTGATGTTGCAAAATAACAAACGCCCCCAAATGAGGGGTGTCCTCGCAGGACACCAAACAAAGCAAAGATACTGCAAATAAAGCGAAATCCGTTTCGCACCACCCAAGAAACCCGATAATGATGATTCCCGCGTAAATACCAATAAAATCATGGCCTATGGTTTCCAAGTAGGCGAAATGGATTTCGTCCATCCACAGTATGATTGAACTATCCACGGGATACCCCGGGATAGCCATAGTCAATATGGTAACAATCAGCCAAGGAAGCCGCAAAAGACAGGATTCTAAAAAAGGAGCGGCCCACCACATAGTTATCTTGCTGGTGCGATAGCTTGGGAATGACCGTCCCCGCGTTTGAAGAATGAACTGCCAGGGGAATCCCTTAAAGGAAACCATAGGGGATAGTTTAAATCGGGTCCCCAGGTTCTGGGAAGTATACACCGGCATACCGTCTCCCTATCTGATCTTCTCCATTCATGCGCCCAGTGCAAATGTTGCCAAACACCGGTCACACAAACAAATGACAAACGCCCCCCAAACAGAACTTAAATTTCGCCAACATGTCCGTTTCTAGGTTTCTTCTGGGAGATGCCATTGTTTGGAAACACCAGTATCCACAACAGCACATCCTCACTTGTAAAAATGCCCTTGACCCTTTGCTTGGTTCTACGCCAATGTGCAGGGGGAGTGACTATGAAAAATAGCTGAGCGACAGTTGTTTGCCAAATGGTTGAACAGTTGGGTGATCCCACCTCGTTCTCCAACCCTGCACCCGTTTGGACTTATGGACTTGGTTGTCCAACGCCGCAACCACCTAAACGTGATGGCCCTACCCCTTTTTGGTCGTGCCCCTACCTCAGTGTTCACCCAGTCTGGTATGTTGTTGCTTGCCAAGACATGTTTCCGCAAATAAGAGGCAGTTGCTCTGTTCTTAATTCCTTCCCTCCCGCTTTCGAGCAGCTGATGCAAGGCTTCTTCCTCCCACTGTGCTTTGGTGGGCATCGGCCTGGATTGCTTCGCGCCACATCCGAGCTCCCCCTTTGGTGGGGGCAAAGACATCGGGTCGTGGAACCTTGTATGCTGTTAACACGGGTGTCCGACCCCATCTTTGGCCTTTCAACAGGGTTGCTTAAAGGGTACATACAACAACCACCTGCTTCAAGGTCATCATTTCAGCGGCCTGTATCTTTCAAGGGAGCCTGTTCAATGGAAAACAAACAAACACACACACACACACACACTTGCTTGTTAAGGGGTGTATTTTGGATAGTGTGTTCTACATCCAAACTTGGGTTTAGTAGGGGGACAGGTCGCCCTCGCTTTTAGGAGAAGAACTACCCACCGCATTTTGGGATCCGTCAAAGGGGTTCCCTGAAATAGGAACTGAGCCCCCTTTGGTTGGTATTCAAAGAGAAGCCAGAAGGAAACCAACCATTTTCGGGGAACCACCCACCCCAGGAAAGTCACCCCCGAATCCACCCCCCCCCCCCAGGAAAATCACCCCCAGGAATCAATACTTTGACAACCCCCACCCATTGGTGTTGGGCGCTCATGGGGCATTCCGACATTCCGGAACTCGCCTCAGCGCCGCCAAGATGTCCGCAGGGTAGCTGCTGGCTGAAATGCCGCAGGAGGGGACGAAAATCTGGTCGCCCCAAAAGACCTGAGCACCCAAAACCTGTTGACTGTTGGTTCTGTCAACATGTCTTACGACAATAGTCCCCAAACCAGTCAGTAGAACCCACTAAATTGGCCAATGAGGGTTTGTCGCTGCTTTAAGCTGAGCGACGCTTACATGATCCCAGGGCTCACGTCAAAAACATCACCCAACTTCCCTCTGTTTTAGACACCCCCCTTCGTCAAACACGCGGTTTCAAAGCTTTGAAAAGGGCCCTTTCACGTTTATGAGCCAGGAAATCGCCTCGTTCACCAATTGCTATTTATTGGCCAAGGGCTTTGGCAGCTTGTGGTTAGACGCACCCAGCATGTCAGACACCGTGATCCCTTTTGGCAGCTGTTTGCAACTCGTGTGGCGGAAGCAAACGCTGCGCATAAACAAGGTGTTACACAGATGCAGTCACGCAGGCACTCAAGTTTGTTGTCCCATGTTTTTGTTTTTTCCCCAACAGCTGAAAGCTTTGGGGTCTCAGCCCAGATAGGCTCCGGGGTGGTTCGGGGCGACCCTGAGCTAAGGTTCCACCAGGGTTCCACCAGGGGTTCCACCAGGGTTCCACCAGGGTTCCACCAGGGTTCCACCAGGGTTCCACCACGGTTCCAGGGTTCCACCAGGGTTCCACCAGGGTTCCACCAGGGTTCCACCAGGGTTCCACCAGGGTTCCACCAGGTTCTGCAAGGGCGGGGTGGTCTGGGGTGGTTTGAGGCAAGGTTCCACGAGGGTTCCACCAGGGTTCCACCAATTTCTTCGAGGGCTGCGGGTTTGAGGAAGGTTTCACGAGGGTTCCGCCAGGGTTCCACCAGGGTTCCAGGCTGCGGGGTGGTTCCACGAGGGTTCCATCAGGCCTGCAGGGTGGTCCGGGGTGGTTGGAGGTAAGGTTCCACGAGGGTTCCACCAGGGTTCCAGTAATTTCTTCGAGGGCTGGGGTGGTCTGGGAACACCAGATTTCCACCAGAGTTCTGCCAGGGTTTCACAGGTTCTGCGAGGGCTGCAGGGTGGTCCGAGGTGGTTTGAGGTAAGGTTCCACGAGGGTTCCACCAGGTTTTTACCAGGGTTCCACCAGCCCGTCGTGCTCCGGACGAGGGTTCCACCAGGGTTCCACCAAGTTCTTCGAGGGTGCGGCGTGGTCCGGGAAAGGTTCCACGGGTTCCACCAGGGTTTCACCAGGGTTCCACCAGCGGTCCGGGCTGGTTTGAGGTAATGTTCCATGAGAATGCCACCAGAATTCCACCAGGTTTTGCAAGGTAAGGTTCCATTCCAGCACAGTTCTAGCAGGATCCCGGGCTGCGGGGTGGTCCGGGGTGGTTTGAGGTAAGGTTGTATGAGGGTTTCAGGGTTCCACAAGATTCTGCGAGGGCTGTGGGCCCTGAGGTTTCACAGGGTTCCACAAAGCTCTGCAAGGATTCCACGCGGGTTCCACAAGGCTCCACAATGCTCCACCAAGGGTGTGTCGTGCGCCCGCCGTCTGAAAAGCCATCGGATCAAGATCGCGTTGCTCATGGGCGGAACACTAAGCAAAACCGAAATCAAGGGTTTTTAGCGCACTTTCACTGTTTTGTGACTTGCTCACTTGCTCAGGCAAATGTTGGCTTTGTGGCAAATCAGATCACGTCGCTGCGGAACTCACGGTGCAGCAGAGTACATGCTTGGCATTGCTGCTTGGTGGGCTTTGGGTTCCAAGAATTCCACGAGGCTGCGAGGGCTATGAGGTCAAACACCAAATTCTGCAAAAGCTATGGGGCAGCCCTGAGGAAAGGTTCCAGCAAAGTTTCACGCTGAGCTCCACGAAAGTTGCGTGAGAACGGTTTGCGAGGTTCACCGGGCCTAGGTCGGGGCCCGATTGCACTGTCGGGGCCTTTGGGCCCGATCGGCCCCGATTGCGCCATCGCGCCCCGATCGGGGCCCGACTCAGTCGGGCCCCGTCAATTGTACCAAGCTGGCATCGCCTAGTTTTGCTATAGATACAGTTGCAATCCGCATACTAAGGAAAACCGGCGTTGAGCTATAATATGGGTGGCTGGGGTTGCACCACGGGACGATCGGGGCCCGATTGCACCGTCGGGCCCCGATCATCGGGCCCCGATTGCACCGTCGGGCCCCGATCGGGCCCTGGCTGGCATCGCCTAGTTTTGCTATAGATACAGTTGCCTTCCGCATGCCAAGGGTCACCGGCGTTGAGCTATAGTATGGGTGGTGGGCGCCCCGGGACGTCGGGGCCCGATTGCCCGATTGCGCCGTCGGGCCCCGATCGGGCCCCGATCAGGGCGAGATTGCGCTGTCACTCGTAGCTTTGCTTTACAAGGCGGCATCCTCAGCAACACCGGCGGTAAGGATGGTCCCGGGGCGTTCCGCGAGGATTCTGGGAGTTATTTGTTCTCTTTTTGCCCAACAGCTGAAGGGTTCCACCAGGGTTCCACCAGGGTTCCACATGCTGTTGGGGATATCACCTGAGCTTATTTTTTTGGGGGGGGGGACCATCTCATAAATGGGTTGTTGTCCCAAACCTAAATGGTGTCCACCCAAGGGCCCCCCCCCCCAATACAAAGTCACGGCCCGGTGTCTCCTGGCCTTCGGAATTCGAAGCACGGAGCTCTTCACGGCCCAACATTCTCAGATGGACTATCAAACATTGAAGATAGCCTAACGGCACCAAGATGCAAAAAAGTTCAAGGCAAATATGAAAGCATGCATCATAGCCACGTGATAAACTGCTTTGAACCCATGGTTTTTTATCCTCTCAGCCAGCTGGCGGAGCAGCGGCCACCGCGGACCGCGCCGTAGCTGCTGGTTTGCCCTCAGATGTCCACGGGGAAAAGGGAAAATATTCTATCGCTAGTTTGAAACAGAAGTACACAGGTCTGGGTGGACAAATGCATGTGTGTGTGTGTCTGTCTTGGAGGGTACCCATTTTCTGTGGTTAAGGAAAACGAAAAGGAAACCCGTTGCGCCATTTTGGGGGGTCAGCTACTCGCCTTTGAGCGCTGACAGTGGCGGAAACTCCTGAAGGAAAGCAATCGTCTGCCAAAAGGAAGGTTTTCCTGGACGAAAGACACCCAAATGAGGGTGCTCTTTTGGGGAACCGCTGTTGCTTGATCTTAACGGGGAACCAGAAGGAAAACTAGCATCTTCAGGGTTTCCGCGGCAACCACTCGACTGGTTTGTACAAAGGTGTAGGCGTGTATTGTTTCTCCTTGACCAGAATCACTACTTCACTTTGAAGACCAATCTTCCAAGCATGTCATTTTCAGAATGACACAAGTGCAAGCCGTTTTTTGCAAGAAACAACTTGGGAACGTCAGCTGAGTCCCCTGATACGCTCGTCCCTCAAGGTCTCTTCCAGACTTGTCGATCGGAGATGCATCAACTGATCTGATTGGCAGATATTGATGTGTTTCGCTATGAATTTTGGGGAACCATCTGAAAAGTGGTTGGTGGACATGACTCTAAAAGGCCCCGAATTGAACATGAACAAAGGTCCCGTCATTGCGAGCCACAGCCGACACCCTTTCTTTTGCAACACCCAGCCCAGCGGCGCAGCACGCACTCCAACACGGTGATGGGCTCGAGCTTGCCATTCACCGACAACAGCCCGGGCAGCTTTACCCCTGGAGCCGCACGATTGCCGGTCGGTCGCCCCAAAAAGAAGGCAGGGTCGCAAAGTCGGCGCAGGCTCTGTCAAGCGCAAAGAGGAGAACACTCTGGTCATCTGAATTTGACCAAGACACACACACACAAACACACCGCGCACGCACGCCCGCACGCCCGCACGCCCGCAAACGCGCGCGCGCACGCACGCACGCACGAACTTCCATTTTCGTGTTTTGTTTGTCGCCTGAGAATAATACATGGTTTACCCGTCATGCTGCCCAGTGCCACCCGATTATCCTTTCTAGATTCGGGGCGGGGCTCTTGACATATAAAGCAACACCAATTTCAAAAGGTGTCTGTGTTTCCTAGCAAGCCTTCAAGTGCCCTTGCTGGTTTTATTCAGGTCACAAACCAGAGCAAATCCAGCCTGATTTGGCCTGGGTTTGGGGTCCACTCTTCGTCCTTTGCTAGTCAGTCAGGTGCTTGAATTTCTGGATGTCGGCGGGCTTCACAAGGCGTGACGGAGCTGGGGCGAGGATTGTTTTGGTATTCAACCTCTGTTGATCTTAGAAGGATCAATACATCGCGTTCTACATGATTGGAAGAATCGGATGTGTAGCGTACGTCTGTCACATTGCGCCATAGTTAAAACTCCTTGCATGATGGTGTGGGCCATGGTCATGGTTCCCTTACTAGGGAACCGCCATAAGGGTGTGAGCTAATTCAGGGACCCCCGCAAAAAGAAAGAAATCAATGGTGGTTGTCCAATCGGTATGGGTACCCCCAAGAACCCCCCCCCCCGCCCCCTATGAAGAATTGTCCACAGCCAGATCGTACTTTGGTGATGGTAAACGCATCCAGCACCTTTCGAATTTCTGGCTTTCATCCACTCTGAAAATTGAAGCTCATATTTTCTTGGTTTTTTGGCTTTGATTAAAACCACCCCAAAATGGGCACCCCAAAAAGACAGGCCCAACGGGAAAAACGGGAATCATAGGGATCTTTCAAGCATGAGCGGCCCCCTCTAGGGTTCAACCTCCAAGACAATGACACCATGACGCCCCAAACGTAAACATTGCTGGTGTCTCAAAGCAGGAATCAGTACCCGGTACCAACCAGCATGGTTGGTTTCCTTTTATGGCTTTCTTTTTAAAACCAACCAAAAGGGGTACCCTCAAGGGAGACACACCCATGTGAGCCTGAAAATCATTTGGAGCCTACCAGCGGCCGACTTGCAGGCCTGGCTTGTTGTTGTTCTCCGCGCCCGGCAAGGGGGCCAAACGGGTGCCCTTGCCTTGGTAGGGGTTGCGTTCCCAAAACCACCTCTCATTCGGAGCCTTGATTTGTGCCTGCAAACGATTTGATTTTAACTGGCCCCGGCTGGTATCCTTTAAGAGGGCCAGGACCCGTGTCAGTGAACCAAACAGAAAAGAGACATGGTCTCTCTGAGCAAGGGTTTTCTGAAAGGATTTTCGGGGTGCCTGGAAAAGTGACTGAGTAATATATGGCAACAAACCATTGATGTTGGAAATCCCCCGCTGAGCGAGATTTTGGGGATCGCCATCCAATTTTGCGTCCAATTTGCATCTGATGGGAACCGTGGGAGCAGAGCCGCAGCTGTTTTGTCTTTTTCTTGTGGAGACGAGCGCGACGTATTTTGGGGATCCTTTGGTTGGAACCACCCCATGAATCCGAGGTTCCGCTATCCGGGGTCGACCCTGCCACAGGAGAGTCCGCTGTAAACGTGGAAAACATCCAAAGAGACCTCAAACCATGACTTTTGGATTTTCGATTTAAGGAGCATGGGAAAAGACTCGCCTACAGTACTTTTTCGAGAAGAGGGGGCCCTCATTTTGACGCCACCCGCTTATAAGCCTCTTGATGCCTCCATGATTAAAGTTGTGACCCAGATTCAGTCGGAAACGAACAAACGAGATGCCACCGAACAGGACACAAAATCACCATAACAACACGGTGCGGCTTAAAATGAGAGAGACCCCTTCCTTTTGTGATGGTTTCCCTTTTTATGTTCCCTTGCAAACTGGAAGGAACCACAGGGGTTGAATGTTCGAACTACTTCATGCGTAAGCGTATGGGTGCTTCTCAAAATGGCAGACCCCTAGAAATGTTTGTTTCCTTGTGGCGTCCCTTTAGAATCATTCGTCACTCGAGAACCCGGGCTTCGGACCACGGCTCCCTAGCCTTAAGTTGAACATACGCTGGATGAGTTCGTCAACATGGGATTCCCTGGCCAGCGGAAGGAAAGGCGGGTACAGCCACCACTATATACCGGCTCAGGAGCTTCGTCATTGAGTTGCCGTACAATTATCATGGAGCTTGAACCATGTTGAACCCTGCCCGATGTTGAGTTCCAATCCACTCTCTGAAGGTCAAGGCACCGAAGCGGGTCCTACAGGGATCGATCTCCGGTTGCCGAGCTGCCCGCGGTGTGGTAGATTGCCACCGACTTGCCATCATGCCTGAGTCTCTCCGGACCGAAAACGCGGCCCCTCGAAGACCCAACTCCCAAGCCACTTCGCCGCAAATTTGGCATGCCGCTTATACATTATCTTTGCCCAGAAGGAAACCCACGATGCAAGACCTCGCCCCGATTCTGGCTGGGACTGTCCAACCTTCACATGCCCAAATCGGATGTGTCAAAATCGGGTACCCTCAACAACACAACCCACACTACGCCAGGGCAAGTTAACGGGAAACAACCCCTGCTGCTGGCTGTCAACCCTAGTCAAAATCATGGCTTCCCCATATTTCTCAGAACATCCCACTTCCGATCGAGTGGATGGCCCAACAGAGTCTGAACTTGTTGTTTCCACCAAACGGGTCTTCCTCACAAAATGTCAAAGTTCAGGAACTCAGGAAGCGGCCAACCATCATCACCCCAGTTCCGATGCGAGAAACAAAAAAAAACTTTTTGGAGGTCCAGTTGCATCGCCTTGGCGAGATCCACGCCCAGGTCTTGGCCTTTTGCGCAGGCCTGCGGCGGTTTCTTTGCTTCTTGGGTTCGTTTTCCAAGCAGGCACCAAATGTGAAGCCAGGGCTCCACTTTTTGACTATTTCAAGATAGACTTAAACCTAGGGGTTCTCGTTTTGGGAATGAACACCCCGGGTTTGAAGGCTACCCTAGGGTAGTCTAAAAGCAGAACTTAAAGCAATGACTTGGTAAAAGGAGCAGTTCTCCCTTCAAAACAAAACACAAATCAGAGTTGGAGCTTTTGGAGTCAAGGCTTTGGCCGAGTGAACTGCTTGAAGTCCCAACTTACTTGCCCATAGGAATTTGAGAACAGCTGCCATTTTTGATGGTTTACTCTGAAGGTGTCCCACCCCTACTCTGGCGCACAAAATGCTTGGAAGCGCAGAACACGTGATTTCCTGAACGCTTGATTTCCAAAACTTTTTCGGGCTGAACCCTGCAAGGATTCACTTCTAGGGTGGCTTGAAATTTTAATCGGCACTGCTACAGGACTACCCTCTGGTAGACATAACCCCGAAATCACGTGCACCAAGGATCCCCAATGAAAAGAACTCCTACAATAAGAGGCTAGTCATCTACACATCATTCTCTTGTGATCATGACTCTCTTTGTCAAGTTTCCCATACCCTTACTATCCCTTATTCAACAATCATTGAGCTTCTGGTACTCGGGTTTTCTGAACCCTGCGTTTCTCTTCACCCGGCAAAGAGGGTTGCGGGACCCGTCGGGCCTTCACAAAGGCGTAGAGCGTGCCCAGGCCGTTGCCGGCGCCCCCGGGCCAGTCCTGACGAGATCTTTGAGCACAACCCCGTTCACGCCGGATTCTTGGGCTCTGTCCTGGGAATCAACTCAGTCCAGCGATGGTTTTTTGAGGGGTCTGCAACAGAGCCGCTTCGAGCCATTGGGATTTGTACGCAGGCATTCTATACATGTCCAAACCAGCCTAAAACGAGACTAACTTCGCGCCAAAAGCTGAAGTTTAGCATTTTGGAACATCCGCCAACCGTTCTTACACACGAGAGATGTGAGAGTGTGCAGTCCAGCTAGCGACGCCCCACAATATCACACCCCTTAGAGAAAACCCAGAGGGAACCGCATGAATAAGATCCAACAAGTGTTTCCCCTGAGGGCTGCGGCTTTTGTTGGCTTGATATTCCCATGTCCAGTGAATCATATTACTACCGCGGCGTTTGCAACAGGTCTATCTCTCATAGCGTCACGACGACTGTGTGACAAGAGGGGGGCTAAAGAAAGCTCACTTTGACTCCTTCGCAGCTTAAAATGGTCCTGGGAGCATTCCACACTGTGGCAAAACCGCAGCAACATCTAGGTGACAGTCATGCGACCGTGGGAGCCTGGGACATGAATCCAACGTGAAGCCGACATCGAACGACTATAAGGGCCTACACTATCATAGGCTCGAAAACATGTCCATACCCCTGTTAGGGATCCCGGCGTTACCAGCAAATTAACCACTTCATGATAAGCTAGTTTTGGGAAACCAAACTCCGGTAGGTCCCCAACTGGCCAGGGGTTAAAAGAGTCCCTACAATCAGCCCGTGAAATTAGCAGAATTGGGTTGTGGGTCACTATCAAGCCAATTCCGCCATGATCATAGCAATGTGTTCTCCATTTCTGACACGGAACCTGAAGACCTGGTTCTTTTTGGGGAGCTTTCCGCTTGGGGCCCGGGGTCTTCGCAAGCTTGTCAATGTTAACTTCGGAGGCAGGACTGTACACGAATCAGGGGTTCCCCTCCAAGAAGGAAATTATCTGTTGTTTTTGTTGTTTAATCTGTTTTAGGCCTTTCTCTAGGGCCTGGGCCAATCCGAAGCCAACATATTCTTACCCGGTCGGGCGAGCCGTGGCCTCATGCACGCAAATGACGGTAGAGCTGGTGCCCGTCACTTGGCGGATGCTCTGTGTCAGCCGCGCCTGGAGCATAGCTTTCCTTATTCTAGGCTGCTCTCAATGGAGGAGCCAATCCTAACTGCCTACGGGGAAATACAGCAGCCCTTTCCTAAGGACAAAGGGTTGCCTTTCAACAAACCAGCCACTCCCTACCGCGAGATCGAGTTTGATCATGTTGAAAAGATGGATTCAGTAAGATGATGCACGGTTCACCTTTCTCTTCTAGGTCAGACTCGCAACATTCACGGAGCCTTCCTCTATGCCAAACATCGAACGGTTTCGGCCAACGGACGTATTGGGGAGCACTGCCCTTAGCTGGCGTTGGGTTTCTCACCGGCTTGACTTGTAGCATGGGGTTGACCTGTCAAATGGGTGTCGATCTTGCGACCAGTTGAAGCGTCTTGTTCATGGGCAACGCCGGAAGCAGTGGGGATGTCAGTTGTATGCCTGAGGGGTCTTCTCCTCCACGGACATTGTTTGACCACCCCCAACAAAAAAGGCATGACCTGACCACCAAAAGAGGACATCCTTTAACAATCGGAATCCGGACGGCTAAGAAAGGTTCATTCGCTCATGTCGTGTACCGCTGTGGGCGCCCTGATGAACCACAAAAGCATAAGGAACCCTGGATCCACGCGAAGGGAAATCGAACCCAGATCCTAGCCATAGCAGTGGGTCAGACAAATGCATAGTCCATAGTTCGAAATGGATTCAGAGGCAGCAATGCAAATAGTGCATGCAATCACAGCAATGACTTTGCTCGTGACAAATGGGGAGATCAGAAATGGCCAATGGTTAAATCAATGCACCAAGGCTTCATACATGCAAACGGGATATACCCCACCCCCGTGAAAACAACAACAGAAGGGACCGTTCTCCTCTTGGTTTCAGATTCAATTGTGCCCAAAAAGTGCAGCAACGCTAAAGAGACAAGCAAAAAGACGGAGACACACAGACACACCGCACATGTTCTTTCACCACCTAAAATGGCCAATAAAACAGGCCCCCCCCCACAATGAGCACCCTTCAGCGAGGTCTTTCGACACTTTTCACCAGGTTTCCGACCTGCGATGGACTGACTTGCGCTCTCATTAAATCTCAAGCCGAACCGGGCTTGATAATTTTCCCTTCGGTCAGGAAACACTGATTAAACATATGAGGCACGGTCAAAATTACTTACTTACGGCCGTTTCGCTACTTACTTTGAGAGTCCCCTATCGTTTTCCAGCATGTCCATCGTTTTCCAGGGGTATCGTTTTTTTGAGAGTCCCCTATCGTTTGCCATGGTTTTGTGCATTTTCACAATATCAACGAAACGACGAATACTAAACTCAACAGAAGTAATTTTGACGGTGCTTCATATGTTCCCAACCACCTGGTAGCAAGCAAACCGGGGACTCCGGCCCGGAGCAAACCGACAAAACTGGCACACTGCTGGACCGTGGAATCCGCTTGCGACAAAAGAAGGACGGCTCTCGTCGTGAAACGCTCGCCTGCCAAAAGTTCTCTGCACTCACGTCCGAGCAGCAGATGATCACGAAATCGAAGCCTGCATGGGAACATCGAGATATGTCCAATGAAATCACTTCTCCCACTCATGACATTGTCTATATACACGTATATATCCGTACATACAACTATAGATCTACCTACAATATATATATATATATTGGCTACTTGTTTAAGCAGGTAAAAGCCACTCTATCATCCTGAGAAGCAGTTGCACTTCAGGGGTGCACAGCCAAACCCTGAAGCCGAGGAATGCCACCTTCTTCCCGTTGAGAGGTTTCCTGAGGTTTGCAACAAATCGGAACGGCAATTGGGTTTGCCTCATAGGACAACCGATCCTGCCGATTCTCTTGGTTTCTCTTGAAGCACCACCAAAAAGGGCCCCCTCAACAAAAAGACAAGAGCGAAGACCACCCCTCTTCGGCGGCTTCTCTTGTTCGACACGAGGACACGAGGTCCGATCTCTGCTTCCACGCCTCCGCGGCCCTGCATCTTCGCAATCTCCGCCAGCATCTCGCCCTGACGCTGGATTGAACCAAACGCCCGGATTTGGCCCAGCAAAGAAGGATGCACGGAAAACTACGTAATGTTGACCCCATGTTAATCAATCCTGTTAATTAATAGGGGGTGTACCTGGATTAGTGGGGAATAATCACTTTTGGAGGGGAACACCCCCTATTAATAAACAGGGGTTTAACGTTTATTTCTCTGACTCTGGTCCTCCATTTTCCTTAAGGCCCCCCAGAACAAATATGTAATATGCCCATGCAGTAGTGAAGTGATAGGTTTCCAACAAAAACACCAGAGGAGAATGAAACATCTTATGGAAGTGGTTATATAAAAAAACGTTGGAGACAGGAGGTGGGGGGACTGAACCGGTTCCGAATCGAAATCACATCCGTGGTTGGCTTCCTCGTGAGCGCGAGAAGAACGGGTAAACCGGGTAACATGTCTCGATGCAAACAGTGGGCCTGGTTTGCCTGTAAGCCAACCTGCAAAGGGGGCCTTCAACCAGATCACGACGCCAGTCGCGGCGATGGGCATTTTAGCGGCGCGGGGACGATCATGGAAGGCCGAAGCTGCACGCAAGATCCGGTGAACGCAACCGCCCACCCCACCGCCCACCCCACCGCCCACCCCACCTCCCGCCCCACCCCGTGCGCTGCTTGCCGCCGTCCCGGGGGAATGCGTGAAGCACTGCTTGTGAACGCAACCACCCCCCGCCCGTCTCGGCATGCGTTCGAAGCTCTACGCAAGTCCACGGGCATGATCCCACGAGCTCAAAGTAGAACGCATCCATACAAACTTGAAGCTGCACGCATGCAAAATGCGGAGGCTGTAGTTTGCAAAATGTGTTTCGCCCAACTAAGCAAACACACGCACACAGACACATGCTAAAAACACACACACACAACACAGAAAGGGATGAAAAGACAGAGAAAGACAAAGAGAAAGTAAGAGAGAAGCCAAGACACAGAGGAAGAGAGAGGGAGTGGGAGAGAGAGAGACAGAGCGCGAGAAACACACACACACACACACACACACACACACACACACACACACACACACACACACACACACACACACACACACACACACACACACACACACACACACACACACACACACACACACACACACACACACACACACACACACACACACACACACACACACACACACACACACACACACACACACACACACACACACACACACACACACACACACACACACACACACACACACACACACACACACACACACACACACACACACACACACACACACACACACACACACACACACACACACACACACACACACACACACACACACACACACACACACACACACACACACACACACACGCATACACGAAGACGCACACAGACACCAACCACAGGCACACGCACAAACAAACAAACATAAACACAAACGCACACACACACACAGCGAGACATGAGCGACTCACTTCGGTTGCAAGTGAGTGAACACCTGGTTCAAAGGGGGAGGGGTGCACTCAAAACCCGAAAGGCATCAGAAGGGCTAAGGAGCCACACCGACCTCCTGATTCAAATTCGATTGTGGCTAAGCAAATTGTGGGCCATCTAAATGTGAAGCGCCGGAGCGGTCGCGTTGCCTCCTTCGTGCTTTGCGACATGGAGGATGGAAATGTCCAGCCTCGGCCAGAGCAACATGATTCTATGAATGCTGGTGAAATTTGCAACATTCCGGAACCCCGGCGCCATGACGGGCGCGGGTTGCGTCCTCTCCAATACTTGTTTGTCTTTTCTGCGGGTGCCCAAATCACCGCTATCCACCACCTGATTGGAGCCCAGGATCCCGTGTTTTGCCAGCCCTTTGATCGGTGCAACAAACACATGGCGACAAGAAATAATCCCTACCCGAAACCTCAAAATGGAGGACATCTCCATGAGAAACACATGTCATCTGCCGGGTCAGAACATCTAAGAGGCCATTCCTTTCAGAGCACAAGACCCGTACCCAGCTGTGGGTGGCTACAGACCATATGCATATAGACACATGAAAGGACCAAGTAACTAATCTGCGAAGTTGTTCGTTTGACCGCAAACTCCCCCGAATGCGAATGGTGGGGTTCCCTTTGGCCTTGAAAACAAGGCGGCCGTGGGTCCCTGACTATTGTTGAACAGGGTGCTGAACTCTGTTTCCGTGTAAATGAATTGCAGCAGGAAAAGAGCCCCATACCTGACTTAAAGACAGGCAGATGCGCCCTTCTGCAAGCCTCTAAATTCAGGCTGGTAATCTCTGTTCACTCAAGGCTCCCCGCTTGAGGATTCAACCACTATATATTTTGTAGGGGTCATATCGGTGTGTCTTTTTAGAGGGTACTGAATGCGCTGAATGTTGGCTTGCTTCAAAGCAACACCAAAAAGAAACCACAAGGACATTGCTCGAAAAAGCACCAATCCCTGCTTACCCCTACATTACATAAAGGAAACTCATGTGTCCAAACGCCAAAGATGTGATTTTGGGGGAATCCCAGCACGACATCTGAGCCCGCGGCGGGCCTAACTAGTGGTTGCGAAAGCGGAGCACATGCGCGCTCGCAAACGGCTGCAACAGACTCAACGCGCAACCAATGAGAACATGTGTCTTGAAATAGGGGGAGGGGACCTGAAAAATGGTTGCTTTCCTCGTGGCTTCCCTTTCAGCCAACCCCTAAAAAGGGTACCCTCAAACACAGACATCTTGATCTGGGGTTGCATTTGGACTCTATCCTAGGAGAGATCAACCCTGAAGCACTCCAAACTTGAAATTCCAAATCCCGTTTCCAAAGGAGAGGTCACATCCATGGTTGGTCGGATTTTGGCAGTTCAGCTGCCCTGGTCAAGCGAGCAGGAAAACAGTGGTCCCTATTGGATGACTTAAACCTTAAGCATCGCGCATCACATTTTGAACGTTGACATCAGCTTTATTTCGGTGTTGATTGGCGTCTAGACATGTGGGCAAACAGCCATGTCTTCAAAGGACCTCATGCGCACGACTGACGGAACAAATGGCCTGAATGTACTCTGTTCTTAGAATCTATGTATGCTATTATAGATCTTACGAGCTCGTGCAGACACTCTGAACGATATCGCCACATTTCCTCATCTCTCAATATGGGTTCGAGCTCGCTGTACGGATTCGCAAAACCAACAGCATGCTGAGTGAACATGGCTCGTGCGCAGGGTCTGCAAGCTGGCGACTCTGTTAGAACCAAGCCCAAACCTGATTTTTAACCTGGGGTCGCTTAAAACGCGGTCGCCGCTGACATGGGTTCCAAGGCCTTCAGCTTTAAGAAACGTCACCACGTTGCCCTGAAACCTCGCTGAGGGGTCCTGGTTTGGACCATTTTCCTCCAAAAGGGACTATTTCTCTGCGGGATCCATGTTGGAGGACAGCACGCTAGGTGTAGAGGCCTATCCAATTGGAACAAAACGCTTGCAAAGGTGCAGTTAGTGTTGGAGGACATGACATACTAGTGACAGCTCCCGTGTCGCGCAACATCCTCAATGCCAAACCAAGCGGACAATTCAAGTTGTCCGAGAACAGAGTCATGTACTTCAGCTCGTGTTTGGAAATCAGGCCCCTTGAGGGCTGCTTTGCACAAACCCAGGCCATGAATCGCAAGAAATCAGGAAGACTCCTACCTGGAAATTGTCAATGGAAGTGCATGAAGTCGCCCCTGACAACCCAAACATCCAGCAGGCAGTGCTTTGTTCCATTGCTCTCGCGCCTGGGAACTTGATAAAGCCACAGAAACTAGCTTCAACGTATGTATGACTGCTTTGAAGAGCGTTTCACAGGCGCGTCACACGTCTGTCCGCATCCAAGTTGCACAGAAACCAACCATTAGGCTCGTCAAAGCTGTTTCATTGCTAGAAACCAGCTGAACCCTCGGCAATTTCGTTCTTCACCAACTTGCCTTCCATTTGCCTAAGCTCCACTGGAAATGCACAAAAATATGTTCAGTAGTGATAGATTCCGTTCAAAACCCACTGGGGAAAATCAAACACATCCATTTCAGCAAATGGAAGCTGTGCATTCCCCGGTCCGCTTCTTGCACAACGCTTCAGGCCTGGACTCAATTGGTTTGCACCCAAACCCTCGCCGGAGAAGGCAGCTGTATTGGGATATGATGGGGGTGTCTTTTTTCTGGGTGCCCGACTTTGAAGGGAAACCAAAAGGACTCCAACCATTTTCGGGGTCCCCCTATATTAAGACACACCGGTATGAAGGCGGGAAAGCCATTTAGACTGAAGTGTTCCCCCTGCGAAAGCTCCGCGATGGACCCCACAGGTTTTGCGAAAATAGAAGATGGAATTCCCGGAACAAGGAATTTCAGACAACCACCAGATAAGCTGTACTCATGGTCAGAAGACCCTTTTTCAAGGTATGGAGTGTCATGGACTCCTTTGGATTTTTGGCCATAGCACAACTAACCTTCTCACTTGGTAAGGGGATAATACCAGTGTGGCCAATGAAATGGGCTGTGTATAAGGTAATTCCTAGCTGAATGACTGAGTGAGGGGGTTGTAAGGGAACTAACCATTTTCAGCCTCGAACGGTGGTGATGGCATTCTAAGTATCCCGAGATTTATATATGACGGGAAATGCCGTGCCCCTGCAGATGTCTATGCCTCCAACAGTAGATTCCCTATGAGGTGTGTGCCACCCTACCTGCACATTGGGGCACATAAGTCTGCAATGTGTAGAGGGTAAATATCTTTGTGGTTTCCCAGCCAACAGATGCTGAACCTCAAGACAACCGGAAGGGACCCAACCTCCCATCTTGACGACTCCCATCTGCCAATCTTCCGCAATTTACACGAATCTGGCCCTTTGAGCGTCCCCGCGGGCCATGTCCAGCTCCTCTTGCCGCGTCTGCTTGTCCATTTTCTGGCCAAGAAGATGCGAAGCGATCCGAACCTGAACACCTCACTTCAAGAAGCGATTTCCCCCAAGCCTCCTGAGCTGACGTGCCTCCTGACTCTTGGTCGACTTGTTTTGTGATTTTGTGCCCCATGACCCCAAGAGAGCATCTTCTAAGCCATGTTAATCTGGGGACACACGTCCCTGGCACCCAAGAAAGCGAATGGGTCTCGACCGCTTTCCCAACGCCCATCAGCCGTGTTCGCGGGTGGAAACTGGTTGAGTCTGTTTCCGATGGGATTCACAACATCACTAGAAGTTCTCTTGGTAAACCCGGAAGTGAAGTGGAGTCTACCACTTATTGACAATAAAGGACAAGTTCCTTCGGCAAAACCGGACATGAGACTAAAACCCCATTTGTGCTTTGGTTTTGGAAATGACAGCACGGAAACCTGATCCGCAGTGCGCACCCATGCCAATGCCACTATTTTGTTTCCCACCTGCCGATCCGAAGGTCGAGCGAGCAGTGGCCAAACGGGTTTAAGTCTCTGAACTGGGGCACCGCAAAATCAGTGACTCCTCTGTTCACTTGAAATCAGCCCAGAGGCACTCTCGAGAAAGAACGTGCACTTCTCTTCCGGAGTCAAAGTCCATTTTCACCCAGTAGAACAAAAGGATCTACCTAGCGAAGGATCTTGATCATGGGCTTTCGCTCGCTTTGTGCGCTGCAGGTGAGCTCGCTTCTGTTGCGACTGTCACATGTCATCTGATACAGTCATGAGGGATTGCCCACAGGGCCATAATCGGGGTGCTCTCAACAGGAACCCTTACAGTATGGCTCTGAAATTCCGACTGACGGGTTCATGACCTTGCCCTAGGTCCAATCCAGGGAGCATCCCAACCAACCCTTCAGGCCATGGATGAATGACCGTGCCTAAGGGCCTACCAATGCCCAATGGAAAGGGTCTTTTCGCCATGGCAGCTCAACATTGTTCATAACTCTAAAAAATCACCCCGACCACAACCCCACCACCCTCACATAACCCAATAACCCCGCAACCCTAAAATACCCCATGGGGGGTCAGTTTTACCCGTGGCACATTTCCGGTGATTCCGACTCCCCCCACAGCGGCCTCAGCTCGGATACCTTCCGCGCGCTCCTTCCTAAGCTTCTCCATACGGGTCTCAACAAGTTGTGGTCCAACAGAAGAGCCCAAAATCCCAAAACGAGTTTCCTCTACAGATGGTTCATGCTGATCTGGTTTCAGTGCCAATGGGTCGCCAACAGCAGACTACACTTAGTGCCAGCTATCCCGTAAGCAACGGGCAAAGTTTCCAGATCGACTTTCAGAGGTCCCATCTCCAGTTTTGCAGGTTGATGGGTACTGGTTGTTGCTTGTCCCTTATCCGTTTTATTCTTCTTGTGTAGCCATAGTGTCAGACATTCATGCCAGCCATATTTTTCCTTGGTCATAATTTGTCGCATCCCTCAAACAGGTTGATCAGCTGTAACAAGTTGATTGGCAACACGATCGATCGCAAGACCACTTTCCAGTCGTGCTCAATTATCATTGTCAAGTACGCGCACATACACACAAACACATGGTTCTCAAACAACACTAGACTGCCATTTTCTCAAGCCCCAGATAGAACCACGACATACCAGGAAAAAATACACATATTCTTAAGCAAATGGATGAAAAAGGTGTCCTCCCAGCGACATGACCCCTCACTGGAGTCCTTGAGGTTCCTATCGAACCTCCAACTTCCTCATGGGGAGTGAGAGGATAAACACACGCCAACCAACGAGGTGAGGGGCCCAAAGCGTAGCCCTGCGTACACGGGTGAACGACACGGGGTGAAAACACGCTTCCCCAATGGACATGAACACAATTCGTGAGCCTCCAGGTTTTCTGGTGGAAAACTGGGTAACTTGCTGGTGCTCAGTAGGGAATGACCTGCCGGGTAGTGGCAATGAACCTAGGATTCCCTTCAAGGAAAGCACAAGGGATGGTTTATAGGGGTTATTACAATTTTCATTCCCTGCCTATCGAACCGGCAAGCCAAGTCCCCCATGTCCCTCCCAAATTCTGGCTGAAAAGCCGAGAATTGCGAACTGAAGCCGTGCACCTGTCCACCAGCTCGGGCTCACAAGGATTACATGGCCCGCGCGTCTCCCGGAATTGTTTCCAGCGTCCACCCTGGGTTTGGCTACATCCCTGCTTTCTTGTTGAGTAGCTTGTCTCTCGGTCTCGATTCTTTTGGTTGCCTGTTCATTGACCAACTCCTGACTCACCTTCTTGGTCACCCAGGTCGTAACCCATTTGCACCCGAAACTCCTGTTGATGGAAGTAGAATACACCCTGAAAAGACACAAGCTGGGCGCCGCACTTTCGCTGACGCGCAGCAGCTATCGCCTGGCTGTGCTTTCAAAAGCACAGATTTGCAAGCAAGAGCAACCCAGTGTCCTCTTCGCTTGCCTCAACCATTCAAATATTTGTTCCCGCCCCATTTCGAGGGCACACCAGTCGCGGCGGCAGCCGCAAACGAGCGCCAAAGGGATTGAGAAGCTCGCATCTTGGAAGGCTGAAGGAATATGACTACTGCGACACAACACTTGACAAACCACTTCCAAACGGGAGAGGAGAAACCTGCAAGCCCAGAGATTCTACACACAGCATCTTGCAAGGAGGCCCAGGTCCAGAGAAATGAGTTTGAGAAGGGAAGTCTTCGTTGAGATCAAAAAAAGTAAGCAATCAAAATAGAATTATGAATCTATTAATGAAATATGAATTAGTACATCTCAAAAGAGTAGAAGTAAAGAACAGAGATAGATATAATGGAGAAAGGACAGGCTTTGAAAGAATAGTACCCTCGCCTTTCCTTCTATTACCCATTCTCCGTGAGTCCCTTCCTTGATCTTGTTATCTGTTTATAACACAGCCTCCAAATCTTACGCAGAAGCGTCCCATGCATCACAACGTCAGCTGACACCTCGGAGACCTTCCGGATGTCCGCAAGACTTTGACGCCATCGGAAGAAATTCTCAAATCAGGCAAACCACGCGAGGTTTACTCAGAATCCCAGTGCTCATTGGAACAAGGCCCCCTTCTTTGTTGGTTGATCTGAAAGGGGCTCCCCTCCCTTTTTACAAAGGACAAAAGTCTTCTCCAAACTGCATCAACCTCACGCGCCTGCCTCATGTAGGCCGTGGTCATGGTGTTCTCCCCCCTTACGTAGCACGTACGTCTAAAATCTCCAGGCTTGAGCACTTCTCGAGAAAAGGGTTCGCATGGATGCTTCTTTACGTAACTCCCAAGCCCAAGAAGTGGGGCCTTCGATCGCCTTTGTCGACGGGTTGAACTTTTTGAGCGGAAACCCTGGGTGAAGTCTGCCATCACATGGAACTACAACCAAAGGGAGAACTTAAACGTCAGTACTTCTTAGTCACTTGAGCTAAACTCAGTTCCTGAGTGTATTAACCAAACAAAGTCCAAACTTGTTGTTTACTAAAGTCGTCGCCCATCAAGTGCAAAGTCAATGAGCTCAGGGGAGTAAGGGCATCCATCAAGGGGTTGAGCTTCCAAACCTGTGCCGTTGCGCTGATGCCCACGGCTTTAGGAAGCCTTGCAATGACTTAAGGGGAGCAGCTGAAAGAAGACTTGGATCCCGAAGTAAGGGGTAACACGGGTGTTGCTCGAATTACTAAATACTCTTGGTTCTAACATGGTTGCAAGAGGCAAAAATAGGCCTTATAGCTCCAATCAATCTAATTAAACTGGGCACAAACACCTGAGTGTGTAGGAATCCACCCGAGTGCGTACCCTCAAAGAGACACACCCAGGTGGTTCTACAACCTGGCTTAATTGAATTACTTGTACGTCCTGTTCGTTGGTTTTAAAGGGACACCAGAAGGAAAGCCACTGTGAAGGTCCCTTTAGAACGACATACCCACCGAGTAAACCGGCCCTTTGGGACCCGGTTTTGGTCTTACACGTCGAGCGATCGACTCGCTACTTCTTGCCTCCTCGAGACGCTCCTCCTCCGCGACCTTTGGCAGAACCCGAAGCTTTGGGTTGGTTGGTACTCAGTTGCTCAAAGGTCCCGGAACCAAAAGGTTAACCTTTTGAAACCTTGACTAAAAAAAAAAGGTCAAAAGGTCGGCTTTGAACAACGGAGCTGGGAAAGTAGGCAGGTGGGCAGGTAGGTCAGTGGGTTCGGTTGGTTGGGATTGGTGCACCGATTTGTTCAAGGAAAGTCTAAAATGGGCACTTGTGCGCCAAAGCCATGGGTTTAAGGCCCAATCTGGTCTTCTCCGACCCCTTCACGGGCTTCTTCTTCCAAAGGCCTTGGTAAGGGGAGCGACAGGCTTATTGAAAAAGCCACTAAACTTGGTGGCCAACTCCTTTCACATACGGAAGAACTAGGGATTGCCTTTGAACAAAGCGCGTCTGCAACTTGTAGGCGCCGGGAGTGGGGCACAGGACCGTGTCGTCAAAAAGGATAGCTGTTTGAAGGTGGTCTTTGCGCCCCTCAGGTTCCACGCTCGCTGGCTCAAGGGGGGCCAGGCGACGCGTTCCCTCCTCAGAAAACTGGTCCGTCCCTAAGAACATGAAAAGAAACAGCGCTGTTCTAGCCTTGGCTTTCATCAGGTGTAATTATCGGAGCTTGGTATTGGCAAAGACAAAAGTATGGATTTGCCGTTTTTCTAGGGGGTGGTTTTCGTTTTTGGCTTCCCTTCAGACCAGACAAAGGGGTAGCTTCAAAACCAGAGACAACCATATACCCGGTCGGTCGATCCGGTTTTGAGTTCTTCGTTCCACAAGCGGCTACGTGCCAAACCAACGGCTGTTTGAAAGGAATCTCTTGAAAGCAAAGGACACGGGAACATTTGAACATCTCCTGGTTTGTGTGAGACTTTTTTGATATCTCCCCCAAAGTCCCTGCCAAATGACCATATCCCGCAAGAAGGAAAAAACTCCCTTACCAAAAAAAAAACAAAAAACGGGGAGCATTAAAACAATCATGCCCGAGCGATCTGCACATGATACTGTACTTCTAAAACAGTAAAGAACCTTCAGGTGTTTGAACCCATCAAGTAGGCTGATGCCCCACACGCCCCATAGCGCCACCTTTCGCTGAAGCTCCTGCCTGGTCCTCAATGATGTGTTGGATCTCCGCGTCCGCGCGCTTGCGCCACGCCTAAGATCGATCTCGTCGCAAGCGCGACATGTAGATTGGAGAATTGTGTCTGCTCTAAGCTATTTTACATCCTTACAGTATCCTTACATAAATCTCAGTTTGCTCTGAGTCGTGTAAAGTCACCACATGCCATCTACTTCTCATCTGGTCATCTCTGAAAAGTTCTACCAGCTGAACAAAAGCTGTGCAAGGACATGATGTACCACGAAACCCAGGCACACTCATGTCAACCTCGATTCCAAATCTGGAGAGGTAACCCTTTTAGTTGGGAACTGATTCATTTGACTGGTTGGGCAAAATCGTCCAAACTGCATGCTTGTCATCAAAATTAAACGGTCTTCCCAAAAAGTAAAGTCCAGCAAGAGGAATAAGAGGGTCATATGGCCCGGACGGATCAGAAGTCAACATGCCTAAATTGACAGGCTCCCATTGAAGGCGTCTATTTGCTGCAGCCTCCCAATTGCCCGACTTTTTGGCAGGATGATTTCTAGGAATCTTACGAAACAAGCTGATAGGCCTCCACTAAACAACCAGGAAGGAACACTTGCGACAGTTTTGGTGCGGCCAATGCAGCGAAACAACGACAAGTCAAGTTCCCTGGCAGCGGATGCCCAACTATTCTAGTATGGCCAAGCGCCCATTGAGAAAGAGGACGCCTGCAATGAAATGATCAACATAGAAACTTCTCCAGCCGACATAGTCTTTAATGGGCTCAAATTGGAGGACACCTCCCAGTTTTATGGGTCCGACAAGACAGGGACAGGTTTCATGCAGCACTGGGTACCGGGAAAAGCTGACCGTGAACGACCTAAGCACCTGGCCGCATGTCGCCTTGCGATGTTTTTCTCGCGGAGCGTATTCAAGCGAGCGTTCTCTTCCTGCGCTTGCAAGCTTTCTGACAGATGCGCACTGGAAGGCAACAAAACACCCCCAAGGCGACACATCTGGGTTTGTCTCCCATATTGAGGGGTGTGTCTTTGTAGGGTTTGGTGAGGGAAACCAAGGTACATCACCCTTTTTTGGAGGTCCCCACATAGACAAACTCAGATCAGCCATCATGTAGGTGTTGTGTTGCTCTGCCATTTGTCTCGGCCAGGGCCGGGAAGCAGTCAGACCCAGTTGTTGGACACGGCAATGCAGGCCGAGGGCAAGCGGCCGACAGGACTTGAATGTCGCCCACCATGTGGCAGCGCCGACCCTTCAGCGGCTGCTGTCAACCAGCCCGAAGTCCCAGGAGCTGGCTAGCTGATGTATTTTTGCCTCGCACGGAGGGCGCGGCAAGTCCAGTCGGCCTTTGAACAGGTGGGTTTTGCGCGAGCCGCTGTCGCGGCTCGCGCGCGCTTCCGAGCGCCGCTTGCCCCAGCCTCCTCTGAGCGCGCCGTATTGCGCGAGCCTCTCAGTGACGTCAGACGAAGATAACATCAAGCCCTGAAAAGCAATGTTTCGCGTCCTTCCTTTGCGGGACATGCCAGCTGTTTCAACTTTTCCCACAAGCTGCTAGCAAACAAAATCATTTTCGGCCTGCTTATGCCCGAAGCAGAGCAAGAATTGCGAGCACCGTCTCCACCTGGCAAGTGCCCCATTCCTGCTCTGCGACCTGCAGGAGATCATCAGCCGACATGGCTTCAATCATGCTCTTGACGGCGAAGGCGCCCCACCTTTCTTCCTGGAGAGGACGCCCACAATCGTCTGCACCCTTCCAATTGTGAAGCCACTTCTTTGGACTCAGTCTTCCAAAGCTTAACCAAGCTGGATGTAAATTCCTTCTCCTGCCTGCCAGATCGAAAGCCATACCCTCTATCTGGAACCGTGTAAGGGCCTGTGCCGGGATGAGCTCTCCTGTGGCCAGAAGGTGCCGGATGGAGGAGCGTATGCAACCTTTCAGTGCTTCTCCCTATCTAACATTTGGGAGTTTCAAGACCTCGTGAAACTGTCCCCATAACTTTCCCAAAAGGAGCGGGTTGAACCCCCAACTCCTACCTCACAATTTGTCCCCCCCAAACCCCCCTGAACTTTTCCGGTCCCAGAAATCGTTCAAATCCCCCCAAGTTGTCAATTCTGAGCGTGGCCTGAGCCCAGGTATGCACCCACCACGTATCTTGGGAACCAGCTCACGCATTTCGGCGCCGACTCACTCAAACAAACACAACATTTCAAGGCAAACCAAAACACAGTACCTCTAAGCCACTCAAAAGCGTACTGGCCGAGGCGGGCAACGCGAAACGTTTGCAATAATTTGAGTGTGGTTGTGGGGTACTTTAAGGTGTTGTTTTGCTTCTGTGTTTGTTCGGGATGTTTTCCGCCGTCTGTGGGGGCCTTGTCCCACCATTCAAGAGTGAATTTAGGGTGGGATTAGGTTCTCTGTATCATCTGAAGCAGGGTTGTGGGATCAAGGAGTTTATCCCCACTTCTGTGATACAAGGGAATCTTCCCTTTTATATGGTGCATTAGTCTTTGGGAAGTTTAGGACTGTTCCCTAGTTAGAACCACCTCAAACAGCTATGACTTCATTTGGTATGAATGTACGGGTGCTACATGGTTTAAGGATTCTGTCCTGCTGGATTTGATTTTCCCTGTCGCATGAAAGCGAGTAGCGAGCAACTAAGCACACACGCAAGCAAGCAAGCGCTCTAAAACCCATCCCAAACCAAACCTAAGCCCACCCTAAACCAACCCTAACCCCCCAACAAGCCCACCCCAAACTCACCTTATTCCGAACACGCCAATTGGAATGGAGATTTGTCACAACCAGGGACCCGCGTTGGATTGAGCGAAACGATTGGACTGTTGGTTGGTTTTCGTTGAAGTGTTTCAAAGGTTATTTCGGTCCAAACATCAACCCTCAGTGTTCAAGGTTTAACCTTGCCCCACAAAGTTCATGGAAACCGCTCGCATTCAGGGTCCCAGATTAAATGAGAAAACGTGTACACATATATATATATATATATTATATATATATATGTATATGGTAATGATATTCATACGCATACAACGCAAACAATGCAAGAAACAAAACGGCATCGTGGCCTCAACTTCTGCGTTGGTAGCTATCTCAAGCCAAGCATTGCGCTGCTCCGGGTCCTTCTTTCTGGCCCTCAGCTCTGTCTGCTTCTTCAGCAAGGCCAGCCTGCAGAATCCAGCGCGACCAGTCGGACACGGGAAAACTGGGCCGACAAAGCCTCGCGGCATCTTCGAAAATATTCCGTGGTGTTGAATGTATTTCATGTAGATGAACTGCATGCTGGGTGAACTTGCCAATGACCCTTCTGAGTGCCCATTTGGTCGCCAGAATGGGTATATGTCGAAATAGGGAGATTCTCAAAAGCTTTTGGCTGTCTCTCTCTCTCGCTCTCTCTCTCTCTCTCTCTCTCTTAATCCGACCGCAAGCGTGAGCAACTCTGCCCGCATAGCGGCACGTTCAGGGGCCAAAGAACCCGATTCTTCGCTTTTCCCCGACAGTGACTGCTATGGGGACGGGTTCTGGCAAGGTTCCGCTGTTGGAGGGGATGCTTCTTGGGTGTTTGGTTTCAACATCCGAATTTTTCCCGTTGGTTTCCCGGCAAAAGCCACAAAGAAAGGGAACAAAAAAAACAAAACAGGCAAACCCCAATGTAATTAATGTTATCTACATGTGGATTTGTGCATGTTCCGTGGGTCCCAGTTCGGTCTACAGTATGTCGAATGGTTGAAGCTGCGGCTTTTGTGGGTGCCGACCCTTGCGACAGGGTCGGCCACTCCAAAGGAACCAGTCATTCCTAGCCTTCCATCCCAAAGACCTTCCATCCCAAAGACCTTCCTTGAACTCACGCACATGGGTCTCAAAACAGGACCCAGAACATGGCTGGCTTCCTTCGGTTTCCCTTTCAACTAAGGTACCCTCAGAAAAAGACACACCCACATTTCGTACCAGAGACTTGAAGTTCCCTGGGCTTGAGGACTGATCTCAGTGGAATACCATGATCCCACAAAATTTGGCCAGTGGGGGGGGGTGTCAAACAGTGCTGTCTTGTGCCGGCTGGCTCTCATTTTCCAAAACTCCCCAAATCTCTCCTTTCGCAAGCATGACTGAGCACGAGCACACAGTGCCAATCTCATCAAACACTCCGGATGTGCAGTGCGACATGCCTTAGCCACTGGTCAGCGTTCACTCGCCTGTGCAGCGCACTCCAGCCACCTGTAGGTGCCAACAAATCTTGCCTTACCACATTCGGTCCAAAACCCCAGAACACGTTACACATCGCCGGAATGATCGGTGCCCGCACTTGATCTCCAACCCTGCCAGTTTGGACTCGTTGCCCTCGTTTTCCAACACATGTGTTTGTGATCTCAACCACCTATGCGTCAACGTCTTGGGGGTTTTGCTCCTTCAGCATGTTATCCCAAACATGTTTCCGCCCGGCCCTCATTGTGTATACTCTTCTTAAACAAAGGCCGTCGCTCATAGAAATAAACAAAATATGTTTGTACGCCCCTGCTTGCAGGCAGATTGATGCCTGCCACACACGCTTCATCGCACGAAGGCTCGCAGGCCGCCGCCTCTCTTGCTCTCGCTTCTGCTGCTTGGACTCATACCTCAGGCGGTTTTGTAAGGTACCCTGTTCACCTTGAGTTAAAGGGAAACCACAAGGAACGCTGCACTTCCTTTTAGGGATCCCCAACACATTTGACACATACCCTTCTAATTTCAACAGGCGTGAGTTGAGGGGGGCTATCATATGAGCAAATGCTGGTCGACCATTGTGGGAACCTCAAACCCATCTGAAATGGGGATAGTGCGACAAAACATATATGGGGTGATTTCCACTCAGGGGCAGTTTGAGTGTTCAGGTTTCCCGTGTCAATGGGTGTGACATGAAGTCCTCCCAACACCAAAGTGGGTCCTGACTACCGTCCCACTCGCAAGAAGATATGCCTGGTATGGCAAAAAGTGGCAACAAAACAACATCCATCCGCCATGCTTCATATGTTCTCCTTGATTAAACTCAACTATTGGGTTGGTCTAAGCCCCCAAAAGTGAACTCTGCCTCTCATGGAGAGGTTGTCATTTTAAGGCCACACCTATACTTAACCAGCTGTTGTTCAGGTTCCCTGAGTGACCCATGGGAAAAGCTGCTTTACTCTCAATTCCATGAGCCCGCAGGACTTGGGTTTTGTCGTTCAAAATGTCCCAAAGGTCAGACAAAGCCTTGAAACATGTTGAGCTTATGGTTGAGCAAATTCCTTTGGTTTCCCGTATAAACCGAATGGATTCGGTCTACACTTCCTGGGCGGACTTTCCCTCAAACCAAAATGATCCTTACCAAAAGTTGAAAGCCCAACTGGGGAAGGGGAGGAACATGGCTAACAAAGGTGGTTGGTCTCAAGCTCGAAGCTCCCTAAGGTGTCATTCTGGCTTACTTTCGGTTCTCCTGTGGTTTAAACCAATTCAGTATGTCTTAAAGGAAGCCTTTTGATGATTGAGAGGGAAAACATGGAACATCGACATATCTAGGAGGGTCGCCTTTTGAACACATTTGACATGCCCGCCTTCGTCACCGGGAAATGATGTCTCATCTGAGGAAGCCACTCTTCCCGCAGGGCCTCAGTGAGAATTGAGGCGAACCGTCGAAACCTGGGGCTGCTTTGTGTTAAGGACCCCCCCCCCGTGTAGAGCCAGTAGGACAACCACAATTGCTAGGTCCCCCTATTTTTGACGCATCCCCCATAAACACATCTTTGCATCTCTTCTGACGTCTGCTTAAGCCCAGGTGAAGTCTCAACATCGCATATGAAAAAAGACACACATACCTTGCTAGTATAGAGTTAGTCAATGTCCACATGTTCCAACCTGTAAACGAACAAACGCTTACAAGGGAGCCTCAATGAATCCCTGGTTGATCGATAGGCCGGATCACGTTTGTGGGGCACACTGCCGTGAATGTCGGCTGTCCGGGATCAACATGGACGGTGAGTGTCTTTGCCAAGTCAACTGCAATTAGATTCCAACCATGTGTTCTTTTTTTGTTGACGTAAACATCACCGTGCATCAAACTCTACACCTCTCCAAATGGAGGGTTGCTTGCCAAAGAGCGGCCCCTAAAATTGACCAAATGACTGGGTTCCTTTTGGTTTCCGTTCTATTCCCATCCTCAGTCCTGAGGTGCCGACAATTCCAAACGTAAGGCAGGCGGCATCTGGGAAATTCAGGGTCCCCAAGTCTCATCGCGAATCATACCCTGGGCTTTGCTTTGAGAAAACTTAACCACCTTTCCTTCGGCTGAGAATTACTCAAAATCCTCTGGACTGGTTGGCTTCCTTTGCTTCCCGTTTTGCTTAAGACGCCTGGAAAAAGACATAATATGTCCAGGTGTGATACAACCCTTTAAAACCAAAAAGGGAAAATCACTCATACTGTATTCTTTTCAGAAAATGGACGTTTAAATGCCATCCCAAACACCGTCCATCTTGAGGACCTTCCCTATGGCTTTGCTCTGGCTTCTCTATTGCTTTTTTTGGGGGCGGGGGTGGCCCAACCGATAGCAAGTTGACTCTGGATTAAGTAGACTCTGGCAGGTGAGTAGCCGGATGCAACTCCCGCAAGTCTGATCTAGAACCACCGTAAAATGGGACAACCCTCCAATTGAAATGAGAGACGGGGGTTTACAATTGCGGTATCCCATATTTGTATGAGTTGGACTGTGCCACCAAAAACGGCTCCATTGGGGAGAGGGGGAGTGGCGGTTGACAATGGCAGGCGGAAAGGATGGCTGAGTCAATGCTTCCAGGCGACCTGAAGCTGCTCGCGCTTCTTCCTCTCTTCTGCCTTGGCTAAGGCGAGCTGAACAAGATGGGACACGGGATGGTAAGCATTTTCTAAAATGGAGCACCTGAGGATGGTGCTTTTTTGGGTTTGACATTAGACAGCCCTTTGGACAGCATCCAAGAAGTCCTCTTGCACCTTGAGGCATACCCTTGCACCCTGCAAACAAACACAGTTGGACTCTTTCGGGTTTGGATTGAACACCGCGAACAACCAGACACCTCCCATTTAGCAGGGTCTATCTCTTTTAAACACTCAGTCACCGCCATGCAAGCAACACAGTATTCAACCCCATGATGCTTGCCGAGCCAAGAGGTCCATTGATTTGACATGGCACACATGAACATGTTGTTCTCTCTGGATAAAGACACCAAGGGTGTCTTTTTCAGGGTGCCCTTTGTGGGGTTGGTTGAAAGGGAAACCAACGGGAAACCACCCATTTGAGGGAGTCCCCATTTTGACGCGAACCGATATCGGATCGACTGACGCAGCAAATCCAGTCGCATCTGCCTCGCATGTCAGGGTTGTTCCGAATGAGCAGCGCCCCACGCACACTGCCTACTGAGATGGTCATGACATGATGCTCTTAATAGGCCTTACTATTACCCCTAGAACCACCTTCAAAAGTAGCCAGCACGGGTTTCGTGCGCTGCTCAAATGAAAGCGTCCTGCTTTCGGACTGTGATTCCCTTTGCTTTCTCCTTTGCAGGAAGTCACGAAAGGGAATGAAAAGGAGCCCCTTTCTGAACAAGGCTCATATTCTGGCGATCCTTCCTCAAAACCCAGCCCGAGGTGCCTTGTCTTGAGGGTACCCTTTTCTGTCGTTTTAAGGGGAAACCAGAAGGAAGCCAACCATTTCTTGGGGTCCCTATCTTGAAGATCCAGGCTCAAAGAAAACAAGTCAGAGGATGCGGGGTGAGAGGCCGCTGGAAACCCTCCAAACGCCCTCGCCTTCTTTCTGCGCTCGAAGTCTTGCTCTTTGGAGCGGATCGCGGCCTCGAAGCTGATTCCCGGCTTCCCATGATCCATCGACTGCCCCCTTGATACATCCGAACAAATGAGATCGCCTTTTTGACCCGCCCCTTTTGGATTCTGCGATTGAATCAACAAAGACCCCTTGCAAGTTAGCAGCAGGAACCCGAACATGATGTCCCCCCCAAAAGGAGGTTCCTGTGGTGGTTTTTGACTTGGCCAAACCGAATCCTTTCAGGGGCTTTGTGCAAAATGGTGTGTTTCTTGGGTTTAAGCCAATTCGGAGCCCTGTCGCATTCCCAAAACCCTCCAAGAGTCCCTTTAAGAGCAACTGGACAAAGGCAACCTGTCTTTCTAAACCCGGTTTCCGTTGAGTTCTTTCGTTTGGCCCTCCCAAAAGCCAGGTTTCGATTGTTGCGGGCAGCTGGTTTTGCTTGGGGTGGTTTGCCCTTCATGTGGGCAAACGGTACTTTTCACCAAAATGAAAATCTGAGCGTGCAACATCGATTTGATCGGAAGCACCCAATGTCTGGAGCAATCTCTTGCGGAGTCATTCCTTACACGTGCCCTTTGAACATCGCCCGGCCAAATGGCAATTGATCACACTTCCTCAGTGGATGGGTCAGAAAAAGTCCGGACTTTCTACCGCAAAGGGGATGATCTTCTCGGAAAGGTTCACGTCTGTAAACTGGGGAAGTGAGTAACATGGCAACCAACTTGTGATGTTACCATCCAAGAGGGAAACGGGTTCTCCAACTAAACACAGACTCCCCCCCCAAAAAAAAACATGGCTTCCCTCTGGTTTGCCTTGGACGAATTGAACAACTCATCCCGCTGCCGTTTCCCTTTGGACAAAGTAAACGCAATGGGCTATGTGGCACTCAGTTTCGGTCGACGCAACAAATATGAAACCAAGGACCAAGGGGGTCCTCCTGGTAGTATGGACCAAATATGGCCTTGCCAAGGCCGTCGTTCCCTCTTCTATGGTCTCATGAACAAAGCAATATTTATAAGAGCACAACAGCAATAGGCTCGGGCCGTCCGGGTACTTTGAGACCAAGTGAAGTCATACCGAAACCCGGCACCTCCAACCGTTGTCTGCGCCAAACATGACACGCGACAATGTTTTTTTCGCGGGTCCCGGCCTCTCGCTTTAGCCTCTTGAGGGTCTCTGCGTCCAGGTCATCAGCCCCCATCGTCCCTGAGTCGGACCCGCTTTTGGGAGAGGGCCAATGTACCACAAAGGAAAAAGCGATAAGAACACATGTTCATGGTTTTGCGTTACCTATAAAGGCTGATTTCCCCTCAAACCCAACTATTGTCCAGGATGTCACTTTACTAGCCCCCGCTCCCCCAAAATAAGCCACCCCAAAGGGGCGTGTGACTTGAGACAGCCGCAAAACGACACGCGTGAATAGGTTGCTTCACTGGCGAACAACTGGCTTCAGGCTGCTATTTTCTGTCATAAAAGAAGCCCCTTTCAAGTGGCGAAGTAGTCACTTTTGAGAACCCCCCTCGTGCCAAAGCTGCCTCAGCAGGGCACGACCCGAACCGCCGCTCTCTGAACCAATGGCCGGCGGAAAGTGGTAATCGGAAATCGGACATCGGCAACTCGAAGGAAGAGGTGAGTCACAATCAAAACCCGGTACTAAAATGGTCTACCCAGAACCATGTAAGGAATTAAGAAGGCGGCCGCAACTATTTTATGGTTGGGATTGTCCCTTACTAACCTTCATCTACCCGGGTTTTGATTGTGGCTCAGATCGAGGTGCACCCAGGTCTCCAAGAAGCCAGCAGATACAGGAAATCAACTTGATTTGGTGTGGGTCTTTGGCGTTTCCGGTAGAAATTCCTGTAGTGTCTAAGGTCGAATACCCGCCGAACATGGGAGCAAATGCCAGGAGTTAGTATTGCAGGGCAAAACATGGGTGGCTTTCTTTGGCGCAAATGCACAGGGGTGCAATACGGCGGCCTCTAAGGGTATGACTATTGAATCCTCACATACCAAATCCAAGTGCCGCAAATATGTGCCCTTGTGTGGCAGTCATGCATTCCAATTTATTGGCACCCATGGTGCATGCTTTAGTGTTTTGGAGCGACTGTCCCTGTAGAATGTAAACGCACAAACACACACTATCAAGCGCCTGGTGACATTGTGGGAACCAATCAAAGATGTCAGGCAAAAGTTAACAAACAATGGATGTCCCACGATTGAATTGGTATGGATGGTAACGGGGGGATGCCTTGGTGGACATCCTTTAGGTGGGGACTCATGTCTACCAATCACTTTTGAGGTGGCTCCCTGCTAAAATCCGTGGCTTGGGGGCCAGCTTTCAGGACACATCCCACTTCAGAGCTCTGAACCTCGTGTTTTTCAGGAAAGCTCCATGCCAAGAATTCCCGCTTCGCTTCCCCAAAGCCATCCAAGTCCCCAATTTGTAAGCTTCCGGTTGGCCTTCCCCTCACGCTTTGGCTTTTTCCACCGCAGCATTGCGCGGGCCGTGGACACAGCCTTTGAGGAAACAGCGCGCGCTGCGTGCTGCAGGCCTTCGGCTTCTGTCTTGCGTCTCGCAGCATCACATTGCTGGAAGAGCACGTTGGGACTGTCAATGAGTGAAACTGCTAGCCCAAACATGCGCCTGAGCAAGGCAGAAGTTGACCACTCAAACAATCGACACATTTCAAAACAAAACAAAAACAGGGGAGCAAGGGAAACGGACCTCCAAGGTACAGGGGGCACCGGATTTGCCCCCCGGAAAAGTGGCATTTTACTTGTGGGCTCCAGGAAATTCCGGTCAAACCGTCCCTAGGGGACAGCAGCAAGCAGGGGTCGAGGCTTCGGCTCCGTGCAGCTTGGGCGGAAAAGAAAGGCCGCAAGGGTCAAATGGGTACCCCAAACTCATGGGACAAAAATGGGTGGCTTTCCTTTGGCTTTCCCTAAGCCACCAACAAATGTTTACCTTTTCTTGGAGGGTGTTTTACAATTGAATTTATCGCGATGTGAACCCTCCGATATTCAGCCATCTTGTAGGGAAGCACTCGCATCCTGGCAACAGGGACTCCCTCTTTGGAGCGTTTCTGCATTGATTTTCCACACATCTAAACAGAAATCCTTACTTTGTCGGAAAAATACCACCCTCCCTATATCCTCTGCATTGGCTAATTCGGGGTCAACATCATAATCCAACCTGTTAACCTCACCCTGGCAAGTGAGTTGTTTGCACACAACTCACATGGATTGGCCGAAAACACTACGTGATGTTTGAACCCACGTTTTGAGGACAACGCGGCGCTGTCTGTATGTTGTGGCCACCCTTGACGGCTTCAGGTAATTCAGGAGGCCTTAACATACAACCCCCTGGGGCATCCAGTGAACCTTCAAACATGAACTCAACAGAGCGTTGCTTTTCATTCCCTACAAACTTGCTTGGACATATTTTCAAGCTTCCGCGGGCCCTTCCGCATCCTTGCCGCGGGCCAAGAGGTCCCTTCCGCGAACTTCCGCGGCACATGTGCTTCAGCATTTGCTTCCGCACATCTTCCGCGTCGCATGGTTTACAAGATTTGCTCCCGCGAGTATTGGCGCAGAAAGGAAAGTCATGTTAAGTAAGGTAGTGTTTCGCCGCAGCCTGTGTAGGCTTGGGCTCCATTGGGCTACACATGCTACGTGGCCACTTTGCCTGCAAACACAGGGCCACCCTTCCGTGGAGCTTCCGCGAAGCTTCCGCAAATCTTCCGCGAAATACGCCGGCAATTTTGGTCTTCTTGGCTTGCTGTTGGCAACTGCTCTTCGAGTAAGCGTTGCGTTTCTTCTACTGTAATCGTTTCTCCGTGCTTTTCCATGCACGCCCTGAAATGGGTGTGGCGCAAAATTAAACAGGTGGGGTTACGCAGGTTTTGGTCCATGTTTCCACTTTCCTGAGCTCCATTTTGGTACCGGTTAATTGAGCCACAGCCAAATATCTAATATCATATCCGCCGCAAAGCTTCCGCAAACCTTCCGCGCGTGTAGCGCGTTTCAATATTGATGCTTTTCTCCCGCACTAAATCTGCTTGCGGCCAAAAAACGCCGCTCAACAAAGAGCCCAGTTTCCCAAGGTCGACATTTTGAAAAAAGGCGGTTGATGCCCGTTAATAGCACACATTTAAGGCAATGTCTTGGGAAATGGATGGGGCATCATCAATTGGGGCTCCATTTCCCTGCTGACTTCCAGGCATTCGGATCCAATCCCTCTTTCCAAACCGCCAATACAGCTGCCAATAGCTCACATGCTGCACTAGAGTTGCTGCTTTGCGGCACTGGGCTCCAACAATGAAAACCCACGGGGCCCGGTGAATGCAACCACCATTGTTTACCTAAGGCAGTTTAACCACCGTTTTTGAGTCCATGGGCTGACGAGGAAAACGATTCGCATTGGCGGTTTTGAGGTTTTCGGACCCCTGCCTTCAGTGCGGGAGCCCGGGGCCTGGACGGTGGCGGATGGTAGTGGGCTGTCTCACAGAAAAATCCAACCTTTTTGGGATGGTGTCAAAGGAAAAAAACAAACACCCAACCATCTGGAAAAGTCCCATCCCGCAAATTGTGTTGGATGGTTTCAAAGGGAAACCACGGAAAACAAGGAAAAACATCTTGGAACAGTACCGCCCCCAATTTCGAGAAACGCACAATTCTCAATGCTTCCGGGTTTTGGTCGAAAAGTTGCAGCATGGGGTTCACTGCCCCCAAACCGCCGGTGGTGAAAAATGGGATATACAGCCACTATATAGCCACTACACGGGTGCGCTGTATATGCTGCGTTTACCGCTGGGGCTAGTGGGCTGGGGTGGCCCAGGGAACCTCATCCAGCAAAGAGGGATAAAAAGTGCCACTGAACAACATGTCATGACCCTTGCAAACACTATCCCGCCAGTGATGCTAAGGGTTGCTGGTGATGCTCAGGATGTGGAAAGCAAAAACCACTAAATTCCGCAAAAACCGAGAAAACGCCCCCCAACCAACCGACCGACCGACGACCCGGGATCCTGGCCCGCCAAAACTATCAGAACAACTCGGGGCTCTTGCCCAGACACCCTGACAACAAAAAAAGAAAAACTTGTTCTTGGGTTGATGATGTGTTGCGGTGAACCCACAAAACAAAAAGGGAGTAAGATTGGGGAATCCACTGAACCACTGTGGCAAACAAAAGGGGGTGCTCAAAATTTGACGGTAGTTCCCGCTTTATAAGCCCCATGCTTGTCACTTTAACCGACCTAACTTGGCTTGGTGCTTCTGGGTGCGCCTTGCAGTGTGCCGGCCGTCTTGGCCGACTCGTTCCGCTGCAGCAGCCGTGAAGCCTGCATATCCGTGGGGCAAAAGGTAAGCCTCTAAGGCTATTGAAGACTTCAAAACCACCGGCTAGGACCCCATAGCTGATGTGGCTGTCACCAGTGGGTGTTGGTTTAATTCGCGAAACAGACGCACATGTGCCCCAAAAGTACGGAACCCTGGCCCTTCTCTGGGCCACTCCGGATACCGCAAAGCCCCCAGAGCGTTCGGCTGGGAAAAACAGGTTGCCAGGGACACAACGGTTTACTTCACTGAAAACTCAGAAAGAGCACGCCACTTCAAGCTCGGTCCTTTCCTGTCAAGACATCAACAATATGTGGGTGTTTGCCTTTTGGCTTAAAGGTTCGTTCAAAGGGGCATCAAGTTGAAAACCACCATTGTGGGGCTCCCCTTTTTCACCGTCTTTTTTTTGCAGTCCTGTTAGCCAAACAGGAAGAAACAGGAAGAGGACAACATAGCAACAAGGATCGAACCCTGGATAGGTCCATCATTTAAGCCATCATCATTTAGCTCAGGTAACTATGAGGATATGACTCGAATAGACCTGCCAGTCGATCGATGGCCTCCAAAAAAATGAGATTGAACGCTGTAAGGGATATTCTCAAACACATGTAACATGCACCCAGGGAGAGAGGGATGAAGACAACTAAACCCATTCGGCAGATTAACAAGGAACCTAAAGCGCCAAGACGTTTAGAACAAGCGACACTTTTTTGGGTTCTGTAAGCGTTCTAATGTGGATGTATACATTAAGCAGTCGACCATACCTCAAAGACAGGCCTATGCTCGGGCACGGTTGGTTCCCCAAATATTGGGACATAGTGTAGCTAGAGAACAAGCCAAACTTTGCCAATTTACTACAACTTGTGGTTGGCTGGTTAGTTGGTTGGTTGGTTGGTTGGTTGGTTGGTTGGTTGGTTGGTTGGTTGGTTGGTTGGTTGGATGGATGGATGGATGGATGGATGGATGGACTTGCAAACTATGCAAGCAAAAACTATACAAGCAACAACTGCAGACTCCCCCCCTCCCGCCATTTGGCGGCAAGCTTTGGCCGAGACTCCTTTGGTCTAAAACGGGAACTTGTAGTGGCTATGCCGTATCATGGAAACACTGACAAGTCATCCGGCATGACGGGGCACTGATGCGAGCCATCTTTCTCTTCAGAAAGAGCTCATTGCATCTGTGCTTCGAATGGTCGGTGAAAGGAGTCACCAAACTAGCAAGCCAAGGCAAAACACAACATGTCAACAATGTTGCTGCCAGACCAGCAAAAACGTGAAACTGCACGTGTAGACAAATGTCAAGCATCTACAGCATGCAAACACCAAAAGCCAAACAGTGCGTATCAATGGAAAAGGACGGACACGAAACTCCCAGATCTAGGGAATAGACATGGGGTATAGACCTGACCTATGGCATCCAAGTTCTATTCTCCGGTTCCCGATAAGAAGCCAAGGTTGCAGCGATTCAATCCGGAAATAAGGAGTCACCAAATGGACCTGGAATGGGTTTCAGCACGACTAAACCCCATTATTGGTGAGCACGCTCCGAAAGACATCCAAAACAAGCGTCCATATCAACTTGGTATTGCTGGCATTCACGGCCGTCTACAGGCGCCATGGGATCAGTTGCTTGTTCTCCCCCCCATAGCAAAAAGGCAAACCATCAGGTAAATCTAGAGGTCAAAATCCCGATCGCACCTAGAAAAGCGACCCGGATCCACTCCTTTTAAAGGATATCCTGTGGCAGTTGGCGAGGTCCTCAATGCCCGAGTGGGCCAAAAGAAGCTTTCAAACTTGTTGTTTGCGCCTAAACTGGTCCAAGCTCCAAAAGTGACTCAATGGTTGTGGCGTGGCAAAACAGACAACCGATTCCTGCTCAATTGCGATCAGTTCAACCAAAAACCCAGCCAGTTCTGAGACAACCAGTGGCCGCGGAAGGAAAAACAAAATCTGGTGTTGGTACTTGGTGTTGCCCAAAGGACCCCACAAAAGGCCTAAGCTTTTGGACCCAACTCGAGTCAGTGAGCGGTCCACCTCCGCCTCGGGTTCCTCCAGGACTTCCGCCTCCGAGATGTTCCCATGGGTCTCATCCTCGACTCGACTGAGTCGGGTCCAGTTGCAGGGAAACGCCTGGTTCTTGGGCGGTTCCAGTGGTTCCAGTGGTTCCAGTGGTTCCAGTGGTTACTTGGGTTAAACCAACCGCCCAAAACAGCTGAAGGCCAATGCGGCCTTTGTGATGCCCTTTGATCCGATTTTTTGTTTGGGGGTGGGCCCTGAAAGTTCAACAGGGCTCACCGCTGAAGGTCCGGAAGAAAAAGCCCTTGGTACCCTGAAACAAAATCAAAGACAGCCATGCAGGTTTGCCAGTCCAAAACCGAACAAAAGCGGTCCAGCCCCAAGCGAGGAACCCCTTTTTTGGCAAGCTCGTGTTTTCCGTGGCAGGACATGGCAACGAGAAGCCTACGGCTGCATTTTGTTTGCCGAAAAGAAACGCCATGAAACGCCGCTTTACCGACCCAAGAAGTACATGGGTCTGTCTTTTCTTTAGTGTACTTGCTTTGGTTCCACATTTTTTTCTGGGGGGTCCCTAAAGTAAAGACGCACCCAAATAAGCTTGAAAGACTTGCAAGGGTTCCATCTTGCGCAAAGGGTTTAAAAAGAAGGGGCCCATATCTATGGCACATCCATTCTCCAGACATGTTCGGGCTCCACTGGCAGACAGCTGGAACATCCTGGCACACTCGTTACCCAACTAACATGGCACCTGACAGGGGTTCCCTTAAAGAGGAAATTCCTGGGAGGAAGAGAATCCCCTTACAATGTAGGATCATGTCTTAATTTTGCCGAAAGTATCCCACAGCCCATTCAATTTGGGCATAGATAGCTGGACCCAACAAATGGTGGCTTTCCTCTTGGCGTCCCCTCAAACCCACCCCAAAAGGGGAATTATCCAACTCACTTGGCAGAAGGATAGGACCTCGCTTTGGACAACTGAGCGAAACAACACAAGACAAATTCTTTAGACCCTTTCAGCACTGGCTTCGCTTCTCGACTCAGGTCTGGGCCAGCCACTGCACCGACTGCGCGCTGCTTCGGTGTGCCGCCAAAGTTACCCACGAAAGGACTTCCAGGGTTGGCTCATCTATTCCCAGGAGAGAAACCCAAACATTGCAACCCTGGTTGGAGCACTTTTAGTATTCACAGGCACTTGAAAATGGGCTCGGAAAAAGAGTTCACTACCCTTTGGCCTTTGGTTAGAATTTGTGTTTACATGATCAACCTGAACATTGCCCGCCCCCCCCCCCAAAAAAAAAACAAAGAAGAAAATATTTATTTGGGTCAAATTGGAAAGATGAGTCGCAACCGGCCACACCGTACCTTTGACGAGCCCTGATTAGTTGGGTTACCACCCCCTTAGGAAGAACTGCCCAACCCGGGCTAAGGGAAATAGCGCCGGAGGGTACTTTTACGACGAGCCCTGGTTTTGCAGAACGTTTGGGCTCAGGGCAGAAACTTTCGAGTAACGAAGGACGCTCCAGGTGGTATCTTATGCGAAGACTTTTCGCATACATACTCACACAACAATCCGGCCTGCGAATCCTCTTGATCGGTCCTCGGCAGTGAAAAACAACCCGAAAGGTGCTCGGATTGGCGTCACATGTCCCCGATGTTTGATTCGTCCAACAGTAAGAGTACCGCTGTTTTACCAGACAAAACAAGATGGGCGTCTGTTAAAAAAAATCCTGATTTTAGCCCCGGAATCGCTTTCGTCAACCCTGGCTCGCACGTGAGCAGGGAAACGAGCCTCTGGAATCCATACCCTCTTTCCAATTCCATGGAATTGGACGTTTGGCTTCCCCAAAAGGAAAGTCGTCGCCCAAAACTCTCCATTTATGAATTATCTTCCGAACCCTGACACAGGGCACCTGAGCGAAATGTCCAAGCCTGACCCACCTCCAAATATCTGCCACATTTACCCCAAAACCCAAAATAAGAATTGGATCCCCAGGTGAAGGACATACATCCATGGTGACCTCGTGTTGACCCCCAGTGATGCCACCAAATTCAACGCCTCGAGGTCCCGACAAGGCCTCCCGGACTCCAATCCCCGGAAGGGTGATTCGAAGGGAATGCCCACGAGACCGGGTTTGGCAATGAACCGTTGAGTCCCTTCGAGGAGCCACAAAAAAAACACCTTTATGCTTGGTTGCTGAAAGGACCCCCCCTGCAAAAAGTGGATCACTTTTTGGGGGTTTAGTGGAAAACACCATTGTTTCAACCACAAAGTTAAAGTTAAAAGATCCAACCCAATAGCAGTCGAGCATAGGGGTCACTCCATGTCTCAGTCCCTGCGGGCCAGCGAGTCAATTGATTCCCACCCCCCACCCCGTTGTTGTGAATCGCAGCCAACCACCAAGCAGTTGATATGGTTGTGTACCCCCGTCGTATGGAGGGTAAGGTCAAAGGGATAATTCATCCATTTCTCTGAAAAAGTGGAGGGTGCCACATGTTGTCGATGCTCACTTCAGATTGATTTAGCAGACGGTACTCAACTGAGTGACTTCAGATCAGCGGAATTCCCTGTGCTTTCACAATAGAGTAAAACTAACTTCGGCTTGGCCCTCAAGTGGTGACGTTTAGCAAATGGATAATATACAGTGGCGCAAAATATAACAAGTAAGGGAGTCATGACACCCTCAAATTCATCAAATAATTGTCCACTGGTTTGTTGAGTATGGTTGGCATTACGTACAGCGAAGCCCTGTAGGCAACTGAAACTGAACGGTGCTTGACGCGGGCTCAGAATGTCCCACCCAGCTATGTCCTCCCCCCACACCCGGCATTTTAGCGATTCTAGCAGCTCAATCTCCCTCGAAAAGCGTAGCATTAACATTGGGTTGTGGGCCATTACCAGGTGGGGCTCAAGTGCAACTGCGCTCTTGATAACCAGGTGAATTGGGTCGGTGTCAAGCTCCTGCCACACAAAATACACGTTTTGCGGACGAGCAGGGGAACCGGCATTTGTGAAACGGCCAACATGTTAAAGGTCGCAAAAGGGGCAGCCACCGAGCTGGTTTGCCTCTTGTCCTTGCATTTTCCCCTACATCACTTCAGCAAAAGAACACTCACTTTGACTTGGCGCAGGTGATCTTTGAAGCCACGAACCAAGCGAAAAGCTATATCCCCAACATGGAACCCCAACCACCGCTACGGAGGAAACTCGTTGTGGGCATTGGCGTCCTTTTGGGAAAAAGATGGCCCTGACAAATGTTTCTAGGTCTACCAGGGCCCTTAGTTTCTCAAACAAACTGAACAAAAAAGGACACCTGTGCAACAAGTTCAGTTTCTGCTTTGCAAACAACGAATGTCTCAAAGGCTTTGAGGCACCTTTTTTGGAGTTGCATATTCAATTTTGCGGACACCAAGTTATGACCCTAGCACCCGAGCTGGGCACCCCGCGGGAGCTGGGGCAAAGGCCTCGGAAGCAAAAGGTGAGCTGATTGACAGCGCAAAAGGCTAAGCGGTCCCGGATTGCCCCCTTTGCGCTTGTCTTTTCCTGAAAGGCAAAGCCAACTCAAAACGCCTGGGCGCCAAGCCCACGGGTCCACAGCCCAAAAAATGATCTCAGATTCTGTTTCATATTTAGTCAACCATAAGAAACAAACAAAATGGATGATATTGGAGGGGATTCCAATGGTTTCGCCTAGTGCCCGTGTCACATTCCGTGAGCAACCAGACATCATGTGCTATGCGTAACCAAAAGTGACACAACAGCGGCCCTTCAGATCAACTGTCAAGTACTCATCCGCCGGTGATTGTTTTGGCAGCTTTGGGACAAGCATATTGCCAAAATGACCTGTACATTTTTGGGCCATATCTGGCTCTGAATTTCAATGAGGAAGGTTGGGGACATGAATCCGCACCTAAACGATCACCAATTAGGATTCACACCCATATATGAGAGTTTTGAAACTGGTAGACCCTTTTGGTTGGTAGTTAAAGGACAACTAAAAGGGATGCAAATGTTTCGGGGACCACTATTTGAGCAACACTCATAGTCTCGCAGTGGGGTAGCTAAAATGACCACGACCTCCCCTTTGACAGGGACGGCTGGTCCCGATCTGACCAACATATGTTGCATCCAAAAGGCGACAGCGGAGGTGCCGTAGGCGTTCCTGCGGGATGTCAAAAGGACACGTCAACAGCACCCTACAATCCATCAGGGTGTCTCCTGAAGTAAGAAGGGGAAAAGCACATGACCTTGGACAGTTTCCTGTTGCCTGCGGCGTCTTTTTCCAACTCAGACCCTAGTTGACACATGGTTGTAGGATGGTAGGTTCCATGAACCCCCTGGACAACGCAAATTCTTCCCTTGCCAAAGACCGCAAACATGCAGCAGCATTTGTTTGGGCAGTGCTTGGCATGACCTGCCCTCCAACACTAATGCAAACTTGTTTGTCCGGTGACTTTTTGTGAAACACATATCCACCAGATTCTGAGGGACTCCAGATCCGGGGTTGCTTGAAACTCGTGGCTAGGCGTGTTGCCCTTAGGAGTCCATGACAACATTGTAGTGGCTAAGAATATCCGTACTACCAAGATGACCTTCCCTGGCAACCCCCACGTAAAGGACTCGGCCCTGTTACCCATGACACATCTGCTTCAAACCAGACCCACCATGGACCCAGCCAAAAGCCCCCGCTCCTTTGGGCAGGTTCTCCGCCGCCAGCGCCAGGTCCGCCGCGGTGGCGCGGCCCTGGCGAGTCGTGAGCTTTCGTGGCGGCGTTGGGTCGAACAATACGTCGGAGGTGGCCCTAAATTGGGGGAGGTGACCCAACCATGGGGTCAAGGTTTTCCAATTGAAAAGCCAACCATAGGAAAAGACGTGTTGGACTTGGCTTTTTAGAGTCAGACAGGTATATAGTTCCTCAGGTTGTGCCTTGGAAACTGATCCAAAACGCCATGGCAAAAAACGAACATAGCGCGTTCTTCTTTAAGTACATCGAGGATTTTGTCAATGCTGATGCCGGGGAAAAAATCACGCATAAATTGGAGGTGCCCCATTCTATACAGAGGGGATCCGGATCACTTTGGCGGAGTACTGCACTCCAACAACATCGGCAGCCAATCAAATGTGGGGGGAATTACTACAGGTCGACCAAACGTGTATGGCACAACTCCCTCATGTTGTTTTGCAATCCCTTTTACTTCCCCACATCAAGCGAATCCCGCCATCTTTCACTGGCCCGCAAGTGTGCGGGATCGTGAGGACATGAGGCCGGCCAGGCCCTGGGAAGGAGGGAGAGGTTGTTCATGGATAAGGTTGCGAGGCCCCATATGCGTAGCAACATGCAAGCTGAGGGAAGACCCGTACCCCCACCATACGTCATTTCGTGCAAACACCATAGCGTACACAAGCTCCTTCTTGCGCGCAATGCCGAAGATTCAACCAATGACTGATTCAATATCCTAGAGGCGAAGATGGGCCGATTTGGACAAATGACATGTCTTGTGGCACATCTGCATCTGCTACCCAGATTGCTACAGAGACGTCGCAGAACAATTAAGGGCCATTGATCCATGATTATTCGCCCTGCGATTTGGGCTGAGCATGCACCTATTTTGCAAGCAGTGATTGTGCGCGCAACCGAACCAATCAAGTGCGCAAAACCGCTGCTGCCACTCTTGATAATGAGGCTCCTTCTGGGGGGGCATGTCTCTTGTGTGCTTGAACATTCCTCTGTCCCGCAGGACATATTTAACGACCCTCCGTTGTCTGTCTTGACAAACTGTGCTATTTGTAGCTACCCGGACCCCAGCTGAAAATAAACAGAACCGAAGAAACAACGCAACTTAAACAAAGAAGTTTCCCCACTTGACATGAACAAAAGAAAAGAAGCTCAGAACCAAACCAAACAAACCGAGGACGGCGAGGATTTGTAGTTTGCACCCTCTGGTCCACTATCATGGAAACCACGTCGGGTGGAAGATCGTCTTCCAAAAAACCACCCCATGCAATGGGGACCAAATAATTGGAAAAGGGGGTTGCTACAAATGTAAAACCACATCAAGTCATAAAATACTAATGTGTCTAATAACAATGTGTCTGTCATTCAGTTGTCCTCTATATTCGAACACAAACACACACACACACACACACACACGAATAGGGATTGAGATTCCCAAAGCGTCTTCGGTACTCCACCTGGTTTCGCTGTCAACAGACTTGAAACGGGGTGCCTTCAAACCCGCACACGCACACACACACACACACACAAGTGAACATGTTGATTGAGCGGTTCTCGAAATTATTCTTGGGACCAACATTTTGTGGGTGTTTGTTGAGGATGCCAAAAAAAGCAGAACACACAAAAGACGTATTGCATTTGTTTTTAAAGAACCCCCCCTCCCCTCAAAAAGAGAAAGAGCACACACACACACACACGCACGCACGCACACACACACACACACTCACTCACTCACTCACTCACTCACACACACACATGCGCACACAGCCAATGGGGACCACCTCCAAAGTTCTTGGCAAGATGATTCGGGCTCCTCCGGCTCCATGGTCAGCAAGCTGTTCACCAGTGGCCTGATAAAGTCAAACAAAAAAACAACACACCAACGTCACCGCAACCTAACCACTACAGGCCCAAAATCAGGCTGTGTGTACCCTCAAAAGACCCCCAGTGTGCTTGACAATCCCTTACCCATCAAAATCCAGATGTTCCCAAATGGCAGAGATTATGAGCACTTTGGGGCTGGTAAAATAAAGTCATGGCTTTATTCTGAGCATTTAGGTTGTTAAAATAGAATCGTCGTTCCCCATGGCTGGTTTCCTTTTCCCAAATCCAGCCTAGTGTCAAATCTGGTGGGTGCGTCTCTTGTAGGAGACCCTGCAAAATGGGCTTCTGTGTTCCCTTTGGTTTCCCTTTGAACACCAAACAAAACGGGTACCCTGAACAAAAAGACGGACCCATGTCAAAAAGGATCCCAGACTTTTCTTGGGCCATAGACATGGCTCCATTAGTCCCCGTTGAACCACGGGATCCATTTTACAAACAGACTCGGATGTTCATGAGGAATGCCCTCAATGGGTGGATATAAATCCTCAGACCATATTTAAAAATACGGGGTTCATGGGTCTTTTGACCATGGCACATGTCTGCACCTCCCCTGAAAGCGTATACGGATCTCTTTAAAGTGGCTTCACCCCTTGGGGTTGATTCATCCTCAATCTCCACAAACAGAATTCTTCATCTATCTTTGCTTTGTAACAGGGAACGTGTAACTGTTGGGTAAGACCCCACGGGCTCTCCGAATTTGGCATTTCCCGGCCTGTCAAACCAGCAAGAGATTCGTCCATGGCTGCAAATACTTCAGACCGATCCGCTCAGGCACTGGCGTCAAAGCAGTAAAACCCTGCAGCTCTGCCAGGCATCGAGCTTGCCTCTCGATGGTCCAAGCTTCCCGAGCCATGAAAAAGGGTACCCTCAAACGCGTGCCGGGGGGTGGGGGGGGTGGGGGGGCGGGATTGGGGGTGGTTTTGTTTGTGATTCCATGTTTATTTGATGTTCACGTTCAATTGCCGGGAAAACACCCCCTTGCATGTGTTGTGGATACTTGCCCGACGGGTGAGCACAAGCCTTTCTGTGATACCGTTTAATGATATTCCATCCAACGTCACTTCTTACACGTTTTGCTAGCAAACAATCGCTTGCCATTTTAGAACTCTGTCATCTTTCTGTGGATCATGCCATGTCTGTCAGCCTTTTTCTGTGACACCATAATGACAAACATGAATGGCCCTGTTCTGGCTTCCTGTCGGACAGTTAAATTAAACATGGGCTGCTTGGCACACGGCTACCCATCTGCGCCTGACCAAACATAGGGAGACACCAAACATGGTGGTTTTCCTTTGGCTTCTGTCTAAGCAAACCGAAATGAACGGTACCCGCGCAAAATATACTCACCCGCCTGTGCAATGGTCAAATATCCTTGCGCGTGTCATGGTCATGCGCCCCTCTAATACTGGAAGGAACCGGTATCATTGTCTAAATTAAGGGCCCATGACCATCCCTGCCAACCCAAAGTAAAAGGTTGTCCATGGCGCCGAATGGTTCGGCACATTTGAGTGGTTCTAAGATGGTAAAGCCATATGCAGGCCTGAACAACCACTTAAATGGGCGTGTCTGTTTTTTCAGGGGACTTTGAGAAAATATGTGTTTCCTTTAATAAATCCACAAAACCCAAAAATAGGGGGGTTACCCCAAAAACAAGGCGCACCCAAATGGGTGATGGGCGCTGAGACTGGACTGGCGGCTCCGGCAGCATCTGCCCAGCGGAGCCCGGCTCGCCGAAGACTGCCGGCGAAAAATGGGGCGAAGTGACCCCGAAACACAGCCCAGAATTCTGCCGCAAGCCCTTGTGGCTTGATTTGGCCTTTTCCCCAAACGAATCGAAGGTGGTTCTCCCAGCCCGAAGCGGTGAACGGGGGATACATCCTCTTTGGGAAATCAAAAGCTTTGAAAAAGTAAAGGGTGCCACGTGCTGGACTTTTTCTCGGGGTGATGTGGAAAATACACCCAAGAGAAAAGAAATGGGCGATTCAAAACGGGATAGCTCCGAATCTGGAACCCGTAGAAAATCCATCACCATCTCGCCACTTGGAAAGCTGCCCCGCCCATACATCTTATGTTTGAGGAGGGGTAAGGGTAGCAAACCAGTACAGACAGAAAAATAAACTGCCATGTGGGATAAAGATGAAGAATGAGTTCTGAACAACCCGGTTTCGTGTGATTTCTCTTGAAAGACATCTAAAGAGCTGGGGCTTCCAAAAGTAAACTAGAGTAAGTAAAAGACATCCCCATATTTCTGTTGGTTACCGAGTAAGTTATGCCGACCCTCCCCCGCCAATGTCCTGTCAACCTTGGAGAAGCTAATAACCAAGCAAACTCTCAACAGTGCGGATGCAGCAGTGGACCCGCCTCAGAAGAGTATTAAGCTATATATCCAAGTACGATACAAGTACCACACAACAAGATGAACGGGCCATGTCGCATCCGCAGAGCACTTCCAACCGGTCTTCTAGAAAGCTGCAGGGGGCATTGGTATGGACCCTTACCCTCTTATATATAGTATGATTGAGCAGCAAGAATGTGTGGCCACTCACCCGTGATTGTAACACTGTAACATGGCCAACTGGCCATTCAAACGCAAAACAGATTTACATGTTCCCAGCACAAAATATAATTGAATAAGCAAGATGGTCTGCCAACTGCCCCTTGCACTACATCTCTCAAGTTGGAAATAAGGGAAGAAATAAGGGAACCCCGCTCCTTGTCACTGGCGAGCTCGTTTTACCCCTTGATCGGTAAGCTCGTTCAAAAGCGCCCCAACCTTGCGTCGTACACAATCATTGTCATAGAACCTGAGGTGAACTTCTGTCGACTTGTGATGGCCGCTTGGCTTCCTAAGACAAGCCCAAAACGGGTAGCCTCAAGAAATTGTCCAATGCAAGCTGACAGAAGGGCTTTTGGGAGGACGGTCCTCTTGAATCGGCCTCCGTGACTGGAAAGAGGGTACAAAAGAACCACCAGTGAAGGACCTATCGGGTGAGCTTGATGTACCCCCGATCGGAGCTTGTCATGATTCGCCCGGAAAAATGCGCACCCAGGAAAGGTCCCCCCCTAAGGGATGGGGCGGGGGACCCAAAGGGCATTTTTCTAGTCATCCCCGCTCAAGCGAAAATGACACCACAAATGGAATTCCAGGGGTCACCTCCTACCCTAATTCCATTGGAGTCACAATCAAAACCTGGCTTTGAAACAGTCTACCCAGAACGATCATGTAAAGAAGTAAAAAGCGGCTCCAATTCATGGTTGGGATTCTCGCTTACTAACCTTCACGACCCAGCCGGGTTTTGAGGAAAAGAAAAGCCCGGCCTTCCACGCTGCTCTTCAGCATGGCATCATCAGGTCTTCGGTAGGCTTTGCTCCCCTGCGGTGAACCGATTTTCCCGGCTTCTGACCGCCTGAGCGATTCGATTCTTGGGTTGCCCGAAACACACGACCCCTGAGTGGCCACATGATTGACAGAGACACTGTCCGTGACACGTTTGCGCCTTCTGTGATTTAAGCGTCGCGGCTTTGAGTCAGGAATTGAAGTACGTTTGCATTATGCCTGATACTTTGTGGCAATGCAACAAATGGCCGTTTGAAGCTGGAGATGCGCGACCTTTCATGGGCAGATCGGGATCGCAGTCGCGTCGTCCAGAGTGCTCCAAACAATTGAGACTGGGCTCCCTTGCATTTCATGTCGGCAGCTACAAGCTTCGAGCTGAGTAAGTATAAAAACGGGTTAGGCTGAAACGTGGGTCCCTGCATTAAATCAATACCGGCACCCAATGTAAAACCGTGTTGAACATGAATACCCACCCTTATTTCTTGCCAGGGGACTAAGTGACGCTGGAAGGGACAATTGGATATTATGAATGTGGTTGTTTGATATGTCCACTCGATCCTTGTGTGAACGTCCATGCCATTGTTTTCGGGTTTGATTCTGACAACCCGTGGGGTTGTTCTGTTCTCCATGGCGCCAGCAAGGCTGCCAGGCTTTGCCAAAAGCGGAACTTGCTGTGCATGTACTTTTTGGCATTCCTTTGAAGTCAGAAGCGAACAATCCCCTGACCGCGAGTGGAAAGGTCATACAAAAAAACGAAAGAACAGCAGCACGATTTGTTGTTTAATTACAACCAATTTACATCCAAAATTATGTTCCCAATGCCACATATGAGCCATGGCCTGGTTTTTGCTGTACATTTGAGCTTGTACCAAATATGTTCATGGACCTGCAATGAGGGCTAAAGGGGGGGTGGACAAGGCCTAGGATTTGGCCCGGGATACACCCCCGAGACCTTGTGAAGGGTTGAAAAAGGGTTAGCCTTCCCCCCGAATAGACCCCCTTACAGGGCTACCGTTTTTTTGGTTGGTTTTATGTCAGATGGCGATTTGTAACTGGGGGTGCAGATCAGAAAAGTTTCCCCGAAGCCATTCCCAACCCTGAACTAAAGCGGGAGGAAATACAGAGCAGTTGTTTGACGCCCAAAGCATTCGGCCGCACAAAGCAATACTACAGCAACTTCAAGAACTCTAAATGGTACTGGACGAGTGCAAAGCAATCCTGAAACACAGCAGGCCCCCAATTTGTTTAGCTTCTACCTATGTCTCCCCCAACCCAGCAAAACAAATGTTTGGGGGGCGCTTCACAAATCACTCCCCCACATCAAAGGGAAATCAAAAGGACCCCGCCCGCCCCCCGGGCCCCATTTTGTGAGGGTGTCATATTTAACCCAAACAACACATTTGCTCGTTCGTTCCCTGCGCCTCTTCGGACAGGCCCATCGCCTCAGGAACGAAGGGTCCCGTCGCAAAGATTGACACGTGTCATTTTATCCCCGAACTCATGGAGCTCGGTTTGGCTTTCCTTAACTCTTTAATCCAGAAAAAGGTGTAGCCTCAAAACAAACACACACACACACACAAAGGATCCCAGCACGCCGACCTATTTTGAAGCAAGGCAAACAGTCCACGGAACACCTGGAAATCTCGGATGCTCCCTGCATCACACCTAGGGAGAAAAACTAGTGGGTTTTCCCCAACCTCTAAAAGGGTCGCACACAAAACTAACACCCACCTTCAAAATGTGGACATTGAGCTTGTTGAGTTCCATGTCCATGTCCACCAAAGGGTTCCAAAACTTCCGAAACAAACTGATTGCTTCGTTTCTAGGCTACTGGCCACTTGCCGAAGCCTCGAGTAGGTCCAAATTCCGTCTGAGTTGCTTTGCGTTCTGATCGTGAGTCCCCTATAATAAACCACCGGGATTTTTTGTTCTGTTATGTGTCCCCCATGTCCCTCCCAAATGGACCACAGACCAGGTAAAATTCTGACCAAGCCTCAAGCCTTTTGCAGTTGCCCGGTGGCTGCGGCAGAGCACCAATGGACCAATTGAAACTGTCGGAACCAAACGGGACAACTCGTCCAAAATCCAAGATCCATGCCCAACCGCTTGAAAAAGGGAATATGTCTCAAAATTGTACAGCTTCTGATCGTTGCAAAGGTTCTACATCTATAATTTGGGTGAGAAACTCTCCATTGACTTTTGGTACCAACATATTTAGCATGGCCACAGCCAGAGCCTGGCTCTCAAATTAGGATTCGGACCCCTTGCTGGAGCGAAAAGGCCACCTCTCATTCGGAATGCCTCTAAAAGCTGGCAGATTCAAAGAGAAGAACCTAACACAGGTAAAACACGCGCGCCGCTTAAAGAGGCAAACCAAGATTCCGTCGGCGATGCCGTCAAAAAAGCTATCTTCAAGATTGTGTGTCATAGTTTCTGAGACCCCAGGTTGGTCTGTGAGAAAGTCTGCCTAAGCAACATGGTGACAGCAGTCAAAGCTCTGAATCCCCAAATTTGCCATGGTAAAAAACTTCTTACCCGACAATACTAGTACCAGAAACCGATACGCGACCCAAAACCGGGATCCCAGTATTGTCCGTGGAGCTTCTCAACATCGTGGACCGAAACCAAGAGAAGCCAGCCAAGAACCAGTACATTGGTCTGTCAGCGGGAATCTGACCAGCCCAAGTAGAGAAAAAAAAAACATATGGCACGGTTTCTTTATGTCCCTAAGGATACAAACACCTAAATGGGGAGGTGCCATCTACTCCCCTCAAATTAACGGGAGGAACCCAAAAGGTCTGGAAACGGAAGGGCCAGGGTTCCATTTTTTGACACGATGGCCTGCCCTAAGGCCCGGCCTCATCGACACATCTGGACCCGCACAAGATCTCCAGCACAGTGATACCAACACCTCACCCGGACCGGTCATGAGGGTGTCCTTCTGAGGCTACCCACAGAAATGGGTGGTTTTCACAGAAAACAAAGAAACACCACCATTTGAAGGGTTCCCAAACGAAGACACACCCAAAGAGAATCCGAAGTCCAAATCAGCTGGACAGGTGGGTGATTTCCGCCCAAACTATGTATCCGATCAGAGGGACCCTCAGCACTGACAGAGGTTTTCTGGAATATTGGGGAAACCACTCATCGGCCGTCGCTAAAACAAATGCGGGGGGCGGCGTTTGATCATCATTTGACTCGCTGTTGAGATTCAACCGGAAAAACTCACAGCAATGGAATAAGCGGCAGTGCCAGACTTGTTGCGGAGAAATTCGCCCTATTTGCTTCACTTTTCAGAGGTCAAAACAGGATTCCTGCTCAAAAGTTGGTCAAGGCGTTCCAATGAACCAACACTCCGCTTTTCGAGGTCCCTTTAAAGAGATATATGGAGAAACCCTGCCTGCTGCCCCCTTTGGTTTGGGGTTGCGTCTCATTCATTCCCTGACCATGGCCTCCGTGTCCCAAATTGTACTTTCCGTTCAACCGACCCTTTCTTTCCAAACGGTCTTGTCAGAAACAAAATACACACATACATAGTTTGGGGTAGTCGACATGCACAAACACAATCTGAATATACTGTTTAAAACAGTCAATTCTGGGGGGGGGGGTAGTCAGCCAGGGGGTACTTTCACATTCCAAAACTTTTGGTGTACCCAAGATTTGGGCGAAGCAAACCGATAGCCCGTTTGTTGGTCCCATATATTGCACATCATTACTTCTGCGCGGTCCACTATCCATTGGAAGATGGGCCCTAGATGCCTTGTTCACAAGCAGCCAACCGCGCTTGGCTTCTTGGATCTTCTTGGTGGTTGCATCTTTTGTCCCCTTCCCAACCAGGGGGGGGGGTCCAAAACTGTCCAACATGTTGCAAAGCAGCAGATGTGTTGTATGATGAGCCCCTATCGTAGGGAAAGAGTCTCACACGTCTCACATGTCGATACAAGTAAACATGTGGGTGTGTGCTTCTTGTTCGGGGATTCCCTTTTAGGGAGGCTTTGATGGCAAGCAAACATATGAAACCAGTTTTGGAGGCTTCCTCGTGTTGAGACAAGAAGTGAGAATGCAACCACGTGACCTGTTTTGGTTCAGCCCCGCTTGTTGCCCAGTGCGCTGTGGGGTTCTAGATGAGGGAAGTCTTGACTGTTGCTTCTGTACCAAAGGAATATGGCTTAAGGCTTGCAAACCAGTCTAACTTCAAAGCTTCAAGGGTGGTTTCCCATTTACCTTTGCACCAATCCACGCAACCAACTAAGGGTTACCTCACTCTTACTTGATGCTCGCCCAAGAAAAAAAGCACAAAGCACCCCACCTTGTTCAGACGGTACCCTAGTTTTAGGAAGCACTCAGCTCATCCCCGAACCCCGTCCCGGCCGAGGAGCCCCATATGTCCACCGGCAGGGGGTGGTACCTGCAGGTCAGCCGGAAGTCTCCCAAATGCCGACTCCAAGGGATCATAGTGAAGAATCGCACACATACTTTTTCTTGCCCTATCGTGAGGTATTCCAATAGCACCCCGCAAGCCCAAAACTGTTTAGGCTCTTGCGCCATCATGTGAGCCACGGTCAATATTCATTCTCCCCAACTGACATGGCACTCGGGTGAGTAGCCCGCCCCCCCTTCCCTCACAGCAATTGGGTGAGTGTGCCCGCCGCAATTCCACAAAAAAAGCAAAGGTCGACTGTTGCTCTTGGTTTTGTCTTTGCGAGAGCCGCCATGCTTGGGAATAATCTCCTCCTCTGCACTTTTGCGTTTCGATGACCCAGACTCTATGATCCCTAGCAAAACGGAGCCCATGACCCAGTCCAAGCGAGCGCCACTCAAGGGAAAAGAATGCCAAAGGCTTCCAGTGCAGGTTCAACTGAACCGTGTCTCGTCGAACACGTCAGGTTTTCAAGCGGCAAACCCACGCAATATGTCTGTGGGGTTCCTTTCGGCCTGTCATCAACAGATCAAGATAATTACAAGGAAAACACCATCGAAACAAATGGCTCGACAGAACTGCCAACCGGCCATCCATAGAATTGCCCTTGCCCGGACATCACTCACACCTGACCTACCTCAGCTTTTTTGCCTCCAACACAAATAATGTGTTTGATGCTGGTCCATATGCAGTAAACCTCAACATGGTTTCAGCAAAGATCCCACTTACGCGACATACGTCACGCCCCAACCACGTATAGAGGTCCCCAATTTTCTAGCAAACACCGATATCCATATATTTATAATGATTCCATATCGTTGTCATGGTGTGTTTCTCCTTCCTCCAACCTGCGAAAACGGAAACCAGGGAACTAAACTAGCTGTGCTAACTCCACACCAGGAGTGGGCTGCCACAAGGGTCATGCACCACGAAGCTTTACAGGGCTCGAACTTGGAATTCCCCAAATCAAACCGTACAGGTCTTGCAGATGGATCAACACAGAACCCAAGCAATCATCCATGTTTGAAGGTTAGGGCAAGAACAACGTGTGTCCTTCGGGGGTATGGTGCATGATCAATGGCCGGGGCTTTCTCTGCCGCTTCGCTCAAATCGAAGCAACGTCGGGCAGTCCATTTGCCATCCCCAAATAGAGAGGCACTTTGGGTACCATGATGTACCATGTCAATAACGGGCCCTTGGGTGCCGGTCCATTTTCACGACTCGGATCGATGCCAAAGCTGTCGATGCGCCAAACCACAACCGGCCGGAAATTCGCCTCTCGTTCTTGAGAACTTCTGGGGCTACGAAGGGAACGGTGCCGCAGCGCTGCTGGCACTCACCCTGACAGCCGATTGAGGCGAGGCGCGGTTGCGAGCCGAGAGGTTGGGGACCCGAAGCTTCGACGGTGTGACTTCCGGTATAGCTGGTGGACAATCGAACGGGTCCCCAAGAGATCAACATCTTGCGATGGGGTGCTGCTTATTTTTCTGTCAACACGGGCTGCTGAACACGAACGGAGCGTACAACGCATCATCCCGAGGCCACCCAACGTACGTGTCGGTTGTTGGCAGCTGTTGGAGGGTCATCTTTCCCGTCATTTGGTGCGCATTGATTGGTTGGATTGAGTTCCTGGTTGATGAACAAAATGCGAAGCATCGGAACACCCAACTAAGCAAGCTGACCAAAGGGCGAAGGAATGTGAAACAAGTCAGCAACCAAAAGGCCAAAAGGACATGTTTCTGGTCACCAAAGTTGTCGGCTCGCTTTAAAGCGGTGTTTGCAGGGTTGCCCGGCAAAACTAAACTTCCTGGTTTTAGAGGATGAAGTATCGTCGTATCGTCGAGGCCTGCCCCGCCAGACATCCGAAGAGAACGAATGCCCGACCAAAACAAAATAAGACAAGCACCGCCAGCATCCGCCAGCCCCTGAGAAAAGGACTGTTGAGGCCAACAAATGGACGGGGTGTTAGCGAAGGTGAGGCAGTGCTCAGAATGGAAGGTATGCATGACCGGCATATGTTGCTGCAAAACTTCAACGGGTCGGTGGCAAAAATAAAGCATCACGTCTGCTTGACCATGTCTCCAATGCTCTTGACCTTGTTCTGGATCGCGGTGTGCGCAAATGTCAGTGGGACGGGGTACTCAAAACCGCCTCCGTCCACATGCCTTTCCATCTGGCAAAGCGCCTGGAAATCATCAATGCCACCAGGAAATTGACGCGCTCTTGACCAGAGCTGGAACTTTACTGCCTTGCTTGCTCCAAGTAAATATGGCGCATACAAGAAACTTGTAACTGGTAAAGGGAATTGCAAACAAATAGAGCCTCCCCATCTAACAGGGTTGGGCCAGTCCCCTGTTTCAACCTGTTCGGGTTCCTTCCGTCAACTTTTAGGAGAAAGCAGCCAAATAATTACTACGTAATAGTCTATTCCTACAATTCTGACAACTCTTGGTGGTCGCGCCCCCTACAAAGCAAAGTCTAATTTAGGCCTTGGTGGTTCCCGGCCTTATGCTCACTTCTGCCCCGATGCCCCGAGAAACTCCTCACCTCCTCCAGTACAAAGGCCAAATGAAATCCCGTGAGCTTCAGAGTCAGCAGGTCCGCGGTCTGACGAGATCGCTCGTTTCGACCAAAGCAAAACCTACTTTCTCCCTACCTGCCAGGTACGGGCTCAAACCCTTTTCAATCCAAACCACCAATTCAGGACTTGCAAAATGTTGGGTTGCTACCCTTAACAGAAAGGTCAAAACACGAAGGTGCAAAAAAACAGGTCGGTTGGAAAAACAGACTCCCTCTTGTTGCATGAAGAGTGGTGATGTCTGCTGGGTCGTCGAAACGAATAAACATGACTCCATGACTTGTTGCACATGAGAGGTCAAAGCTGCTTGTTTTTTTTCTAGGTGGAGATGGGAAGTTTAGCAAGTTCGCTCGTTGCAGAAATTTGAGTGAGTCCGCCCTCTCCCCAAATATAGGGACAAAGACTGCAATTTCGACCGACCCTCACATCCCCATCGAACGTGTGATGTAGACAAGATTCAGAACATGAATTGAAATTCAATCTCCAAGTACGGATACATAATTAATTATGATGAGTATGCCACTAGATCGCTTTTCAGAGCGCCCAATGCCTATTGACTTTTGGCAGGATCGCTGCAAATGCACAGGCCCTCGCCAGCAGCAGAAACCGTTACTAAGCTTCCCGCCCCGATGCAAGCAAAATACGGTATGTTCTTTGCAGGCCCGCACAATGATCAGAATCAACAAAGTAACCAACAACATAGTCATAGACTTTGAACAGGTGATACCTTCAAACGCAGGCTAGTAGCTCACAAGATCTCGACCCGAGTCCAATGCCCATTGGGAGGGCGAGAACTGGGTTGCAGCATTGAGCTGGCTGATATGAGGCCCATTCACAAACCCCAGGCCTTGAAGGTTTTGTTGGTGCATGGTCACCCGAACTGAATAAGGGGTGGCCGGAAATCATCCCTTGTATTCCTGGGGTATTGCATAAATGTTGAACCGGGAGGTCTCGCTCTGTTTTCTGGCAGGGACACACTGAACATTACTCAACCCTCAAGCTGTGAGCTGCCTACGCGAGGGCCCGCGCCAGTCTGGGAGGCGATATACAAGCATCTGCAGTTTCTTGGATTATTGAATCAGTCCAACACCTGGACTGACCCCCAGAACTCATGACCATCCCCTTCAAAAACCACTCCGCACATGAAAACAACAAACTGTAAACATGAACGACACTTGATTGAAGCTACTTGGGGCACACCATGACCATGCGTTCATCTGCCAATGTGAGGGGCCCGATGCGATCTGTACGATTTGCCCGATCTGCCCCATGAAACCATTGAGGCCTTCATAGATGTCATCAGGGTGGCTAAAAAAAAAACTTCGTATCAGTACCAGCCATTCTGATATTACTTCTTATTTCGGATTAACAGCATCCTCTTTCAACCACCAAACTCGTCCAGTCATCCAGTTGACGCCCAAAGCTTTTTGAGGGCCATCGAATGGCCATCGGAGGTGTCCTTTCTTAAGAATCAGAACCCCCGCAATGGCTTGGTTTTACTCCTGTTTGGCTCCCTTTCAAGCCACACAAAAGAGGTATCCTCAAAACGTGACACACCCATGAACAAAGGCCAGGATCCCTTACCCAATTCGGTGGCCAATAATTCGTTGAGGTTCCTTGCCACAAGCGAGCGGAACCCGAATGCTCGCATTGCGAGGCTTGTACCTGTTGGTTCATGGGGAATCAAATGGGGTCCCTTGGTACACGCAAGGGACCGAGCCTGGCTAACATATGGGCTCCTCCCATAGCCCTTTCCTGAATGTTGCTCCCTAAGCTCAGGGACCTGCTTTGTATTTGTCTGGTGTACCTAAACCTTCCCCCTTCCCAAAACAAAGGTTTCCAAGTGGTTCCCATGGAGCCACCTTGAGGGGAACGAGGAACCCATGGCTGCAGATTGAACATGTTTTCTTGCAAGCAAATCCACCTACCGGTTTCCCCCTTTTGCTTGTGTATTGCTAATATTCAGCGGTCGCAAAAGGTGATCATGATTTTCATATGTGCGTGGCTGTTGTTTTAGGAATCGGACCTCCCCCCCAACAAACAGTTCCGGTTTTCCGTTTGGTTTCACGAAAAAGGGATACTGGTACTTCAACAAAAGACGCACCCGTATCATGTTGTTTCCAGGTCCTGAGTCAGGAAAATGCCATTGCTATCTCCGAGAAAAAAAAACAAACAAACAAAAAACGTTCCCCCCAAACCGGGTGATTCCATTTGCCATGAACCAGCAACCAGAGTTTGGGTGTTGCATGGTTTCCCCTGCTTACCTTCTCCTCCATTTGCGAGTACGTGCCCTGGATAGTTAACATATTTCCAGTAGTGATACATGTTCTTTAATTTAAACAGCGGGACATCAAAGTGCACATTGTTGCCACTCCTGCAGATTCACGGGAACCCCCCACCCCCCGGCATTTTAGAGGAACTTTTCAGAAACCCCTCTTTTGAGCTCCATGTGACTTTGAAGAGCAAGTACTTCGCCCACAAATTTGCCAAGTCGCGCTTTTGGACCTTTCCCATAGGCCTCCCCCCCTCAGTGGGCCAGTTGAACCCTCGGTCGCTAGCCCGTGGCCTCATGGAGGTCGAAGTTCTCAGGTTTGATGTCACGGTGGCACCTCTGAAAACCGCCATGTTCGCTTCTCTAGTGGTCTCTTCACCCGAAGTTAACAAGCCGGCTGGGATTTTGTGTATGACATCTCGTTGTGAATGAGGGGGTCGTATATGGCGAAGCAATTTTATGGAAACTGGACCAGGAATTTTGCAACAAAGCGCTTGAAGCATCCATCAGACATGGTGGGATGGGAACAATTGGACATTGGTGCATCTTGATGGCTATAGGGTCACAGCAGTTTTTGTTCTTCTTATTGGACATCACCAAGCATGTGGGAAAAGGATCCAATCATTCATATTCAAAACCCATTGGGTTCAAACCAGACCAGATTTGGACATGGGCTGCCATTTGACATCGGAAGGGTAAACATGTCCCTGGGGCAAGGGACTCCAAAGAAATCCAGGCATCAGGGGCATCAGTGTTCTACTCTTGTGCTTGAGCAAACAGGTCAAAGCAACTGAGGTTGGGTGCAAGGGAAACCACAAGGGATAACGCACTCCTTCCCCCAGAGGTTGTGTAAAAATGGGACCAAGCAAACCAACACGAGAGTTCGCTCGGTAAAACAAATAAAATAAAATAAAAAAAAAACTGGTTGCTATGCGACTTTTAATGAACATCGCCTTCACGAGAAAGGAAGAGCCAAGCTGGCTAATCCGAGTGCGGCGCGGTAAATATTGTTTGTGGGGGGGGGGGGGTACTTCTTGAAGAAAAATGACCATAGACAAATTAGGACATGTTGGCCACGAACCTTACAGTACATCCCTGTTGACGTTTATCGGCGTTGTTGTGAACATCTGATATAGACAAGATTCAGGACATGATTGGACAATCACATCTTCAACTAGGGAAATACAGTTGATGGACAATCCCCTCCACAATGTTGACCCCACGTTAATCAACCGCGGTTGATTAATAGGGGACCCGCCAACCAGGGGCCCAGTACTCTGCACCAGTTGGGATAAACCACCCATCACCTGGTGCAGGGTTTTGTCCATCAACTGTGTTCCTTAAGGGATACGTTCGTTCGGCCAATTTGACAGCCACCGTTGCCAAATGCTCCAAAGGGCGTTCTACAAGGAACCTGATCAACTGTGTCCCAAACCCTCAGTAGCCATGTGAAAAATGAATCGGCACTCGTTGGCTTGGTGCATTAGCTAACTTTAAAGGGAACCTCCCTCCCAAAACGGAGAACAAGCTGCCCACCTGTCTGGGTATATTGAAATGACCACGAATGGATAAACCTCAGCCTTTCTCCGTTTTTGGGGACGACCTCTTTGCCACCGGAGGCCTGGGGAGACAGGCCCGAGCCCCCGAGCCCCCGAGCCCCCGAGCGCCCCGGCACGCGAGGGCCCAAGTGCAGGTGCGACACTCCACGGAAGATCTGCTGAAGAATTTGGGACCTCCGGCTCGTTCGTAAAGGTTGCGTGAAGGGGCTCTCATTCGAGTGCGGTTGGGTGATTTTGGGCTTGTGCATTTGCGAGCATAGAGGAATGAGATGGACATGGTGATGTGGGTGGGTGGGTGGGTACCCATTGTTTTCATGGTGGTTTGAACCCAGGGCCAAGGGATGACATGCAGAACCCCCCAGATGCTCACTGGCGACAGCGACGACTTAGGAGTTGGCCTCTCAGCTGTGACCGTCCCCTGTGGATGTCTGTGCGTGGCAGGAGAACAGGATTCGGCGCTAGAGGCAAAAACGTCCTTGGCCTTCTCTAAAACTGACAAACAATTTGGCTAGGGAAATCGTCAGTTGCAAAAGCTTAGCCTTTTGCTAAGGTCGTGAAGATTGTGGCGTTTCTCACTTTGGGCAAACTCGGGAAGAGCAAGCCACTCACTCAAAGTGCTAGGCAGTCATGTTCCGTACAACAAGTTAGGCCAAACTTCCGATGCTGTGGTCGCAGCCTATAGCAAAGCCAGCCCTCCGCGGCTTGGTTGAACCCAAAGTTCAGGTATGCCCTCAAGATAAACATCCTCCAGATCGGGACATTAAAGATTGCCAACGGCCCACCGCCTCCCTTTGAAAAAAAAGGGGCACTTGGTGCCGGGTCTGGAGACTTGATTGCGAGACTCATTGTGTGTGTGTGTGTCTGTCTGTCTGTCTGTCTGTCTGTCTGTGTGTCTGTGTGTCTGTGTGTCTGTCTGTCTGTCTGTCTGTCTGTCTGTCTGGCTGCCTGCCTGCCTGCCTGCCTGCCTGGCTGGCTGGCTGTCTGTCTGTCTGTCTGTCTGTCTGTCTGTCTGTCTGTCTGTCTGTCTGTCTGTCTGTGTCTGTCTGTCTGTCTGTGTCTGTCTGTGTCTGTCTGTCTGTCTGTCTGTCTGTCTGTCTGTCTGGCTGGCTGTCTGTCTGTCTGTCTGTCTGTCTGTCTGCGTGTCTGGGTGTCTGGGTGTCTGGGTGTCTGTGTGTCTGTGTGTCTGTGTGTCTGTGTGTCTGTGTGTCTGTCTGTCTGTCTGTCTGTCTGGCTGGCTGCCTGCCTGTCTGTCTGTCTGTCGTCTGTCTGGCTGTCTGTCTGTCTGTCTGTGTGTCTGTGTGTCTGTGTGTGTCTGTCTGTCTGTCTGTCTGTCTGTCTGTCTGTCTGGCTGCCTGCCTGCCTGCCTGCCTGCCTGGCTGGCTGGCTGTCTGTCTCTGTCTGTCTGTCTGTCTGTCTGTCTGTCTGTCTGTCTGCGTGTCTGGGTGTCTGGGTGTCTGTGTGTTTGTGTGGCTCTGTGTGTGTGTGTGTGTGTGTGTCTGTGCGTGTCTGTGTAAAAAACAAAGAAGAAGACACACCACTCTTTTTGGGATAGCCCTGTTTTGACAGACACTCGTGTTGTGTTTGTGTTTGTGTGTGCGTGTGTTTTGCGGCTTCGGCACAAACCGCCAAAGTCTCGGAGACGCTCTTGTGAGAAAAGGCCAGGCAATGCTTGGCTGGAGGCTGAAACCTAGGAAGATCAGTCAGAGTCTAAAGGAAACGAGTGAATTGGGCCTTGGGGCCAATACTCTCACAGCTCCCTCCTGGGGCAACACGGCAACACATACCCAAATCCGGGGCGATCACAATGAATGAGACAGTGCCTGCTCCTAAGCGACCTGGGTGTTTCTCCAAATAGGGTCCCAACGTCGCTGGTTTTTGTTCAGTTTCCCTCTGGATACCAAAAGAGGGTCCATTTTGATTGAACCTCCCACCTCTCTCTCTGAGTCCGTTGCGTCTTGAGAAAGGACAGAGGCCTCCGGATCGGCGAGAATGTGCAGTGTTCTAGAGGGAATGCCAACAAGAATGAACTCAGGCATTAAAAAAAGGTAGGACTCTAGGACATCGTAGTGTTCTAGCAACTTCCAAAAAAATAAACCCGGGGTTCAATTCAGGTAACACATCAACAACACATCCTTCCAGTGGTAAAATATCACCATAAACATAATGCTGCCCCCAATTTCCAGTTGCTCCAACAACCCAATCTCATAAGGCAGAAACTTGGTTCCTGCAAAAAACGAAACCAACACAGCCACCCTTCACCAATGTTCTATGCTCAGGTGCACATCATCTTTAGGAGCCACTTGAAGCAACCCCATCCGCTCTAACACTTGGGTCAATGAGGCAAAACAACAAAAACATCATTTTAGCTTCCCCCTAGTTGGTGGCTTGGAAGGTGGTTTGGTGCATGGGTAACCTCAAGATTTAAGCAAGGCCGCAAAAACAGCAAGCTTGTCCTATATGGAAAGTCATCCCCAGGTCTTTCAACGAATGCGCCTGCGCACCTTGTGTCCCTGCCAGGGCCCGAATCCCAACAAAAGTGTTACACCAAATTGGCTATGAGCCCTAATTTCACTTACATGATAGCCCCACAAACTTCTAGATGCCCCAACCAAACTGCTAAACAGGTGCTTTGTTTGTCATTGCCATGAAGGCAATGTAAGCAAGCCTCTAAGCGTCCCTTACCTTCTGGCGAGTTCTCTTTAACCCAAAGCACTCAACCGGTTGGACCCTCAGGCAACTAGGCAAGCTCAACATCCCAGCTGCCAGGAAGGCTTGTGGGGGGAGAAAGGATTTGTCGACTAGAAGGGCAACGCGCATCTCTGATCTCCGTTCCTCTCCCATGACTCATAACAACTTCCTGTGTCGTCCAGGAGGGAAACAACGCAAGCTCCAAAAAAGGCGGAAAAGATAGCCCGGATGAAACGCAGCCTTTCTCCGATCATGCGCTGATCCACTGAACAGAACCGCCTGACCAGCCAAACACCATCTCATTTTTAACAATTGATCAGCTGAATCTCGCAATCGGCGGTAAACCGACCAGGGTGTGAGTTTGGAAAACATGCAGAGCCTCTCTTTAACGTGCGAGCCCATGTGCTGCTCCCCCCGCAACAAAAAGGAAACAACCAAACAACTGCAGCATTGATCAATTTTCATCCCGCGCCGGCTCGGATTGGTTGGACTCTGCAAGACTGCCATTCACCGCTCGAGCTGCCAGCCTTCGACTCCTGCGCACCAGGCGCTCGTGCAAACTGCTGGCGCCCGCATACCTGGCACGTAGAACACGGGACGTGTAGAAAGCAGAGAACGGCCCCAGTTGCAAGCTGCCAAAGGGGGCCTTTTCGGGACATGGGCCTTTACAGGAGAACCACTGCCGCCGAGAACGGCTAGTTACCACAATTTGGAAGACCGTTTTAGTTGATGCAAAACATCATCACACTGTGGGGGCAGAGTCCGAATGGAAGCACTAAACAAAAAGGGAAATCAGGTGCAGAACTCCCCCAAACCAAAATTTGGGACAGGGGTGGGGGGGGTGGGGGTGGGCAAAATGCACTGGTTGCATCCAGCATGCAGCATCCTTTCGAAACGCATGCCTTGAAGGAAGATAAAGCGTTGAAGGGGCCACCTTTTGCATGTGTTCAATATGGGTGACCGGGGAGTCTGGAGAACAAATATGAACAGATCGTCCCCCTTTGATTTCTTTTTGGGGAGAATAAAAACACATTCTGGATGTGTGCCGTGAACATCATGTTCATGATACGTGAAGTTTCATTTGCTTAGGGTGCCACAGAAGCACAAGATATTCGGCGTTGCTCCTCCCGAAAAGGTCTCACCCCTTGCAGGAATCATGGAGTCATTTGTTTCCGCCAGGTTTAGGAGGCTAAGGTCACGGCAAAGACCAGCTATGTATTGGCGAAACCAAGACAACATCACAAGACATCGCTTTTGGCAAAAGGAAAGCTGCGAGCGTGCCTCACGTTAGGACTCACCAGCCTCAGATTTCCAAGCAGCTCGTCAAATTGCTTGCCTCACCACGCAACCTTATCAGGCTTTTCGCAAACGCGCCAGAAGACTGGTTGTCCATGATGCAATAGCCCCAGAGTCTAGTGCCTACGTCGGCTGGAGTCTGCAACATGTCAATGCACGCTCAAAAAGTTTGGGGACCCGATGGCGAATAGATACTGCCCGTAAATAGATGGTATATAACCTCCCTATCTCCACATCTCAAAAACCAGTTGACACTTCGATCGTACGACCGCTCCGGCGCACTCCATGCGCATGATGATGTAGCTCCTAAGGCGCGGCTCCCCTCGGCGAAAACTCCTGGTCATGGCCATGTCTTCCCTTGTTGTGCATTGGTTCTCCATTCTTTGTAAATTGGGGATCATCCCCGCCAAGTAGATGGGGTCGTGTGACTATTGCACATGTGACCCCGAAAATCACTGGAACTGTTTCAAATACGGACACAACAGTATCCTTGCGATACAACGAGATGAACTGGGCCCTGCGTCCCCCCATAGATGCCATGCTAGTGGGTGGGAGGGTAAGTGGCCCATTTCGCGCTCGGGGTCAAAAAAGGGTTGAAGTAACGACATGAGCCTCGGGCGAATACTCGTTTCCCCTAAAGATGGGAACGTTGAGAGGGCTAACATTTCAAGTGAAACTTGGGCGGGCCCCTCATGTCCTCAAGCGAATAGACTATCATTTGCCAGATGCTCACATATGGCTATCAATTTCAATGGCGAACCACCTGCAATGTGGTTGGTGGACATGAATCTGCTGTCCACAAAAGGGTCCCCTATGAAATTCATGCCCATATTTGTTGGGGGCTTGGCTATCAATCCGCTTACGTAGGGTGGCACAAGCAGGGCATTAAGGTTTGCAAAGATTGAGAAGCTTCTTGATAAACTCGCCAATGACAGCGTTCTGAGACTGGTGGGTGTGAGTGTCATCCTGCCATGGGTTCACAGGTAGGGCAAACATGGACCTCTATTCAACAACCGCAGCGGGAGTAAATCAAGCTCCCTCAACTGACTAAACGTTGTCAAGTGTGGGAATGCCCGCGGATATCGCACACAATCTGAAAAGATATGCCATTTGGCCTCCCGACGAGAATTCGCGCAGTGTCTCTCCCACAAACAGTGGTGCCCTTCAAGAGGAAGGCCGATATTCGCAATGGCTGGGACTGCCCGCCCTCCGATTGCCCGGGATTTGATTATGACTCCCCTGAGGAATGGTTGACAGCATCTCTGCTTTGCTTTGAAGCCAAGCTGTCTTCGAAGCTGAAGGCCTAAGGCATCCGCGGAGAGTGGTAGATCTGGAAAAGCCTGCAGGGCTTTCAGCCGGAAGCCCACCCAAATCTGACATGATTTGGGGGAACTCCCCGCTGCGCAATTTCCCATTCTTCGGGCATGCTTCCTTTGAGTTGAAACACTGGTTGAACAGAATGAAGGGTGGACACTCGTTGGGGGGAAACGATCATTTTCCGACATATCTACAAGGCTCGAGGTCTACCAGAAGACTCGGCAGGAGTTGCATTTGAACAATCATCGTCGTCAAAACCAGTCGTGTCCACGTCCAGGATTATTCGAACAGTGGCTGTTCCGCTTGCAAATGTGCACCAAACAACATACTCAAGCATACTTTCCCTTCAAATATTGCACCACTTAGGATAGAAATCGCCAAACAACCTGGAAAATGCTATTTGAGCTTGACATAAGGGTCCTTTCCAACCCTTGGTATGGTAGCAACAAACTTGTTGTTGCAGCCTCCTACTAAAGAAAAACGGAACCAAAACACCCAAGCAAAAACACGCCGAAAACAGGCGATCGAGGCCTCTGGATGTTGGGATGCTGCCACTTGTCGCAGCTCACCATCCACAGCGCATCCACCTCAGCGGCTGAGTCACGTGACGTGACGAGCTGAGTCCCCAAAACACGTGGGTTCTGAAAACTGCCGACCCCAAATGAGTCACAATCGAACCCCGGTACTAAAATGGTCTACCCAGAGCCATGCAAGGAATTAAGAAGGCGGCCGCAGCTACGTATGGTCGGGTTTTGATTCTCCTGCCTCAAGTGAACGTGTTGCTGGAACGGAAAATGATTAGAACAAAAAAACAAAACAAAAAACAGCAACTCGCAACAAAGGTCAGCGAAGCCTGGCAATGAAGAAATGGATGGTCGCTTTTGTTTGCCTTTGAAAGCCAACTACTTGCAGGAGCAAGCCTGGCAACTTTGAAAACAAAGGGACCCCCATCGCATGCGTATAGATACCCTCATCAAGTCTCAGGCTGGATCCCCATTGAAATTCATAGCCATGTCTGATGTTGGCCCTTGCAACAATCACGCTGTTGCAATTGTCAGTCGTCCAGTAGAGAGCTCGAACGCTTGCAACCCAGCACTTCCCTCTTGGCGCCCCCTCCCAAGAAAAGGGGAAAATTGGAGGACCTCCGGAAAGAAGAGGAAGCCTCGAGCCAAACCCGTGGGCTTTCGAAGTCGATTTGGGTTTCAGGGTGTATCTTTCGAGGAAATCAGGGAGAGCTCTGCACTGGTGAGCTCTGCACTGGAGCAAGGCCCATTACCTTTGGTTGAAAATGAGCGCGGAACGTGGGTAGACTAGAATACAGCATGAGATTATGCCAGAGGGAAAGGACCAAACGAAGCAAGAGCAACAACAAGGCTTCTGACCGGGAATATCACCAATTGGGGCAAATTCCCAGAAGTGTCAGCACTGGCTGGGTGAATCATTAACATGATAAACCTGGCGACTAAGAGGTCCAATGGCATCAATGAAGATGATGGATCCTTGCAAGACCCTTCAGCTAATGATGCATAAACGAGACACCTGGATGCAATCCCAGGGTGAACTACAAACACCCAAATACTGTTCATATTATACACTTCCCTGCCAAAACCACCTTGGAAGGCATACAGGGTATCCCTGAGAAGTTTCCTCTCTGTAAACATGGCTTGGGTTCCATATTCACCTAAACCAGTGGCCATGGACAAACAGATTCGGCATCTGTTGCTTTGCCCTTTTTCTCTGGGACTCCCCCGTCCAAAGCAAGCAAAGGCAACCCCACTAGAGCAGTGGGTGCCCAGTGGCCGGGCGGCCGGGGACCCGGGGCTCGCACCATTCGCTTCAGCACCATCATGCCCGTCACATCCCGGATGTTCTCTTTGTCCACCTAAGTCGAAGTCGATGTGACATGGGTCGTCTTTTTCGAGGCTAATGGTGACCCCATATTAGTCAACCCCAGTTTATTGATAGGGGGGGGTGTCCCTGGGTTTAGTGGGGAATCATCACTCTTGGAGAATAAGCTGGGGTTGATTCATATCGGGATTTCCCCGTAGATACCAACCAGCAGGTCCGCCAGTTTGAGAAAGGAGGGTTGTTCTCGCGGCCAAAACGGGAACCGAAACGAGACCAGGCAGTTGGGATCGCCCTTCGCCATTTCGAGCCCTGAGCCACGGGCAAAATGGCCCAAGATTCCAAGGGGGGCACGGGACAGCTGTGATTGTTCGGTGGAAATTCCGAAAAGTTCCCTCCCAAGTGAAACAGACCAGAGCTGGAAATGCTGGCCAAATCTCACCAGGGATGGTGTCAAACTAGGGACCCCTATGGTGGTTTTTCGGTTGGCTTCCCTTTGAAACCACCCCAGAAAAGGGACCGTCAACATTACCCTAGTTGGGCGCAAGGATTGAAGGGAAAACAAAAAGGACACCGCCCATTCATCTTGAAGGTTCCCCTAGTTTGAGACAAGATGCTGAACGGCTTTCCGAACTCATTTCCTGATTGAAATAATTTGCCGTGACGTTGGGCTTGAGATCTTAGCTTGCCAGTCCCGAACAAAGGGCTTTGTAAGCTAGATATTGCAAGGAAAGAAGCGGGCAATAGCGAAGCAGCTTCAAATAATTTATGGCTAGTTTTTGCAACATGTAGTGAATCGGGGATGCGCCAAAGGGACCCTCTGTTCAAAAGTGCTTTCTTTGGGACACCCGGGGGTCGTTTCAAGTGGCAAATCCCGCAGTTTCTCCCCATTTGCCAGGTGATGGCCACAAACAATCACACAGGTGGTTGGTTTCACTGTTAGTTTCCCGCTAAAACCATCCCAGGGTTCCCCTATCTTGAGACAAACTGACCCATAGTGCTTTTGGACGAACCGCAAACAAAGCTATGCTGCTATGCTTTGTAGATGGCCGTCGTTTGTGAGGTGCCAGGGCGGCTGCTTACGGTTTTGGTCTCGGGCTAGGGTTAACTTCGTGGCGTTCATCACAGTCTAAAGTTCAGGGTGTTGGTTTAAGGTTCAGGTTTAGGGCCAACTCAGGGGTGTTGGTTTCAGCTTTAGGTGTGGCTTCCGGTCAACACAGTTTAGGGCTTATAGCTTGCCTGGCGTAGCGAACTAGCAGCCGCAGCTGCTGATTGCTGCTCGATTTGCTTCGGTTGATGGACATGGGTGTTTGTTGAAGGCTGAAAGGGAAACCAAAGAAAAGCAGTCATTCTGCGGGCCCCACTATTTTGACACACACGCTTCCACGGGTCCCCAATGCAAAGACATGCCCACATGAACAAGTACCTAGGAGTGTCCATTCCAAATCCAGTCTGGGTGTCAAAATAGGGACTCGGATCCACAAAAAAATGATTTTTGGTTTCCCTGCAACTCTGCCCCAAAAGGGCCCCGAGCCTCAAAAACCGCAAAACCCACGGGCAACGCCTCTCCACCGAAGCTTTGGAGCCAAGATATTGGTCGGAGGTTTCTAAGACAACGACACCTCAAATGCGCAATATGGGTGTCTTTTTGAGTTGGCACTTCTCTTTTTCAGTGGCTTTAAAGGGAAACCAAAAGAACTATTCATTTTGTGGGTCTCCTAAAAAATGAAGACATAGCCAAGTGGTGCCCACGCAGGAAACACAACATCACCACTTGGGAGAGTCCCTGATTTTCCGACACGACTGTCAAGACAGTCGGACGGTCGGTAACTGGCCTGCCAGCTGCATTTGTTGTTTCTCCCCACTAAGTCGACCCGACCTTTGTGACACATCCACACGAGGCAACCCGAAAGGTGGACATGGGATTCACGTGGATTCCTGTGCAACATTCTCTACCATGTTGTTTTTATGTAGTCTATTTTAGTAGGGGAACCCTCCCAACCAAAAAAGGGGTGAGAAAGGGCACCTAGCTGGGGGACCTAGTTCTGAGGTTCCCATCAAAACTCATTGCGAACCGCGCAGCGAAGTCCTCAGCCCCCTGCCAGGAAGGCACTCTCGCGGGTGCCGCCTGAGAAAAACCGCTCTCCAGCTTCAAGGGTTCAAAGAAATCGTAGTGAAAGCAATGAGCCGCTCCCAAGCCTGTTATTGACCTGTGGTTCTAACATGCCTACAACAGCTTTTGAAAGCTCTGCTGCAAATATGAAACCAGGTAGAACCGCCTACTCCACACCTGCTAGAGATAGCTCATGAGGGTTTAGGGCGCTGCTCACATGCGAGTTCTTCGGGAAGGACAAGCTTTGGACCCCGAAGTGGCCGGATTCCCACAAAAACACAGCATGTTTGGTTACTTCACCCAGCAACAACGGGCGCACACGTGATATGGGTGCCATGTTTTTGGCGTGGGTACCATTTTTGGGGTGGCTCAAGACAGAACAGACAGAACAACGCCCATTTCAGGGTTTCTTGTTTCGACTTCACGGGGAGAATCTTATAACGAACTTGAGAGGAAAGTCTCACAAGGCCAACCTTGCCACAGAAAGCCAGGGCACTTGGGGGCCATCTGAGCAGAAAGCCTTTTGGGAAGTGGAGTCGAATAGGTGAAGCCATGTACCTGAACATAAAATGTCCAGGTTCTTTCCCGAAAGCCACCATGAGGGAAACAAAAAAAACAAATGTCACTTTACTGGACCCAGAATAACTTTAGGTCCGCGACAAAATGCTGGACTACGGCGAAAAGGGCGAACAAAGAGCTCATGGGCATCCCCCTTAACCCAAGTGAAAGGCTATCGTAACCCAAGGGACCCAAAGCACAAGCATTTGCTATGCCACAGAAACATGTTTACTGTTTACCGGTTACCTCGAAAACAAACATGACGCATCACTTTAAGAATGAAACCGCTTGAAATCGACCAGGTGTCCTTTGTCCTTTGAACAATAATGCCTTTTCCAGAAAATACCCCTCAGCTGATGAACCAGGGAGAATGGATTTGGGGTTAATCACACATTGATCCTAAATCTACAAAAAACCGAACCTGAAATAAGTGATCCGCAAGGACCTACATCATGGTGAGCTCAAAGAGCTCGTTGGAGCCGGAGGAGAGCTTGCCAAAACAGTGACTCCGCCATCTTCCTTTTCAGCCAGGGTTAAACTTCAGAGCTCTCTCGGCGCAACCTTTGGCTAGCTGAAGGACCAAATGCCAACCGCCAGCTGCCTCACCCATTTACAATCTGCTTCCTGGCTTCGCCATGTCACTGCGTGTGATGACCAAACTCCAAGTGCGAGTGTCTGCCAACTGTGTAATTAAGCCACGTGCCATTCGCATTCCGTCACCAAACAACATGCGGCTTCAGTGAAAAGGCGCAAATACCCCGTTGGATCGCTTGCGCTTGCCCTGCTAGAGAAATGAAGCTGATGTGGACTTCGAAGAGCCGCGTAAACGTCTTGACGACGCGTCGCCGCCAAAGTGGCCGAGCGATCTTGGGTCAGTGGAACCTGGCATATTCATAACAATCGGCTTCCAATCAGAAAACTTTCATGGCATCTGCACTTCGAAGCTCGCTGGTCGGACCTGAGAGGAGCACACGTGGACATTTTCTGAGTCATTTGCACACATACCAAAGCAATACTAGGCTGATATGAAGTTTTTTCTAAACCAATGCCACACCAATACTAAGCTCATACTAAGTAGTGGTGGACCAATACTCAGCCAATCCTGAGCCAGCCAAACCAGCTGAGGCCCCAAACAGCGAAATTATTTATCCCAATAAGTTTTCAAGAGGGTGGTACAGTGACCCCGAAAAGGTGATAATACTAAATGTTAAAGGGGAGGAAACAGAGAAAAGACAAATCTCTGGGCCAGCACCGAGGAATATTAAACAAAGAGTAAACCAAGTCCAAAGACTGCTGAACCAATAGCAAGAAGTATTGAACCAACACTGGAACACTAAATAAAACTAATGCTGCTCTACAACTCTGACCCTCAATTTGTGGTTTGGTTGATCCCTGTTGACTCCCCCCTTGCTTTGGGGCACTCCCTCACATTCATGGAGAACAGCCTGACACATGGTTGGTGGACATACCTCCCTATGCAAATGTCTACAAGGGTCCCCTGCTACACTTCACACTCAAAGGCCAACCCAATCAGCGATCTGCAGCTATAGGCTGCCGTGCTCACCAGTGCGTTGTCTCGGCGACGATTCAGCCGATAAACCTCGAGCATTGGACACATGTGGGTTTGTCTCGAAGGGGCACCCCACCACTTGGCCCGCATCTGGGATACTCCAAGATGATGTTGTCCCAATCTGTTTCATATTTACTCTACTCAAAAATGTAACTGGTCTTGGAGGAGAACCAGCAAAATGGTAAGTCTCCTTCTGTTTCCCTTTCAAACAACCCCAAAACGGGTACCCTCAGAAAAGAGTGTACTGGTCAAGGAACCTCAACAAACAAATCCATAGGAATGCTATCCACGGCTAAAAGGGGTTCCTATACTAAATTTCATAATTCTGCCCTGGGCTCAAACAAGGGAAGAAGGTTCCTATCTTTTTTTGTTGGTGGGAGGTTCAATGGGAGCAGAGTTGACGAGGTGAAACCAAGGCACTGGTTGAAAGTTGGTGTCCCATGTCAAATCCACTTAAACGCAATCCCAGATGAATCTGGAGGTACAATGCGACTGACTGGATTTGTTCCGTGTCAAACAGGTTCCACATTCCTCCGGCACCCTTTGAAACGAGAAGATTGGCAATGGATAGCCAGCATTCGCGAAAGAGATGATCTAAGCGCTCGCGATGGCTCTTTTGTTGCACCCAAAAGCGCAGTGTGAATCGCGATGGCAGCCGTCGCTTAGGGCATGATCTCAAGGTACGAACCTAGCTGAAGCTTGCAGCAGCGAGAGCCAAAACAGGCGCTGCATTCCGAGAAAAGCTGTTTGCGAGAGTGACAGCTGGGCACGGAAAGGGCATGGCTTGGCGGAGCCGGCAAAAACGCCTGCCCTGTCTCCTCTGCCGCCCGCTGTCACGGTACATGGGCATTTGTTCTTTTTTCTCGGGCGGGGGGACCCTGCGACATCATTTCGGTGGGGATCCAACTACCACTTTTTGAGGCTCCCTATCTAAATTCATAGCCATGCATGGATGCCTTCTGGTCAGGCGTTGGTGTCAGATTGTGATATGCACCGGAAAAGGCCACCCAATGTTTCCCACGTCAGGAAACAATTGGGCGCGACCAGCTCACATGAGCCTCAAGTTGAAATCATGCTTGGTTTTCACCACGTTTGTGAAATCAGGAAGCCTCCCCTTGTGGAGAATTGGCATTCCATTGGAGGCACTGATTTGGATTCCCACAACTCTGAACACAAACACACTGGCCATGGAACAAATTGGCACAAACACAAATACGTAGAGGGGTTCCCACAGCAAACAAGTTGACTGTAGATCCACATGGACCCCCACCATCCATAGAATCCCCTCTTGGAAGCCCTCCCGGTTTCATGTGGGTGTCTTTTCATTAGGGTGCTCCCGATTCGGCTTTGAAGGGAAGCCAACGGGACACCACCCAGCTCTGATTGGGGAGGATGAGGGACACTCGAGGCCGGCACGGCACCGTTCGCCGTCCGCCGGCAGCTGCCTCAAGAGTTGCCGTGCTAGACACATCTTGTTGGAAGGCCCGAAAAATCGAAGCCAATTCTCAGAGGATCCATAGGCTCCCAAGAACCAATAGCCACTGTCGAAATCATCACTGTATTGATTTCCTTTTTGGTTTGCCGGGCCAAGCCAACCAGCGCGTAATACTTGAACACCTCCCATCTCAGAGAGAAAGTGGGGGTGTTGTCCGCTGGCTGGGACGACAGGATGCCCTCGGACATTTGGAGGGTTGCTGTTTATGTCACAGTATTCTCAGAAGGCATGTGGAGGTCTGACGTGGCAAGGCTCAGCTTGGAAGAATTGAAGGAAGCTGCAGGAAGGTGCAACAAAGAAAGTATATTGAAGTCTTCTGTTGCTATGGGTTGCAACAGGTTCTGGGCTCTTGAAAACGCAGCTGTTCGTGCTGTTGGTCCTTACAGTCCCCCGTCGCGTTTCTCTTTTTCATTTTGTCGGCAGTTGTGCAAGGGTACAGTTTGTGGCTTGTGTGCGAGGTCCATATCGCTATCCATCCGAGTGACGAGCGAGACAAACACGCACAATAAACGCTCCTGAATCTGCTGCATGATAACTATGTGACCTGTCTCAGATAGCAAGGGCACCATGCGCGCCTTGAGCTTGCTTAGTTGGTGCTGCGTGAGGAATCCCCTTCTCATTCCTTCTAGCTAGCTGGGCCCAATGCATCTTAAAAGTCTCGGGCTTGTTTCCCCACTATTTTCAATCATCGTTCTTTTCAAGCACCAACTGTTTCGATATGATGGTTCCCTGAAAAGAAGGATCCCTGTAAATAATGAGGAAGTTACGAACAAGGAGCGAGTATTGCCCATGTCAAGAAGAGATCCTCCGGCAAAGGGACCAAAATTGGGCTGTGGGTATTGACAACTTTGGTGCTGATTGTCCTTGTGACTAAATGCTTCAGGGCTTCCCGGGAACAGAAAGAACCCTGCACCCTTCCAATAACCCTAAATTTGCTTGCCCGGAAGAAAGGGAAAGGGAGGAATTGGTTTGAAGAGAAGCACTTGGAGTTGGGTGACCGAACGCGCGACACATGGGTCCTTTTGGATGCAAGCCAAGACTCAGCGCTGAACCCCTCTATGACTATAGAACCCGAAGGGGGCGATCGTGAGTTGCCCAAAGGGCTCCTCAAACCACACGGGAACCACAGCTCGTTTTTTGTTTTTTTTTTTTTTTTTACATGGGTGTCCTCTTGGTAAAAATAGACGTTCATAGCAAATGGAAAATGAAGCCAATCTAAACCAGTGCCATCTACTTCTAATCCAACTAAACTACAAAGGGCACCTATGTTTTCCCTGTATTGAGACACGTCGAACAATATCACATCATTAGGAAAAGCTGGCCACCTGGGGGGCGTCACCGAAGGACCAGCCATCGATGCAATCCAGGACGCCTGCGCCGCGTTCGGCGAGTTGAAGAAGCTGGGGCCCTTTGGGCCCAGAATGCTTGACTCCAAGCCAGCAGGACTCATGGACTTAGGGCTACCATGACGGGCGGGGAGCTATCCCTGGAAAAGCCCAGGATAAGCCCTCAACAAGCCCTCGCCTTATCAAGAGCCTGGTAAGAGATAGCCCCCCGTTGGCCCGAACTTCTTGGAGCAGGCGTAGATTAAAGCAGCTGAGATGGACAAGACAGGGCCCCTATAACTGGCCCGTTTTTGGGGCACAGCCAGAAAGGTCCGACGTGAAGTCGGGCACACAGGCAGGTTGACTGTGAAGGGGTCACTGGCAAGTCCGTTCAAAAGCAACGTCGTGAAAGTTCATGGATCAGGAATCGAGTGCTACTAATGAAGAGGGCCAACAAACAAACACGCAAAGACACACACACACACAACCAAACAAACACATTTACAACACACCAGGCACGATAGCAACTAAGATAATACGCCAGCAAGAAACCTAAGATAGCAGTACAGTGAGTTAGAACACAATCAAGATAGCAAGATGGCTCGCAATCAAGCAAGTAAGCAATGAACCCTGCAAACAAACAAACAAACAAACAAACAAACAAACACCCAAGCAAACAAAGAAGCACAAGAACAATCGAGCACATACAAACACACACGAGCAACACACACCTCTGCCAGGCATTCACGGAGTCATACCAGCCTGACGGTAGATGGGAGTCGCAGGGCGGAATGATAGGAGCAATCCTCGAGGCAAAAGGGCGAGCTTTTGGAAGCAGGCTTTTCAAAATGCAGCACCCTTTGGTTTCACTGGTTTTGAAAGGACAAACAAAGGTTACCTCCTACTAATTGGGGCTGGGTGGCTTTCTCAAACATGAAGTGCCCCCGGGGTACGTGCCCGAAAAGATTCTTGCGCGTCTGGTATGTAAATAAGTACACATATATATAAAATACATACATAATATATACATATGCATCTGGAAATTATAATTACATTCTATAACGAGTTCAAACCCCGAACAAATCCCAAGAGAGGAAACCACGGTGACTGAGAGTCCACTGACTCATTGCCGCTTTTCGAGATGAGGTTTGCACCAAAGAAGTGAACGCGCCTAGGCTCCGCCCATCTGGCGCATCCTTATTAGGAATCCCCCCCTTTCCGATAAGTCTACCAAGCAAAGTTGGCTGTTTTTGGTGTATCTCGTTTGAAGTCTTTATGGGTACACCTCAGGGGTATAAAACACAACTCTGTGGCACTTCCATCTGCACAATTCATAGAAATTCCGAAACCTGAGGCAAACAAATCCCATACGATCCATTATGGAGCTCAAGCTTAATTTAGCTTCTCATCACTGTCGGCTGCAGCAAAACATGCACCAAACTTCAGTTTGAATCCTCAAAGCCCTGCTAATAAAGATCCGGCGAAGCTGACAACGCGTTCATCGTTGCCATGCAAGTTGCGCGGAATTACCGCAGGAGAGCCAGATGAGAAAGTACCTCCTTGTGGTTGCGCTTTCCCACTTGAAGCTGGCCCATCGATTTTGGCCAATCACGCTCTCTAGCTTCGGGGTCAAGAGATACAATGAGGATGCTCCTATGGTAGTTGAGCCGTCCCATAGAGGCTGTCTTCCGTCCTATCAGCAATACGTATGCGTTTGCCCCGCCACAGCAACCGCTGCGAGATGCGGAAACCTGAAGAAAGAGAGGATCCATACGCTTGGCGGATTTGAGGGCTCTTGATCAGGGCAGTATTCTGGCTGTGGGACTCCAAGCGTCGGCATTGAGCAACCGCCGACATGGATAACGCGGCTCACCCTGTAGGTGAATCTAGCAAGTCACTACCTAGAAAACAGCGAGATCGGACGCAGTTGTAATTCTTCTCCTCTTTCTCTTTCTTTTGATCTGTGTCTTCCTCTTGCCACTTTCTGTGTCTCTTTCTGGCCCTCTCTCTCTCTGTCTTTATCTCCCTCTCTCCCTCTTTATTTCTCTTCCTCTTCCCGCTACTCTTTCCGTCTTCTGTCTCAATATCTTTATCTTTGTCTTTCCCGCCGTCTTCCTCTTTCTCTTCCTCTCTCTTGCCCGTTCTCTTTCTCTCTCCCTTTCCCCTTCTCTTGCTCTTCTCTTTCTCATTATATTTCTGCTTATCTTTCTCTGTGTCTGTCACTCTCTCTCTCTCTCTCTCTCTTGCTCTTTCGCTCTCTCTGTCTCTCTGTCTCTCTGTCTCCTTCTCTCCCTCCAGCCAAAGTTGAAAGCCCGCTTCTCGCGATGTTCTTTGCCATAGCTGTTTCACGTCTAACGGATGCCTGTCTTACGGAAATATCCTCAATTCGTCCTCTGATAAAAGGTTTGTTCGCCCGCCATTCTCTTCACCCATCGTTCTCTTTACAAACCACCATTATTTTCCCTGGTCCTAGGGGATTCGCTCTTTGAATCATTGAACAATCCAAGACTTCAAGAGGGTTGACTTTTGTGCTCGCCTGACAGCTAATAGTCGACCAGGAACCAGCGGATAAAATCCTCCATTCACGAATCCAAACCTGACGAACACCAAGGGTAGAAAATCAGTGGGTCCTGTTGTCTTCCTGTTCCAGGGGCCAATAACCTTGTGCCAGGGCACTCCAATGTGTACAGACACCAGCAATGTTAGCCCACTTTGGCACTTTGTTCTCGAATTGTTTCGGGAAACCACCTCAAACCTCCACCAATCCAAAACCTCCAATTGGACAGAAGCTGAGCTTGCTCATGGCTTTGAGAACCACTGCAACATTTCAAACCTAGTGGCTCAGGCCCCCACATGCCAGCCCGAAAGAGCCCCCGAAAAGCATAGATGCAAGAGGGATGCTCCAAGATGTTCGACGTAGACTAAATTTTGACAAACACGCCAAGTCAGCAACCAGTCAGTCACTCAGTCGATGGGCCGGTGTCGCAGGTAGTCCCACAGCAGGCTCTCAGTGTGTGCCTACGCTGCCAAGCTCGCACATTGATTAGGCAAAGCATGGAGCCCCTTCGGATATCAAGAAAACCACAGGCCCCAATATGATTTGCTTTACTATTTTCAACGGATCGCAAAAGGTCGCCTTCAATTGCTGAAGTCCCCTGGAAAACATTAAAACCATCTTCAGATTTGCTTCACTGTGTTCAACTTGGATCCACAAAAGGTCACCTCCAGTCCCCTGAAAAACATTAAGACCATTTCCAGTAGTGATAGATTCACTTTGAAACTAGGGAAAAAACAACAACATAACCAGCTCAGCAAATGGGGCCGGTGGGTTTAAGGAAGCCACACAAACTCTGACCGTCGCCCGCTTGGGGCCGGTCCGGTCAACACTTTGGCTTCCCTTGGCCCCCAGAAGTGTAGTTTGTTCGAGGACATACGCACCCTATATGGTTACCACGGAACATATATATATATATATATATACATGTGCATGGATCTGCTCGAATTGCAGACATATCAACCGGCTGCAAACCACATCTGCACAAAAGTAAGATAGACGACCCTCATGATCGGACAACAAGGCGTGTAGGTATTAAATAGCCTCTCATCCAACAGCGCGGGACCATGAATCATGGGTCAATCGCTCCATCCCGGCAAGCTTGCTACAACTTGCAGCATCTGGTACGCTTGCTGTACGCCTTTTACACCAGCCTAGGCCAGACTTCGACCCCCTGCGACAAGTTGCGGTCTTGCTTTCAGAAAAAAAGTGAAGAAAGCCTCGAAGGAAAAAGGGCAATGAGGTTAAGCAAAAGTCTGGCAATGCCTAAAAGCGGGGCCCTCTTGTGGGGAAATAAATCAATGTCGCTCTGAGACGTTGCATAAGCAAATGGTAAAGAAATCCCAAGGCATACGGGTTAGATTATGCTTGTTGCCTGCGTACACAGGGTTCCCTATTCTTCCCCCTCAAACATCAGCCCAAGCAGAAATTCGACGACAATTTGCCCAAGTGATGCTTAAGCTGGATTAAAAGGAACATGCAATATAGGGGCCCATTGTTTTCGTGCTGAAACATACATTGGCCAATGTCCTACATTACGGAAGTCATATCAACTGAGCCATAATCAAAACCTATAGTATTGCAATGGCCTGCCCAGAACCATGTAAAGAATTAGAAAGGCAGCTGCACCCATTTATGCTTGGGACTGTCCCTTAGCAACTTTCTCTGAACATTGCGACCCTTTATGAGCTTCGGCCATGGAAAGTTTGGGCTTCACTTAGCTTCCATTTGCGAGTACGTCTTCTTGAAACACCTATATTTTTAGAAGTGATAGATTCCCTTTGAAATCAACAGAGACATCCCTCACATTCTTAATCACATGGCAGTTTTCACAAGCTTCCCCCAACAGCAAGCTTGAACCTTGCCCCAGCGGTAAGTTATTACTTCGTAGCCAAACCACATGAGCTCACATGCAGTTGCTCAGTCTACAACCCCGAAAGGACTCAAACCTTTGCTGCCAGCAAATCAAAACTTGGTATACAAATGGTCTACCCAGAACCATGAAAAGAATAAAGAAGGCGGCTGCAACCATTCATCATGGTTGGGAATATCCATTACTAACCTTCATTTATCTGGGTTTTGAAGGTGGTACACTTGCAAATGGCAAAGTCGTTACGCATCGCCCAAGCATTGACCCAGCCTTTTGCTCCCCAAGAGATTTCATGGGTGTCTCAAAATAGTGAGCCCCTTGTCGGTTGGTGGTTGAAGGGGACACAAAAGCACACCACCCCTTTCAGGGGTCGACTATTTTGAGTAAACACCAACGGAACATCATGGGGCAATTTGGTGCGACACGGTCTTTTCTGAGGGGGGGCTGAGGGGCCCATGCCTTCCCAAAATCAACCAACTGCCAATGATCTGGCAAAATCGCAACAATTCCCTCTCTGTGTCATCAGTGCGTTTATGTCTGGACCAGTGTCTCTGACAAAACGCCTTGTAGTACTCCACGTTGTGCGCACGTCGTTTGCGTTCGTACATGACATCCGACCTCGGCCGACTCTGGCCTTGGGCTAAGGGCCCCGCTCCATACATGGGCGTGTCTAAAAATGAGAAAGCCTCCAACACGCTTCTCTCTTTTTGCTTGCCATGGCCATTAGAAGCTCCCCAAAAGGGTATCCCGAACAAAACCACCCACACCTACATGTTTCCTTGTACCCACATGTGAAATGTGTGAGAGCCTTTCCATACAACAGGGTCATCATACAACACATCTGCAGCTTTGCCCAAGAGCTTGACATGTCAAAATATTGGACCCCCTTCCAAATACGGCCCTGCATGGGTGTTTTCCAGAATCGAGCCCCACTCCCCCACCCGCCGCTTGGGAAGAAAAGATACACCTACGAGAAACCAAGCGCGTTTGGTTGCTTGTTGAAACCCTAACAAGGCTACACATTGGGCAATCTTTCAAAGGATAGTCGACCGCTCAGAAGTAAAAATGTGCAATATGGGACCCACAAACGGGTTCTTGGTCTGCCAAATCTTGGGTGGAGGTGTTTTTGTTTTTACTAACCCTGGTTTTTTCCTAACCCTGGCTGTGATTGGTGGGTTGGTTGGTTGGTTGGTTGGTTGGTTGGCTGGCTGGCCGCATCCCCGGCATCACCAACATCACTTGGACCTGGGGTTGCCTATTGGCTCTGATGGGGTGGCAGTTGGGAGTTGCTGGGGGCTGGTTTAAGTTAGGGGGGTTTTGGCTGGCTTAGATCTTCATGAGGGTGGGTCTTGGGGTGGTTTGGGGTTGATTTAGGCGAAGCGAAGGGCTGACATCCAGCGGGTTTAGGGTTGACTTTGAGTGGGTTTGGGGTGGCTTGGAGCTGATTTGTGTTAGGTGTGCTGCTGGTTTAGCAGCGGCTTTAGAGTTGCTTTGGGGTGTGGTTAATAGAGTTGTGGTCTAGTTTTGGGTTGGTTTGGGAGCGTTAACCCTGGTTTTTTCCTAACCCTGGCTGTGATTGGTGGGTTGGTTGGTTGGTTGGTTGGTTGGTTGGTTGGTTGGCTGGCGCATCCGTTGGTTCTCAAGGAAACATTTGTCTGGTCTATCCAAGATGCCCAGGGAGGGAGAGGGTCTCCGAAAGATGGTATACCCAAGATGCTCTCTGGTTATCCGGATGTCCATGGAAAACACCATAAACAACCAAGCAAGCCAGCAAGCAAACAAACAAACAAACAAACAACTACAAACCAGCCAACCAACCAGCCAGCCAGCCAACCAACCAACCAGACCAAACCACGCAACCAACCAAAACCAAAACCAAAACCAACCAACCAACCAACCAACCAACCAACCACCCAACCACCCACCCACCCACCCACCCACCCACCCAACCAACCAACCAACCAACCAAGCAACTCATTCCCGAGATTTCGGGTCGCGGTTTCTAAGGTTCAGACACGGTTTCAGCTGCCATCTCCAGCTTGTGAACCTGAGATGGGATACCCATGGATGTTTGCCCTCGATCACCCCAACCACTTGAAGGACCAACAGGTGATGTTTAAATCGCAATGTGTTTATACATAAATACATATATATATATATATATACATACATATTATAGGAAACCCACTCAATATAATTCTGTACTTGGGTGTGTCTCTAAGAAATCGAACCCAACATGGGTGGGGGTCCTTTTCTTTAAACCACTCTCAAAACGGGTACCCTCAATAAGACACACCCATTTTTGTCCGTTCAAAAATCACCCCAACGGAGTACTGGGTGAAAATCCATGGCACAGCTTTGTAGGGAGTCGAATTCAAATGGGGGGATTGCACTATCTACTTTTACTGAAATGTAAGCTAGCAAGAGAAGCTTTGGGGTAAATAGCAAAAAAAACGCTTCTGCTGAGTGTCGAACTGCTGGGGTCGGCAAAGTCTGAGTCTGCTCCGGAAATGCTTGAAAAGGATTCCGAGCCTCCCAAGAGCAAGAAGACCTCGGGTTGTTGCCAACTCAGTCGGCTGCAGTTGACTCCTCTAGGTCCCTCATTTTTGGACACCCAAATTGATTGTTGGAAGGAAGCTCGATTGGACGGGCATAGCAGGCCTTGTCTCCTGGCCACTCGCAAGAGCACTGCGTTTACGCAGCGTGTGGTTGAAACCCAGTCAGCTGTTCGTGGGTGGGCGCTACATGAGGTCGCTTGGCACAATGTTTGACTGGATCTCCCAGGTGTGCTATGCTTTTGGAAACTTCCGACTCCAGATCCGGTGGCTCTATGTAATGTAGAAGAGCCCAACATGCGGAACTTCCACACAGCCCGATACCATGATTTTGTGTTATCCGGGTTTGTCTTGGTTGCTCAACTCAACATGCCGTCAGGCGATTAGCCAACATGTGGGTGTTTCTCACGACATAGGGGAGTCCTCCTTTCGAATGGTTGGGCTCCTTTGGTTTTGCTTTCAACTAAAGGTGGTCAACCATTTGGAGAAACTCCCGGTCAGGGCTCCACCTTTTGACTACTCCCATCACGAACCCGCTGGGTTTAAGTCTATTTGTAGGTAGTCAAAAAATGGAATCCTGCTCGCAGTTGCTTGCCAAATCCTGAGGCTCCGGTCCCACATGCGCAGCGTCAGCGCCAGCAACTGGCCCTGTGGCCTTGGTTCTCAAGGGAAGATTGGGGCCGGAGCCCTTGCTTTTGGTGAGAAATGTTTGGGTGCCCCCGATGCTCTTTCCCAAACTAAGAATGGACTAGGAGTCAAGTTGTCAGCTATGACTATTTCAGCCTTGGACACAGGCGGCCCTGGTTCCACTTTTGGGCTATGTGGGCACTCTCCTGGCGGTTTCCGTTTTTGCTTTGCAATGGAGAAGAAACAATTGGGTGATTTGCGTGGCTTTTGATGTGCAAAGGGCGCTGTGCCTCGCCTCCCATTTCTGGACCCATTTGGAAACAACAAGTCAGCTTGGGATCCGTGCAACCATAGCTGGCCTTTTGAGGACAATAGATGGCCCTGGTTGCTTAACCTGTTGGCTTCCGCTGCGAGGGTTCGTGTTGAAATCCCCACGAAACTAAGTAGAACACATAAGCCACGGGGGTTATGTGCTGCCCTCTTCTCCAAATCGTCTGTTCCGCTTTTGTCCCCGCCACCACCTCCCCTGGCTTCTTCAGCGTCCCCTCCCCCCCCTTAACCCCCTCCAAACTACCTTTCAGGCTTCCCTGGTTAGCTTCGCGCCCCCGGCTCGCCGCTCACAATGCCATCCAGCCCCAGCTCCTCAGGTGGCCCGCCCAAAACCGAATTGGAAATCAAAAGGGGGTACCCCGAAAGAGTTGCCTCTGGAAATGAATAGGTGTTTGGGTAGGAAAGGATCCCGAAGTAAGCACCTGCTGCGCAGACAAATTCCAATGGCGACGGACAAAGCCCCCTAAAAATTGCTGGGCTACATGACCCACCAACGGGTGCAGGATTTCTCCGCCTCCAGTAAGGGGCCTTCACTTCATTGGCGCGCTCGCAGGTGGTAGTGGCGAGTTGGTCTTACGTAACCAGAACATCCGGTCGGTATCACCCAAACAAGCAACCAGGATACTGCGAGGAGACAAAGCCCCTTGTTTTAGACTCAAACGAAACCAACCAGTTGAAGGGATCCCGGTCTTGACACAGAAACATCATCCAGTGCAAATGGGCACCTTTGCAAGCTTTAGCGTTCTTGCTTTCGCTTATGACCAAAGGCTTCTGTTCTCGGCATGTTCACTAGGATCCTGCTTCCTTCCTCAAGACTCCCCCTCTAACGCGCACGCAATTCCCCTGTTTCCGATAATGACAACTCAGAAAGGACCTGGACATGCGCCTACGGGTGGTCCTTTTACAGCCTTCCCAGGTAGAGTAAAGACAACCTTGCTCCCACTCGGCCGCTCGGCCACTCGGCACTCCATGAACTTAGTTGCCCGCAGTGTAGAACATCTAATGAGACCAGATCGGACCAGATATCCAGAAGCCAACCCATGCAGCTTCAAGCTCTCCACTCAGAATCAGTGCACCTTAAGTGTCCTTCTCCTCGAAGTTGCCATGCGATTCGTGATGAACAATGGCAGACATACCAATGGGCACCTATGATTAACCCCCTTGATCAACAGGAAGCGGCAGTTTTCAGGGATGCGGATCACTTGGCTTGCATAAGTCTTCCAATCCAAACCGTGAACTGGCCCCATCATTTCACTATCAAAGTCACCCCCTAAGTTGTAGGTTAAAGGGAATCAACCCCCATCTTCTGACTTTGATACTCCCCACAAACAGTCAAAACAAGGTCCCCAACAAACTCCCGGGAACGAAAAGAGAAGCCGATTTGGCCTTGGGGCCCGCGCCATCAAGGAGCCTGAGACAAGTGCTCTTGGGATGGTCCCTGGCTTGGGACTAGTTCTGCATGTGTTTTGGTTGGACCCCCAAACTGGTGTTTTTTCTTGGTTTCCCGTTAAACCACCGCAAACAAAATTACCTTCCAACAATTCACATCCAAATATCTCCAAGAGGAATGCACTTTAACGTAGTCCTTACATGTTTCCAATGAAGTAGTCCAACAAGGACTGCCCTTGTGTATCAACGCGTAGGTTGCAACCCACAAAGCCCCACGCAAAAGGAGTTCGCCCTGAGGCTCAACCAGCTTGCGAACTTTCGATCCTTAACGCCTTGCACGCCGCGACGTGGAAGCTCGACTCTGAGAAAAGCCGCGAAGACGTGGCTTGGGTCACTGCGGACTTGGGATTTGAAGGTGGTGTTTGAAGAGGTTGGCAGACCATCCACAAAGGAGTCCCTCATCTTAGAAAAAGGAGCCACTGCTCGAGTACAATTGAGGCTCAAAATACAACCAGCAATGGCATTCAACTTCAAGCATCTCAAGCAACGTGCATATCTATCAATAGCTACCAACACGAAAGCAACCAAACAGAAGTAATGTTGCAAGCGTGGCAAAGACCAGCACCAACACTTCTCCCAGATCCGAGCACTTAGTTACGCGGACATCAGCGAGCAGATCAGGAACTGGAATTCTTTCCTTAAAGTTGCATGCTCCTGGTGTTTTGCACTTTTGGAGGTTCAAACAAGGGCAGTCCGCAGCTGCATGAGCGGATTGATGCGTCAATGCAATCTCCCAATGCCCATGACAAAGCTCAACGTTCCCGAAAACCATGAGGGGTGACGACGGTTTCCTGTGCAACACATGCCTCGTTGCACCGAACACGGTTCGAAGGCTATCTGGGACCCGGCTGACGAGGCTCCCCGACTCCACCACTGCGTTGTGGGGCCGAATCTGCCAGGCATTTCGCACGAAAGGACCACCGAAAGGACCAAGAAGCACATAGCCAAGCAGGGGATATGATTTCTCAGTAAGCTGGCGTACACCCCCCCAAGAGCAAAGCAAAATCCGGCTTGGAGCCTAGAGGAGTCGTTGGAGGTGGAGCGTTGGGGTGGGGTCTATGAGCCACAGTTTCATGCGAGTGTTACCGATTCATCCCCTTGTGTTTGTTGAGCTCAAAATAGGAATGGACCCTCAAATTGGATCGGTGTTGCTTTTTGTCCCCTGTAATACCACCGCCAACACTTCCATTTGCTTAAGTCTGGGAAAAACAAAAACAAGCCGCAGTGATAGATTCCCTTTGAAACCAACAGGAAAATAATTAAAAACACATAGTCTCAAGCAAACGGAGGAAAAGGGTGCCGCATGCGTCTGACTGCCTTTGCGCTGTGTGAAGCCTGGCCTCCGGTGTCACAGTGTGCGGCGCCCAAATCCTGAGCCAGCCGCGCAGAGGTGGGTGCACCCGATTTGGGGTTTCCGATTGATTTCCAGTAGTGACATATCAGGCGACCCTTAATTGGTGGCTTGAAGCCAGGTGGTTTGGGGAGGTGAGCCAGTTGTTGTTTTTTGACACCAAGAAAAAGGTACCCCCCAGCAAGCAAACCACAAAACCATACCACCAAGTAGAGAGAAGCTAGTGATAAATTCCTTTTGACCTTACCCCCAAAAGGTGGGTTTGGAGCCCGATTGTTTGGCTTCAAAAGGAAGTGATGGCCTTTGGCTCATAATTTCATGGCCCCGAGTCACTACCCAAATGGGTGTGTCTCAAAATGAAATCGAACTCAGAGGCTGTGGCTCCCCTTGGCTCTGAATATGACTAAGGGCTTCCTGGTTTCCAAGATCCAAAGCCTCCCTGCCATGTATGGCAAAATATCCCATCCGAGATGCCCATGTTTCTTCGTATGACCCCTAGGCAACACTCGGTATAAAAAGGGTCGATCCCCAGAACCATGTAAAGAATACAAAAGGCCAAATTCCCCACCCGTTTATGGCTGGGAGTCCTCCTTAATTACCCTCCAAAGACCTTGTGACTCATATGGACCCTGATCATGCCTTTCCTTGTGGCCACCGGCAATCTTAAGTGTACCCTAGTCTAGCCGAACAAACACCTTGGGAAGCAGGGCAAGCTGGGCTCTCAAAATGGAGGGTTGGCCGTTGGCCAATCCGATTTTCCTCAATCCCTGTAGGGAAGCCACAAGGGGACTAAATCCTTGTGTAACCCGAGGGAAGGATTAAGGGTTACCTTTGAACAGCCCAGTTCATGATTGCATGCATGTTTATCTTCAAACGGCTGTGACATAAAGAAGAGGCCCTTTTTGTTCAAGGATCATGGTCATGGGTGGGTGTTAATCGCTTTTGGGGAGCAGCGCCAATTTCCAAACTCTGAGCCAGAGGTGTGGTACGTTGTCAAAGATGTGTTCGAGGAAAGCTTGTAGGTCACCAACCTTGATTTACCTCATGCTGCACCTTTAGTAGTACATCTGCTAGTCTAGAAAGATGACTTTCTAGCTCAGGTGGCAGAGGACTGTCTCACAATGGGACGGTGAGGAGATTGAATCCTGGCAAAGCTGGATGTACTACATGACGAGGCGCAGCACGAGGTAGATCAAGTTTGGTGACCAACAAATATTCCTCGAACACATTTTTGACAACTTACCACCTCTGACTCAGAGTTTGGAAATTGGCGCCGCGCCCCAGCGCCAACACCCAATTCTCAGGCCCCTGAGCAAAGGAAACCAAGGTCAACCATCCCGACCACACCCAAGGTCCCCAACCAGGGTCAAAACGAGCCGAACCACATAGTGCACCGAAGACAAGACAGCAAGGGCTAAAGAAAACACCTTCTTTCAAGAACCAAATAGGAAATCCGGTCACGACTCTGGATTAAGACCGCCATTTCTTATTCCCCATCAAAAGTTTAAGACATATTCCAGACCCTGGTCAAAAAACACGCGGTTTTCTCAACATACCGATCGACCGTACACACCTATAGAGTTGATCCTGACCCCCAAAAGACTGACAACTTTCGTCCGTGCGTTGATGCCATACTCAAGATCTGCAGTTGTTTTTGTTCTAATCTAGTTGCACTCCCTGACATCCGAAGTGGATCCCCAAGTAAAGGACATACATGGTTATGAGCTCATTTCAAACCGAATCGGTGAGCTCGCAACCGACAGGCAGAATTTGGCAAACATAACACCACTGGTCGTGGTTTGGGGTGTGCCCATGAGTCAATCAAGCTATCAGGGTCAAGAGCACAGCCATCAGTCCAACCTTTCGACATTTCAAATGAGTAAACGTCGTCAACACTACTCTCAAAAAGGGTCGTTCAAAGAGAAACAAACGGGCAACCAAAGTTTCAAGAAACCCTCACCACGTTCACTTCAGTAGGCTCAAGATATGCAAAGTTCAGTGCAGTGGCCAGAACAAGTTGATCACTCTTGGTTCCTTCGGGTGAACCGGGGCGGAAGGAAGAACCCAAATCCACACAGCCACACGGCGATCACGGCGACTTGGCACAAGCCGGAGTCGGATCGATCTGAGAGCGCTGAAGATTTGAGCTGCCGTTTTTCGGGGCTGCCCATTTCGCGGTTGGTTTCAAGGGCAACCCAAGGAAAACCAGCGACCCTTTTTAGGCTTTCCTCAAAAATAAAATCTGTTCATCCCCTTGACAACTTTGCGGCTTTGATTTCAAGGGAATACCATTGGTATTAAAGAACACGGCCCTTACATCCAATGTCCACCATGTCCTAGTTCCACATAGTTTATAGCCTGGTAAGCATACGCCGAAGCGTTTTCTCCCGCCGCTCGCTGCACATGAACCTGGACGAAACGGGACACGTCTTGGCGAACTTCTGTCGGCACTTAAAGCCAAGAGCTTGATGGCGAGGTACTGTGAGACATCCAGGAATAGGCAGAGTACCAGCTTGAACTGAGCTGGGTGTGAACTTTAATGGGTGACCGGGTGACCCTTTCGCGGGGATTCAAGTCCGCCGAGCAGTCTTCGAGGAGGCGCCTTATTAAGATCCGTAGTCGTCTGGGTGAAACAAAAACAAAACCACCCTCCATAGAAATTTAAGATTCCAGGTTCCCCACGAAACAAATTTGTGATGTTACAACCCTTACGAGAGAAATCGGAGCCGACTGAAGGAGCGCAAATCCAAGGCTCATTCGTCTGGGAATTGAATTGGGCCCGAATAACCGATGGAGAAATGACCAAGGAATACCTTTAGCTTGCCTGAAATCCGACGGGTACCTGCTGGTTCTCAGTGAATGGAAGAAACCGGAGCTGCCTGGAAACCTCCTGGATCGCTCAGTTCCCGGTTGTGTCCATAAGAACCCGCTTCTCATCGAGTGGATGGGCCAACAGTCCAATCCAGTGAAATGGCACTCCCAAAACTTTAAAGTGCAGGAACTCAGAAAGTGAGCCCAAGAACCAACAAGCAAAGACAGCATCCAGGTTCTCCCCGCTTGAACTCGCGGATTTCGGGGTTTCGCGAGAGCAGGCAATCCTGGCGTTCTGAACGGTGAACGCTTTGCGAAGAAAGCATACAGCTCTCAACCCCCAAACAAGTCGGGGCTTCTT
>CAUJNA010001746.1:649254-656754 GCA_963377175.1 Effrenium voratum | reverse complement strand
TAAATTAAGTCAATCAATTAATCAAGTCAATCAATCAATCAATCAATCCAATCAATCCAATCAATCCAATCAATCCAATCAATCCTATCAATCCAATCAATCCAATCAATCCAATCAAGCCAATCAATCCAATCAATCCAATCAATCCAATCAATCCAATCCAATCAAGCCAATCAATCCAATCAATCCAATCAATCCAATCAATCCAATCAATCCAATCAATCCAATCAATCCAATCAATCCAATCAATCCAATCAACCAACCAACCAACCAACCAAACAAACAAACAAACAGACAAAACAATTACACAAACACATGACGTTTATGTAAACCATTTGGAGTCTTTGTGGCTTGTCTTTAGGATCAAGGCCAAATTCCTACGGATGGTGTGTCGGATGGGTTTGTGACAGGGGCAAAGCTTGCTTGACCAATTGCCCGGATCCCAAGGAAAACCAAACGGAGTGTGTTTAAACATGATTCAAGGGGCTGAAATGCCTGCCTCTGAAAAAAAACCTCCAGTCCTGTACTGCTCCTCAATGATGCCTCTGGATTGCTCGTCAATCTTTCGGCCCGTCTCTTCGCTGTACGGCTTGTAGAATTGCTCGCTGGCATTGCCGGCGCCGTAGGACAGCAAGCCCAGCTCGGAATTCATGCCATACACCGCCACCATGGAGTATGCCATCTTCGTGACCTCTGAAGCAACCCCATTGCAAAACAGCCTATGCTTGTTGAGTCTCTGTCGGACCCAAGCCTTAGCGGGTAAAACGAGCGGCGTGATGAACGTCTCTTAGCCGCGGATTCCGTTTGGTTCGTAATTTGCCCTGCTTTCCAACGTGTTTGTTCGGATAGAACAAGGGTACACTTAACATATTTACTGTGCACAAGTCAAGCCACAAGTAAAGCAAGACATGATCAGGGTCTCCATTCTGTTTTTGCCACTCACTACAAGCTACACTTTTGTTGGCTCTAGCCTTCCATGAGAGGTCCTTAAAGGATACATTTGGGCCAGTCTAGAAATCACCTGCCAATTTCAAGGATCTTTTTTGTAAAGCAGCGAGCTTTTGGGTGAACTCTGCAAGCAAGCCGGATGTTTCATACCGGAACCAGCAACTGGGTCTGCCAGGCTCTTGCAGGGAGAAGTGATTGGCCAATTCGGATCGCCGAGTTCAACTATCGCGCCAGGGGTCTCACCAGAAGACATATGTTGATATCAGATGATATCAGCAAAGCCAGTATTGACTCGTCGGTCCTGCTCAATGCCGTGCTGATGGTGGTCTCAAAAGTTTGAAGGTCGCTTCATTTTTGTCCAGACCTCATGGAATTTCAAGCCCAAACCTTCAGACTTCAGAGAAGATTGTTCTGACCTGCTCCGAAGACTTGCTCTTGCACGCTCCGGCTGCCCAAGCATGCTTTGTTTGCAAATGGGAATTTAGGCACCTGTCATGCCGATCCCTGATATGAATTATATAAGGGATTCTTTCTTAGCGATGCCTTTCTTCCGGGCTTCTAGGGGCATCCCTCTGATTAACATTGGGAGGAAAAATCAGGGCCCAACATTATGGCTATTTCTGGGCATTGCAATTCCTGCCCAGTCCCACAGAACCAACACGCTAGCTCGACTCAATTCCATTGAGTGGGTGGCAACCGAGCCTAGCGCTTTTGCTCACTTGCCCAACGGACATGGAAACAATCGGTTGACCATTTGGGACCTGACTAAAATGGACCACCATGGGAAAACGAACAGATCAAAAGGTCGGCTTCCGGCAAATGAGTTGCGGGATGATTCCAAGGGTCATCCCTGTGACTGCCTCAAGAGACTTTCTTGACTAGAAAAAATGGCCCAAACCTCCAGTATGCAGTACTGGGTCCATTGAAGTGACATTTGCAAAATGGGAGTGGCTAGCAAACCGCAGGTTCAAACTTTCAAGCTTCCATATACCGAGGTGCTATTGTTGGGATTCCAGTTCTTGATTGATTTCTCTAAACCCGACCATTAGAATCCCGCCTTGTCGAGGTCGTCCGATGCCCCGGTGGTTATTCTGTGCACGAAGAGTTCCTCCGCAGCGCGGCCACCCAAGGCCACCGCGATCTTGTCCAGGATAGCTTCCTTGGAGAACCTGCAGCGGTGTGTTGCCATTTTCAGTTGCTGACCACTTGGGGTATAGTGGAGGTAGTTGTAACTTTGGCGAAGTAAGGACGCTTTTAACCTTTGGGGGACTCCAAGAGTTAGAGAGTTTTGCTATTTGAGTCATGATCAACGTGTATATATACATATTACATATTATATATATATATATATATATACATATTCGAAAGCAAGCAGTAAGAAGGCTGGGAAAAAAGGAAGCCGGCTTACCATTGGATTCAGTTTTTCAAAGGCTAAACGCGTAAATCTAGAAATCAACTGCACATTTCGGCCAATAGTAGAATAACCAACCAACCAACCAACCAACCAACCAACCAACCAACCAACCAACCAACCAACCAACCAACCAAGCATGAAAACAAGAAATCTACACAACAAGCAACAAGCAGCCAGCCAGCCAGCCAGCCAACCAACAAACCAACAAACCAACCATGAAATCAAGAAATCGACACAACAAGCAACCAGCCAGCCAGCCAGCCAGCCAGCCAGCCAACCAACCAACCAACCATGAAACCAAGAAATCGACACAACAAGCAAACCAAACCCACCAACACCTGCTGTTACGTCAATATGGGTACACAACTACAATCCACCCTCAATTCCCCCCCCTCACAAGGGAACCTTCGTCGCAAACCAGCTTTCTTTGCCAGCTTGCCGTTTTACCCTGACATGTCTTGAGTCGACCCCGGCAGCAAGTTCAGCTTTTTGTTGGTGGAACGATAAAATGATGGAATCCCCAAAAGGCAAAGCTAAAGAGGTCAGCGAAGTGTCGCAATGACGTGAGCAACCAGCACATGCTAATGGCCGCGCATCAACAAAGTCAGTGAGCCGGAACATAAACCGTGCGCGCTATGGAGACCACACCGGACAAGCCTCCTTCTTTGCACCAGCTGGTAAAAGTCATCTTCGAAACAGCTCCGCGAACATGCATTCGTGTTTCCCGAAAACAATCTCCGCTGACTTTGAGAACCCCTATGAATGGAATTCCACTCACTCCCCACCCCCCAATTCCATTTTTCACGGGGTGGGGATACCCCGCCTTTAAGAGCACGTCTGGTGCTTCCAAGGAACAAGCTCATCTCCGCCGGCAGGTACTGCGCAAAGCCTAAGGCGCCGCTGGACCGCGGGACGATGGACACCTTCAGCAAGGGGTCCGCGTGCTCTAGGAACCACCCGGCCACGGCATGCCCGGATTCATGGAGAGCAACTGCCTGGACTCGGCGCCACGGCTCACTTCCCTCTGGGTCACTCACACTTCACTGAGCAATAACAATGGCAGATGCCACCACGAACACCACCAGCACAAGCGCCGTCGCCAACATCACCACCACAACCACCACGACCACGACGAAGACGACGACAAGGACAACAACGCAAGGACGAAGGACAAGAAGGAGGGCGAGGCCTTTTACGAGGACGCGAGAAAGACGACGACGGCAACAGCAACAGCAACAGCAACAGCAACAGCATCAGCATCAGCATCAGCATCATCATCATCATCATCATCGCCGCCGACACCGCCACCGCCACCGCCACCGCCGCCAACACCACCACCAGAACCACCACCACCATCACCATCATCACTATCATCATCATCATCGTCACCACCATCATCAACGTCACCATCACCATCACCACCACCACCACCACCACCACCACCACCACCACCACCACCACCACCACCACCACCACCACCACCACCACGACCACGACCACCACCACCACCACCACCATCACCATCACCATCACCATCACCATCACCATCACCATCCACTGTCATACTTATCATCATAATTCATGTCTTCCTCAGCTATCACCAGCAGCTCAGAAACAGCATCGCCATGGATAGTTTATCACTAGGATGATCTTAGGAGGATCATTCAGCGGCCAGGTAATACAAAATGATTCGTCTCCTCACCTGCTAAAGGTACAACGGCAAGGGCATGCAACACATTTCAGTCTCAAGGCCCATTTGTATGCATGCCCTGGAGCCTTCACTTCAAGTGACTGTTGATGGCTGAGGTCTCCCTCCAGAACATCGGACTGGCTCAACGGAAACCCCATAGAGGATCTAAGCTCCACGCAGGGTATGCGGATAGGGATTAAACATACATGCAGGCCACTGGAGAAAATACACAGACCCCACAAAAAAGGCTTCCCCGAAAGAGGAACCTCCTGCATCGAAATGATTCGACCTGGCTCCATCGTGAATTGGTTGTGTTCCCTTAGGCAAGAGGGACATTTCAGGCAGGTAGGTCGCCCCTTTTACCAGCCTCAGTTTCCTAGGTATTGAGGAGGAGTCATTCGCTTCACTGTCCCTGTCCTAAAACAGCACAGCTGTTCGGGCGCCTAAAGGGACTCCCAAGCTTGTTCCATAGCATCGCCCTGACAAAAGGAATATGGCCCGTGCAGTTCAAACCAGCAAAATATCAGGAGCCTTGTTTTGGCAACCCCGATCTTGAGACACATCCAGGTGTGTGCAAAACAAAAAGATCCACAGATCCAAACCCCATTCCCTGTTTGGTGAGGTCAAGCCGCCAACCCACAAGCAGCACGGGATCACAAGGCGGCAGGCACCCGTCGTTGGGTTACACGCGGTGAAGGGAAAAAAACACTCGAAGGGAGCTCCCTCGAAGAACGATGCTATACGATGCTACTGTAGATCCCACTTTAACTTGCAGGCGGTCTCCGTGAATGTTTGCTTGAAGAACCTCCGCTGGGTTCCATTTTTGTGGGAAAGCCCAATATGTTTGATGGAGCCCAGGAAACCAATATCGAATCTTATTTGAAGGAATTGCTTCCTTAAACCCCAATCTCTTCAACCCACCTCGCCCCTTGAGGCGCCTTCTTCTCTGCAGGGCTCATGAGGTTGTTCGACTTTGGCAAGCCTTGCGGCAAGGCATCTCGCACGAAGTAATCTGTCTCAGTTTCCTTACCTGCCAAACCAGGTACCCTTACAGCCAAACATTTTCCCGTGCCTGGGCATTCGGGCCAAACCTAGGGGATCCCCCCCCCAAGACAGGTTCTTGGACCGTTTGTAGCCGGAGTTCTTCGAAGGGTTCTGCACAAGGCGGCCCATCCAATCAGGAACACTTCCACATGTATAAACCTGATTGTTTAACAAACTGCACGTGGTTTCCCTGTGTGGCAAAGTGCTTTTGCGCCTATCGGCATTTCCTTTGCCACCAGGGAAAGAGAACAAGCCAGCGAACCCTTCCCTCTTAGAAGGAACTCTGAAGGGACATCATCTATTTTGGGTCTCCAATTTTGAGACAACCCCAGTTTCTCGTTCTCCATGAACAAATCCGATCAAAACGGCTTCCCTCTAATGAGTGGTTTGGATTGGTGGTGTGGACCAATCCAAACCACCAAAGGGAAATCAGTTGGTCTCAAAAGCGGTTCAAATCGCAACATCAAAACCCAACTGTACCAGATCAAACTGTTTGGGCCGCGCACCACCAATCCAAACCACCAATCCAAACGGCATACCTAAAAAAAAACGGGCTCCTTCTCACTTGGTGGTAAATTACATTGATTTGCTGAACGCGTTCTATGCGAATCTGTGGACTCAAAGGCGCAGTGCCTAAGAAAACCTCATCAAACCCATCCATCCGGCCGCCTACCACCGCGCCTCCGAGTATCCGCTCCGTGGCGCGCTCAAAGTCCTGCATCTCCACCTGCTCCGCGGAGCGCCGGGCCGCGAAGATCGCTGCCTGAGAAGGGGCGAGGTGCCCCGATGAAATTCTTGGCCTTGTGGCTGGGCTTTCAACATCAGCCTTTGCTTTGACTAGGTCCTCCAGAGAGAGGTTAGAATAAGGCTACCAACTTTTTTCTGTAGTCTATCTTAGTAGGGGAACCCTCCCCTAAAAAGGGTAAACGGGCACTACTGGGGAACCTAGTTGCTTTGAGTTGGACATATTCCAAAAGGGTTTTATCAGTAGTTGCCCTTTGAGGATGCTTTTTGGGGACTATATACCTGCCTTCGAAGGTATTTGCGCTTGAACAAACAAGCGAAGACCGATGATGCACAAACCTGAATATACCATGCCTGGAATATTCTGCGTGGTTCTGGTTAGTTACCCCACACGCTTGCACGATGTGTTCTGCGTAACTATAATTCACACACTGGAAACAAGGAGCTCCCAAGTGATGAATATGTTCTCCCTATTGGTAAATGCACCGTCTTAATTGCACCATCGTAGACCCCAAACAGCACAGGATATTTGACCAGAATCTCTCATTTGTGTCCAGCGAATTACCTGCGTTAGTCAGGAAAATGATGATGCCTCCGCCACGAACTATTCTGTGCTTTGTAAAAGCACAAACTGCGCGCTCATGAATCTCAAAGTGACATGATGTTTGTCGCCGCATCATGATGATACCTTGCCCGCAAACTATTTTGCACTGCATTCTTGCACAAACAACTCTTAATGACATCCGTAGCACAGCCACAAACCACTAGGCGCTACATGAAAGCACCAACAGCGTGCTAATGAATCCAGCAGCATCAGGACTATTTTGACAGCATCATGAATGATGATGATGGTACCGCAGCCACGAGCCATTGTGCGCTGCATTTTTGCACAGACAGCATCGTAGTGCACTTAGCAGCATCACGATGATACCACTGCGACAGCCACGAAGCGTTGCGCGCCATATGTAAGCACAAACCACCACCATACAAACGGCACCCTATCCAGCACCCCAACACCCACCGTTTTGCGCTTTGTGGCTGGATAACTTTCTGCGGCAAGTTTGTGTAGCAAGCCTCCATACCACGCACATGTTTTCACAAGCTCCCATGAGGAAGGCCGAGGGTGCATTTGTGCCCCATGGGGTTCCGCTTCTGTCCTCGTCCCCCGTTCCAGGCGCAAAACCGGCATAATTGAATTTCCGAGTAAAGAATTTAAACAGGAGGGAGGAATCAGAGCCGGTTTTGGATTTGTACTGGTTTCGAAGAAGACTGGTGAAACTTGGGTCTTGGAAAGGATATTTAGCTTTACGTAGTTCTTACTTCTAAAGCGGTGTGGTTTGTTTTGCGAAATATGGTAAAATGTCAAATGCCTGTTGGGTGCTTGGCGATCTGTCGAAGGCATTTTCAGGTATGCTTAGATGTTCAACCAACTTAGGAAAACGGTATAAAGTCATAACTATAACTATTTTGGGACCAACCCCAGTTACCCAAGCTACAACCACGGCTATTACCTACTTACCCTCCCACCAGGACCTCCCTGCCAGGTTCTATGTTAATTGGTGGGAAGATACCAAGTTGGTTAAGCATCCACCTGGGTTTTGAAAGGAGGCGAAGCGTTCTTTACGACCCTCTCAAAAGTGTCTCTCCCCTAAAGTGAAGC
>CAUJNA010001746.1:639254-641754 GCA_963377175.1 Effrenium voratum | reverse complement strand
ACGGGGTCCAAAAAAGATGATTCAATCACAATTAAATCTCTGCAAAAAGTCTAAAAACTAGCGGGGGGGTTGGGGGGCGGCAGCCCCCCCCTGATGTTCGAAGAATTGATGATTCAACTAGGGGTGCAATTAAATCTCTGTAGAAAATCTAAAACGTAGCGGGGGGGTTGGGGGGGGCGGCAGCCCCCCCTATGATGTCGGAAGAAGTGCTGATTCAAGTACAGTGTGATAGAATTTAAAAGACAGCGGGAGGGTTGCGGGGCTGGCTTCCCCTATGATGTTCGAAGAAATGCATACATACAGACATACATGGATTACACAGGTTACCTAAAATGTCGTATTTTGCAGCATTTTCTCGCGAAATTGGACGCTCGAAAAAGTGATGATTCAACAAGGGTGCAATTCAATCTCTGCAAGAAATCTAACAAGTAACGGGGGGGAGGCGGCAACCCCCCCCATGATGTTTGAAGAAGAGTTGATTCAAATAGGGGTGCAACTCTGCAAACAGTCTAAACAGTAGCTGATGGGTTGTCCGAAGAAGTGATGATTCAAATAGGGTGGTGGTGGTGCTGATGATGCGGGAAGCCAAATCCAAAAACCAATGAAAGGGCGCAAAAGCTGTATGTAGTCCAGTTTTCGGGGAGGGCGGTGTGGGTCTGTTGGAATTCCTGATGGAGGGGTATTTATTTTAGGAATTGTTTTTCTTTTGTTTTTTTTTATAATTATTTTTTTGATCTTTTTCGCTTTTGGCTTCTTGGCTTCTTGGCTTTTTGGCTTCTTGGATAGGCTTTTAGGCTTCTTGGCTTCTGGGCTTTTCGGCTTTTTGCTGGCTTATGCGGCTTTTGGTGGCTTTTTGGCTTTTCGCATCCTCTGCATTCCCAGTTCCTCTTCGGCAGGTCGCGTTTTGGCCTGGCGGCTTTTTGCGGCTTTTCGCTGGTTTATGCGGCTTTTGGCGGCTTTTGGCGGCTTTGGCTTTTCGCATCCTTTGTTTCACTTGTTCATTTGCATTGCTAGCCTACTCAATCGACTGAACCTACAAAAACAACCTACATTTTGAACATTCTAAATTTTGAAGGCATCTGCCACAACTTGAACGGTTAGTCTAACAGCTCGATTTGTGTCCGGATTTTGGCTTGGTCGAAATGGGAGGGGGCATCCCACCGAGTCTCCGTGATCCATGGAACACAACAAGGAACCGTCTGTCAAAATTTGTCGGATTGACGGCGACCTGTTCGGCAAGCAAGAAACCCTGGGTTGACCAATTTTAGTGCCCAAGCTTGGTCGCTTGGCTTGTCTAAAACGGGCCATGTACCACTACAAGAAACCAATGCCATTTGTATAGATTGGTTCTTATCAACATGGGAGGTCAACCTAGCCTATGAGTGCCTATGAGTGCCTATGAGTGCTCATTATCAGTGTCAAAAGCTAGTGACTAGTGTGAATTCCCATTATCAGTGCCTTGTACTAACGCCTATTAGTGCCTGCCGGATTAAGCCGTGTCTCCGCCAGGTCGGGCTTGTCCACCGCGATCTGGCGATCGAAGCGCCCGGGCCTCGTGAGGGCCGGGTCCAAAATGTCCGCGCGGTTCGTGCCCGCAAGCACCACCACGCCGGTGCCGGAGTTGAACCCGTCCATCTCCTCAGTCTCATTGGTCTACTTGGTGGTTTGCTGGTTTGGTGGTTTGAAGGTGTTCCCTGGATGGTTTGTCATTTGCATCCTGGAACCAGGGGTTCAAGTCCCCCAAACTTTCTTTAAACCATCCTGTTAAAAAAGACGAGCCACTCACACTTGAAATCAAACCGGAAGAAAAGGAAACAAACAAAAAGGAACAAAACAAAACAAAAAAAAGCACGCCGCTGGCGCCCTCGCCACGGACTAGGGACTCGAACTCGCCTGTGGTGGACCCAAATTCCCGAAATGTCCACCAGAGGGTCCCCAATCAAAACTCAATCCCAAGCCACTCTCAAGGACTCGAGGGAGTTGTCGATAATGTGGCCGGTTCCTTCTTGGACCCGTTTCGGCGCAGCTGTTAAGTGCCGCCGATTTCACCACCCTAGTGACGTGTCAAAATAGGGGACCTCCGAAGTTGCAGTCTTCACTTTTGCTTTTCCTCTCGGGTCGCCCCCAAAACCGCAGGGTTCTTTTTAGTCTTTGACGAGCTTCAACCAGCATCTGGTTGAGGGTGTTCTCGCGCTCATCATTGCCCCCTGCAAACCCGCCTTTCCCTCGTCGCCGGCCTACAGCATCAATCTCGTCGATGAACACAATGGACGGGGAGTTGGCCCGTGCTTGCCTAGGAGAGGCCCCCAAAATCGAATTCTTAGATGTGGGGGTTGATCAAAAGGTCCGCAAAACATTGGATGACCATGGGAAAAAGCCACCAAAAAGAAAACTGTTCCCTGTGCTTCCTCGACTATTCTTTAAATAGCCTCGACCATTTAAAAAACGAAAGGCTATAAAAGTAATGTCCCTCGACCATTAAAAGTAGGTCTAGACAAAC
>CAUJNA010001746.1:626754-629254 GCA_963377175.1 Effrenium voratum | reverse complement strand
TGGTTATGCGCTTTCATAACAATAGCATTCCGAAGGTTGACGCTTAGAGTCACTTTCAGAAGGCTAAAGAGGGTCAGAGACAAAGTTAAAAGAGTGGATTAAACTTATTACCCCCTAGCCCAGAGGTGGGCGCACAAGAGTTTCCGCCCCCGAGCTTGTCTCTATGTTTAAGCATTTAAGTGTGCCCGCATCTACTTTGCAGCTTCAACATTTTTGCTTCAGGAAACAAATTGATAGAATGAGTGTGCTCTGCAACAGTGTATGAACATTTTTGCAAGATAAACATAAGCAATATATATATATATATATGTATGCATGTAGTTGTATATATACAACCTAGAGGGCAAAGTTTTTGCCCCCCTAGCTCATCTCTATGTTTAAGCGTTTAAGCGTGCCCGCATCTACTTTCCAGTTTCAACATTTTGCTTCAGGAAACAAATGACAGAATGAATGTGCCTTGCAATAATGTAGGAAATATTTGCAATATATACATAAGCAATATATATATATATATATATATATGTAGTTGTATACACACACATTTATATATATATATATATATATATACATATATATATGTACACAATAATGTTTGCGTTTTTGTACCTACCTGAAGTTCGTTTTGTTTTATTCCGTTTCACATGTGATATGTGTATATATATGTTTGCATGTGTGTATGTAGACAGGTACATATTCATATGTCTATATGTCCAAACCAGTTCGGTTGGCTAATGAACTGGTCTGGTCCTGCTCGGCAGGTTCGGTTAGCCGGTTTGCCGGTTGGCCGGTTTGCCCGGTTAACCTGTTAGCCGGTCGGTTGGCCGGTTCGGTTCGCCGGTTGCCGGTTTGCTGGATCGTTGGCAGGTTGACCAGTTGGCCGGTGGCCGATTCGGTTCGCCGGTTGGCCGGTTCGCCGGTTTGCCGGTTGCCGGTTTGACGGTTCGCCGGGCGGCCGGTTGCCGGTTCGCCAGTCAACCGGGTAACCGGGCGGCCGAACCGGCTAACCGGCCAACCGGCCAACCGGCCAACCGGCCAACCGGCCAAGCGAACCGGCCAACCGGCTAACCGGCCAACCGGCCAACCGGCCAACCGGCCAACCGGCCAACCGGGAGGGGGGGGGCGGGCGGTTCACCGGTCCGGTTTGCCGGTCGACGCCATACTCGGATATTCAGGGCCAGGCGCAAAAAACGGTCTTTCGGCAAAAAACAGTCTAGCGACCTCGACCATTCTTTTAATGGCCTTTGGAAGCCTAGGGTGTTCCCAGTAAATGGGAAAAGTTACCCATGGTCATATTTGATCAACCCCCATGTACCGTTGGGAGTGATGCCAAGCAAATCCATGCCCGCCATGACCGCCGAAGCGACAATCAAAGTTGTATCGCTATCACGCCAATACAACCTTAGCAACCGTCCAATATAGCACTCATTGAGCGCATCTATGATAACTGGCCTCGTCATGGGCACTACAAACAAGCGGATCTTGCTGAATGGCAGGTCAATCGTGAAGCAATAATTCCTAGAGGAAAGGAAACCAACTCCAAGTCACAAATGGGCTCCGGTACTAGGGGCGACCCAAAGCTCATGGCACGGCAAACAGGTGGGCGGAAAAACACGACATGACCTGGGCTAGCCAAAAGCAAAGGGAAACCGCCAGCTTGGAGGATGGGTTGCAAGTAACATTCTGACCTTTGCTCCTGCCTGCCACAGCCAGAATGTCGCACCAGCCAGAACATTCCCTGAAAGAGCCTCAAAACAGCGGGTCCAGCATGTTTGTGCCAAAAGACCCTTTGTACGGTTTTGAAGTGACCGGGCCTAAGACCAGTTGCTTTTTCAAGCAAGCCCCTCCCCCCCAACAAAATAATAATAAATACACCTCGAAAACAAGATCCTGGGTCCGATCCGCGTCTGGAAAAGGCTGCCTCTGCTTTCAAAGCAGAGCGTCAGCGTCCTTCTAACTAGTTGATTCAAATTGGTGGGTAGGTATGTAGTTTCTCATTTACCCTCTGCAGCGGCCAGGGGTTTGAATCGCACCAGCCCAAACCAGCCCAAACGGGAAACCAGAGGCTGCAACGGGAATACCACAGGGATTTTTCCGGGATTGCGATCATGGAAGAGCTGCAAGTAACATTGCTTCAAATCATTGTCCTCTCTCCTCCCAAAGCTGCAAAGTGGGCATCTGTCAAATCGGGGGGGGTTCCCTTTAAACCAAGGTGACAATGGCACCCTCAACAAAACACACACCCAAATGCCAGGCGTTTCTGAGCCCCCTCCTCCTCGCGCTGCAACCGAAGCGGCTGAAACAAGTCCCTCACCCGCGAGGGTCCCACCCCCACGAACATCTCGACGAAGTCAGACCCGCTCATCGAGAAAAAGGCGCAGTTGGCCTCGCGCACTTCCCCAATTTAGATCCGGACCGGGCACACCAAGCAATCTTTAGATTCCATTTAAGACAAAACAAAATAACACTTCTGCTTGAGCCAATGAAATTATCATATTTGCCA
>CAUJNA010001746.1:609254-621754 GCA_963377175.1 Effrenium voratum | reverse complement strand
AAGTTCCTTTCATTCAATCGGCCAAAATTTTCATGTGGAGGGCGGCAGCGGGAAAAAACGGAAACCAATGGTCCAGGTGTGATCCTTGGTAAGGAAGCAACCCCTTTCAAAGCCAAGCATAGTTACAAGGACCAACCCTCGCCAACCATCCCTATGCCTCATTGATCGCCAGGACTTCCTTGGTAATTATCAGACTCAGTTGACACCATTCATTGACTGGTTTGTTGCATGGGATTCTAACAAACACATGTCCAATTGTGTTTCCAGCAACAACTTTCCACATCCATCTGGGCAAACTGCTACAATTCCCAAACTGGACAGAAGGGACACACACACACACACCAATGAACCCAGACCCTCAGTGGATTTATGGAGAAACAGATTAAGCACTTTTTCTGGAACCCCCCTTCCCAAAAATGGAATAAGCCCAGGTGGTGCAACCCCGGAACCCCTGAGCCCTCCCTGAAAGCAGCTTCACCTGCGGACAAAGGGACATCAGACATAAGGGCCCCTCCCCCCCCCCCCAATAACCCAGGTTTGCAGTGGCCATCGAAGAACAGGGCACACTTTTTGGGTGGTTGTTTTTAGTTGGCGGGTCACCCCTCCAAACAATAACAACGACAAAGGGAAAGACAAGCAATCCACCGGAGGCCTCGATCCAAAAAAACTCAAAACAAATCGCGTCTCTGCGCGCCTGGCCCGGGCATGGCGGAACCGCCCATACTGAGGAAGCGTACCGCGAGGAACCTTACGAATCTGGCGAAAAAAAACAGCACCGTTTTGCTTCTAAACGTGTTTGAACCATTAACATGGGTGCCAATTTTAGTAGCTGCTTTGGCGGACATCCGAGTTCGTTGGTGAAGTTCATGTCGACAAACATGTGAGGCGGTTCCCCATAATTTGCCGCGTTCCAACCATTGCTTGAACCTGCTTTTGGCTTTCCTTAGAAAACCGTCTGCTTGTTTCAACCCCCAACCGATCGTCTTCTGAGCCTCACAGGATCGGATCGGGGTATGGGGCTTCTGGACTGGACTTGCAGGCGCAAGGGCCCGCAACAGACCGCCATGACACTTCAGAAAAACACCGCAGCAATGCTGATGAGCAGGTGTGGGCCGCTGAACCAGTCAAAAACAGCTGATCTACCTGGCAGTTCGAACGTGTGGCGTGGGATACCCTGGCGTTCAGGAAAGACATCCTTGCCATGATAGAAAACAAAACTTAACCCAGGCTTGGATGCACTCCCAGCTGGGGTCTCGCATACTCCAGATTTGATCATGAAGCAACGCACCTTCGGGATAGATGCGAGAACGCGGCACAAGGCACAGCGTGACAGGTGTTGGCAGGTCCTTGGGAGAGAGGGGCTTGCCAACAGCTTGTGCCCCTGAAAGGCAGAAGAAGCAGAAGGCCGAAGGCTTGGAGCGCCGGGGACGGAAGGGCGGCTAATTGGTTCGAAATAGGAACCAGAGGCGTCAAGTAGCTTCTGCTCAGCTACATCAAGACAAGGACCTCTGCGCCCAACCCTCAGACCCAATTATTTTCCCAAAGTTGCCAATCTGCTTTGCCGGCTTCCCTTACCTACTTGCACAGTATCGACCAGAGGCTACAAACCTTGGAGACCTGATGCGGTTATGGGTACAACCAGGGGTGTGAATAAGTCTGTCCTTTCGCTTTTCAAGGGCAGTTGAGAACGCTCCAAACACCTCGGAGGACAAGGTGCTCTATCCGTATCCGCAATCTAGTCCTATCTTCAGATAATTTGATTCCAGGGTACAAAGAGGTTAAGAAGAAAAGACAACGCTTCCCGGAACTCTCTAACGTTGCCGAACAGTATCCACGTCCTGGTTGGGGGAGATTGACCCCATTCCCTTTCGAGGAACGAAGTGGATGCAGCAGTGCTGCGATATGCTTGGAAACGTATGCTCCCCCCCCCAAAAAAAAAACACGTGCAGCAGAAACGCATTGGAGCCTGGTACGTGAGCTCCAATCGTTGCGCCTGGAATTTCTACATTCCTTGTGCACTGGCGACTTCAGCGTCCATGTTCCTTACAGAGAAGGATGCACAGCTGAGTCCTCAGAGCAGGAAGCAGGCAGGATTTCTACCTTCGATGGACCTTCTGTCACTTGAGATTGTGCGAGGTTCGGCGACGCAAAGATGTTGTTTGGTTTAACACCGTTTTTCTGTTGGGGCAGCGGTTCCCTTATGTATCCCGGCCGCCTTGGCCTATCTTTCCTACACTCGGCCACTCGGCCCTGAAAGAAAGCAACAAAGGGTCTTTAGGGGCAAAAAGGCAAACGGAAAAAGCCTGATCAATCAACGCCAGGTTTAACTACCAAAACCAAACCTGATTGTGGAAAAATAACCCTCTCTGTGGTACCAAAGTGGTCGATTCCCGTGGCTACTTTATGACTTCTAAGGGGGTCCCTTAGTATGACAGAAACTCTGAAACCATGTTCTCCACAACCATGAATCAAAAAGGCAGGTTCAAAAGGCAAGCTAAGTCTGGCAATGGAACAAGGTGGCAAGGAAGATGATGGACTGCAATGGCGCCGATCGCATGTCCTGTTCCTCCACGTACCTGAGCTCCCCGTTGGGGTCTGAAAATGAACATGTGACCAAAAAAACCTCTTGGTTGACGCTGGAAGGGGAGCTAAACCACAATAAGCAAGAATGCAAAATGTTTCCCAACAACAACCATGACCTTGGCCGTTCGCGGAATCTTCCCCGTGGGTTCCTTCCATTGACAGGGTCCCAAAAAATTACCAGGGGCCAGCAACAAGATCGCCTTGCCCAGATTCACAGGACCCCCTGCAAAGCCGGTGGTCTTTGGATGTGCTTCACGCCTTGTTTTTGCCAAGCGTGTGCTCTAGTGGCTCTCTCGGAGTCCCTCCCTTTCCTTGGGGAAGGGCACCAAGACTCGGAACCCATCTCCTCGACCCCCGTGGATTCCCAGGAAGCAAAGGAAAACGTCAGTTGATAAGCTCACTTCCTGAGTGCCTGAGTGGATCTGCACAATTGGCTCAAGCACACAATTGTTTGTGGCCAAAATGGTCCAAACTCCAAAACCGGCACGTCCGAAACGGAAGCCCAGGTCTCCATTTTGCCAGGCTGCTGCACTGGCACAAGGCTCAGCGGGGACACCCCTGCCTGACGGATGCCGATGCAGGATGCAACCCCGTCTGGGTAGACACCCTCCTTTGAGGGGACCCCCTAGACACCACCCCAAACAAGAAAGACTAAAATAGGACAATATGCCTTAACATCAACATCTGCGCGCTCATCTGATGAAGAAACCCGTCCAGATTAACAACACGTTTTTCCAGCCGACTGCTTGCACATACAACTGTAAAGGCATCCACAAGGTTTTACCAAAATGACACCTCCGATTCCGATTTCTGGGATCCGTCCGTGTGCCCACCCAAATCCAAACCCAAAAATGAACAATCACAGCTTTGAATTACAAGAACTATTGCCAAGACTTCCTTCTGCCAAAGCTAAATTTGTTTTGTACTCTAAAGAAGAAAACTACAGTTCAACAGCTAGGCGGAAACATCACATGTCTTATTTTGGATGCCTTTCAACCGAAAAGGGTGCTGGGGTCCTCGTATCCATTTCCATCCGTTGGCCCATTGGCTCGTTGGCTCATTGGCCTCCCGCTGCGCGTGCTCCAGCTTCATCTCAAAGGTCTCGGGGCTGCCTAGAAGGATCACCAGCGGACCTCGACTTCGCTCCGGCGCCTCGCCTGCCAGACTCGCAAAAAGTGTCTGTTCCTAGGCCCTCGAGTAGAGAGATGTAGAGAGGTTAGAATAAGGGTACCATTTTTTCTGTAGTCTAGTTTAGTAGGGGAACCCTCCCCCCAAAAAGGGTAAAAGGGCACTACTGGAGGACTTAGGTTCTGTTGCTTTTTGCATTTTGCAGAAGAGGCCAAAACTGACCGAAAAAGGTGCTTGAGAGGCTAAAAAGACAGCCTCGATATGAGGGGCATCCCCAGCACGCGGGGAGAACCCTGCATTGATTATGTCTCTTGAGCCTAAGGGACATGGGAAGCATTCGGGTACAGCCCTTCGCATCACGGGCCTGATGGGGCGAAATCCCACTCGATGACTATGACTTAGCTTGACGCTGAAGTTAATGCCAAGCAATTTTGATGATGTAGGCCTTTATTCGAAGCGCAGCTTTTGAGAATATGAGCAAAAGGTCGGAAGGTCGGCTTTCTCAGGCCAGGGCACCAACGCTGCTTGATCCTCCAAATTTTCGTGGGGAGGGAGGTGGGGGGTCGACTGGGAAGATGAAAATGGACTCGGCCTAGCCTCCCCTCCCCAAATTTTGTGCTTGGGATGGCCAGCCACGTCACGTCCAGTGGTCTAGTGATGGGAACTGGGACGCAGCGCTCAAGCAAAAAGGTAAGGAATGCCCGGCCAATTGTTTTGGCGCCAGAAGTACGGAAGCTTCAGAGAAACTCTATCACAAGTAGATCGTGAGGGACCTGCCCTGCGTATATATTGTGGATTATTATGGATATGTAACATACCCAGAAATTATTTAAGAACAATTTCCCAACATTGTCCTTAAAAAGCAAAAGTAACGCGAATTGTTGAAAACAACGCTTATTTACACAAACAAACATGTTGAGTACCATTCCTCATCAAATGTTCATGAGAGCCAGGTAGGACTGGGGCCCAGTCCGCAACTTGTTCAAGCGACATAGGCGGGTTTTAACAAAGTCTTTGTTTTGTGCCTTTCCGCCGATTTCCGCGTATTTTCCGTCTATTTCCGCGTATTTTCCCGCCGATTTCCGTGTATTTCCCGGCAAAATTTGTTGGTGTTTGGCTCAATTCCATTGGTTGCAACAATTGCTCCTAGCTGAATCTCACCTCGTTTGGGGTTGCGGCGCATCCCTGCATCATGTCATGGAAACCTACATGTCCCACTCCTATTCTGGAAGGTGCCTGCATGAAAGCCCTTCGAGAAACGCTGGTCTACGTATAAGATCAGGCTAAATCAGCAGAAATCGCTGCGAAACATGCAATTTGCAGTTTCCGCCTGGATTTCGGAAATTCTGCTCATGGGCGAAATAAGCAAAAAACAGAATAAACAAAAAAATGTTCCTTTTTGAGGGTCCAGGTGTATATAGGTATCGTATACATAATCATCACATCATTCTTGGCCGACCTGCGTGCTCTTCTAGGTGGTCAGGAAGAGTTAACAACTTACCCATGCCCTTTTGGTTTCCCTTTGGATATTCAGCATCCAGCAATCAAGGGCAACCAATGGAAGGAGGCCCCCTTCAAAAAACACGCGCGCACACACACACACACACGCCAAAACTGGGGGAAGGGGCAACAACACAACAAGCTCTTGTGGGGATTTGGGGCTGCTCAAGTGGAATTCCTTAGGGTTATCATTTGGTGGTGGTTTCCTAAATGGTGGCCCCACAATGGCGATGTTCCTTTTGGTAAATTTGGGGAACAATGACCACAGAGCTGGAATGTTTTGGTCTGACCCGCTCCAGTGACCTTGTCTCCAAATAGGGGGGCGCCCAAAAATAAGTTGTTGTCCTTTGGTTTTCATTCAAATCAACCCCCAATGGGTTGCTGTCCTTTGGTGTCCCTCTAAATCCCCCCAAATGGTGCCCTGAAAAAGAGACAACCAGCTCGAACCATGGCTCAAATGAGCCCAAGAAAGCAAAACACAACTCAAACCCAACAAAAGGAACCTTCAAACAAAGAAAAAAAAACAAAAAAAACAAGTAGACCTCCTTTCCCCTGGGCTCCCAGAACCCCCAGAAGTGTTCCGCGTTTGTTTGTAATCGGCTTACAGCTTTCCTTTGGGCTTCCCACAAGCTTCTTTCCCATGGTATGGTTTTCCCATGGGTAAACCCCATTTCTGATGGGTCCCTGCATGAGAACTCGATCTCTGCCTTCGCTTTGGGCGCTTTCCCGAAGGTGGACGCGGCAGAAACTTTTGTTCACCTTAGCCGGAGGAAATAAGAGGGTACGTCGTCAAACCAGGGGGACCCCCCCCCAAAAAAAAAAGAAAAGAAAGAAAATCAACCGTGGTTTTCCTTTGGTTTCCGTTACCACCCCAAAAAGAACATGTGTAATGCGTACCCTTAACACTCACAAAGACATTGTTCGGTGAGTGCTTTTTGGGCTCCCTTCGTTGCAAACGCTCCAAAAATTCAATTTTGTGATAACTCAACCCAAGTCTGAGGAGAAATCAACAGTAGGAACCCGCCATATCTTGATTTGTCTCCTGAGGGAAGCCTCAACATCTGTGCTCCCTTTTGGGTGATACACCTAAATGGGGCTGTACACCTACCTGGGTAGGTGGCTATTACCCCGCCCCCAGCACAAACAACAAAAGCTTTTGCCTCCCAGCAACAAACATATCAGCTTCCTTCTAAGTGGTGGTTTCGATTGGTGGCTCCAAGAGGCCTTATGTTTAATTCTAGTCCATGTTCAAAGAGCCATGTATATGGAACACAAAGCTCAAAAAAATCCAACAAACAAACATCCCTTCCCTTTTCTGTCGGTTGATCTCAAATGAGCTGGGTATTTGCTTACACAGGGACTGGACACAGCGTGATACAAGCAAGCGGTGTCCTGGTGAAAAATCAAAAAATCAATCAGGTTGTTTGGCTCGTTGGCACCCGAGGAGAAACCAGCCTGAAGAGAAAGGAGGCTGTGAACACGCACACGCACACGCGCACACGCACACGCGCAAGCTTGTTGCAACTGGATCACAATTTGGATCTTCTCCACATGTCCAGGCAGCAAATACTTCTTCAGCATCTCCTGCATGGTGACTTCCCTCTCCTGAGAGCTTGTGTAAATGGGGAACATGCAAATGGAATCCATTGATCAGGACTCAGGCATCCTTTCTTCTCAAGACAAATAATGGGCAAACAGAATTGGGATATCGACTTGAGGAAAACCATGGTTTCCTTGTAAATGGTCGTGCATCATGCTGCGTGTCCGGTCTATTTGACAAGTTGGAGGGGGTACTAAGTGCAATTGTCCCCGAGGGTGTGCCCTTTCCAATGCGTCCGGAATCAAGGAAGCCATTGCTGGACAACTGATAAAGTTGTTCGTTCTGGCCATTGCAATGAGTGATGCAAGAGGTTGGGGTCTAAACACCTTGTTCATCAATATTACGCCAACTCTCTTGTGCTCAAAGGACCTGCAGATAATGGGTTGGTCCTTTTGGGCCTTGACTTAGACGGACCGCGCTTCACGCGAGAATTATACGCATACGTCCCGAAACTAATCTGCGCGCGCTCAGCAGAGTCTCACCAGTGCCCCTCTGATCTGGAGGCGTCCCATTGAGGAGGGAATCCGCATCACTTTTGGGCTGTGTCAATCAGTTAGGTACTGATCGAGGGTCCAGAATGATGAATAATGATGACAAGAACGCGTCGCGAATGGAAAAGGCAAACAGCGCCCGAATCCACACGTCCCACAGCACAAGAAGCTGTGAGGTAAACCAAAACAACTCAGCAGAGCCAACAAAACATACGAACCACCAAAACAAAACAACAACACAAACAACACAACAACATGTGTGCACACCAACAGAACGCAACAACACATATCACAACTACACAAGACGCACCAAAAAACACACACACGCAAACAGCACATGTCAACAAGTGCTAAGGTGCGGGATCGCCTGCGGACGGCCAGAGGAAGTACAGCGTCAGCAGCCCAGCTGTAAGAATAATTCCTCGCTGCGACTCGTTGCCCTCTGGCGGCTTTTCCTCAGTCCCCAAATCGGTAGGTCTTATGGCTGTGGGTCAAAACCAATGGTGACATTTTGGGGTGCACCGGGATGTTCACTACAAGTACGATTTGGATTTTGACCCATAGCCATATGTTTTAGGGGCCTTCAAAACCACCAAAAGCCATGCTACCGTTCACACACACACACACACACACGTGGCCTGGTGTTCTTGTGGTTTTCCAGGGCACGGCTTGGATCTGTGCGATTGCCTCCAGGAAGAAAGCTCTGGATTTGCTGCGAAGGGGTTCAAAAACGAGCAGCCAGCAATATGCGCCGTTCGCACGCATTACGCCAGACCTGTACATTATTTACTGTGTCTGTGTTCGTGTGTGTGTTAGTGCTTGTTGTGTGTTTGTGTGTTTTTTGTGTGTGTGTGTGTGTGTTTGGGTGTGTACCCACTCGAACCACCCACTCGAATCAACCCTGTGTGTGTGTGTGTTCTGAGGGTACCCTTTTTGGGGTTGGTTGAAGGAATTCCGAAGGGAAACTACTCACTGCGTGGGTCTACTATGTTGTCACCGGTGGGGGCGGGGGGGGGGGCGATTCCATTGTTGTCTTCCCCATTCAAGGAAAAATGAACCCACTTCTGGAATTTCAGGGGTCATCCCCTTCCCCAATTCCATTTTGTTTGGGGGATCATCAAGCCCTCCATGCTTGGGGGCGTGCAAGAGAGAAAGATTGTAAGTGAGAAAGGGGGAGAGAGATATCTTCCCTCAAACTCACATGGAAGCTCCCGCATGGCCACTGCAAATGGAACTAGGTCTTGCGAGGTTCTGCGGCCTTCCATGCTAGGGAGAAGGAGAAACACAAACATAACGCAAGCCATCACATTTGCTACGATCAACATTTGCTGTATCCTGCATGGACATTGGCAATTATAAAGTTCCTTGCTTTCTGTTCAACACTTAGAGAGTCTCAATGTACTCACAAATTGACCATAACCTTTGCTGCTGGAAACTTGAACAATTTCGACCAAACCTGATATTTTCCCCGTCCCCCTTCCCCCTTGAATCAAACTACAGCGCATTCAAGACTCAAAGTCCGTCCTTTAGGGCGCAGATTCTCGCAGAAGTGTACATTTAGCCGTGTACAGGGTGGGTGGGTTGTGAGACATGTACTAACCTCAAACAAGGGACCCACAAGAAAGGAGCCTTGGACGTTGCAAGTTAGGTGTTGAACGTCAAAGTCAAAATCACCTGCCAAACAGCAACATGCCCCAGTTGTTTGCTGCAGTGAGCCCTGACAAACTTTCAAAGCCCGTCATCAAATACTACCCGCTTTCCCTCAATACACCTAATAACTACGAGGCTATGCGGGGTGTCTCAAAATAGGAATCGGACCCCTGAAATTGGTGGTTGTCACCAAAAAACATACCCGAAAAAAACTGGGCTGTCCTCAGATCCCCTGCTAAAAGTTTAACTTTTAGCGGGTTAAATGGGAACTACCACTAGACCAACTAAAAGGAGCCATCCTAAGGAACCGGATGGCTGGGAACCTCCAAGAAAAGACACCAGCCCACTGATACTTAAAAAGACACACCCACTCCTAGTTACCACTATAGTAGCCAGCAATTGTCCTTTTGGCTTTTAAAGCCTGGTTGATTCCGTTGGCTACCTGCTCAGGACACTGAAATCACCGGGACCACACCACAACTGTCCGGCTAATGTTGACCCAGGATGAATACACCTGTCCCATTCTTAGGGAACTGTTCCCTCCAAAAGTGGTCTGAATCCAACCACTAAAAGGAATTGGACACCTGACACCCCAGAAAAATCCAAAGGTGCTGCTTCATCCGGGGTTCACGTTCTAGCGGCGCTTTTCTTCCGAGGCGCCAGCTTCGGACCCTCGGACTTCCCGGAGCCGGACGGAGACTCCGAGGGCTTCTCCGCCTTCGGCGCGGATCCATTCGCCACGCCCCCGGGCAAAAAACAACGAGACTCGATACTTCTCCAGTGACAGATGCCCTGGAGAACCAACAAGGAAATTACAAAACATATTCCTTACAGCAAAAGAAAGGGAAGCAAAAAAAAAAACGGTTGGCACGCGACAACCGAAAAGCACGTGGCCAGAAGAAGCCACCAAGGCCGTGAGCAAAATCCCCAATGCTCCCAACGATTGAAGAGTCTTGGTTTGTCTGGGTCCATTCGAATGACATCCTCAACCACGTGGTCGGCTAAAGGGAAACCATTTTCAAGCAAAGTGTTGATTAGCTATCAAAAGACTCGCATTTCATGGACCCAGCAACCCTTGTCCCGATATGTATCCACATTGATTGTAGGGTATTTGGGCACTCACCGCAAAACTGAGTGACCCTTCCCAACAATGAGGTTCGCATGCCAGACACATAGCTGTCCTTGGGCCCCAAAAAGCCATGCAAGTCGATTCACGGAAGGAACCATCAAAGAGAGTCCCTGTTTCTGACTGTTTCCATGATCAGGGGTTCTGACCCAGGATGTTTGTGTTTTTGGGATTTTTTGGGCATCCGTGGTTGAGGGTACCTTTTTTGGGGGGTCTTAAAGAAACACCCAACGGAAAACCGCCAATTTGGGGGTCCCCGAAACAGACAAGCCCATATGGTACCATTTGATAGCCATTGTAAATTGCTGCTGCCCAGAATTGACATTCCTAACGAATTCCCTCTGAAACTGGAGTATCTCACTCGCCCCCCGTTCGGACTTGGAAATCAAAGGCTCACTAAATATGGTCAGGAAACCAAACAGTTTCCGGTCGATTGTCGATTCGCCTGGTGAGTACTTGAATCCACTTCACAAGCCTCAAAAAGACTGATTTGGATGATACTGTCGACCTCGGATGAATAGACCCCTGTTTATTATTTATTAATACGTGGGTGTTCCCCTCCAATGACTCCCAGCAAAAACCCAGGGACAGCCCCCTATGAACAAACTGGCTGGTTGCTCTTGATATGGGGTCAACCCTTTTCATAAACTGGTTCATACGCCGGGTCAACATGGAATCAAAGAAACTCAACCTTGTGCTTCAGGCCTCCTTAGGCTCCGCCTTAGGCTCCGCTTTGGGCTCCGCTTTGGGCTCCGCTTTGGGCTCCGCCTTGGGCGCCGGAGTGCTCCGCTTCTCCTTAGGCGAGTGCCGGAACAAAAAAACCAGACCTCCTTTTTTGGTTGGTCTAAAGGACATCATTTGGACATATGGATTTCAGCTGTCCCCTAGTTTTCAAACGCTCAAATTTCACCTACCTGGGCACATGAACCTCCCATTGAAAACTCGAAATAGAGGACGTGGGGCCGCTCTCTTGCCATTGGAAGCTTCTAAACGTGGGACTCAGAAATGGAGGTCCCCAAAACACCATGGGGCCAAAATAGCAACCAACAGTTGACTGATTAACCTGGGCAAATGATGACAATCTCCAACTGGAAATGAGGAATCCCGTGAAACACATATTGCTCATGTCGTTCGTTGTACCAGTCGAATTGCTGAGCTCGTGAACCTCTTTCATGAGGAAAGATCCCCACAGCCCCGCTGCCAAGGGGCGTAAAACTTCCCGAAGCCTTTGGGCGGCTTGTCACTGAACAGTCGCGCGCCCAGTCTTGGCTTCACTCTGACCCTTTGGACTGCTTGGCAGAGTCGAGGCCGGAGCATGGCGTCAGGCGCGTTGTCGCGAGCCGTGAACCGTTTGCAAATCCCTTTTGGAAAGGTACAAGTTTGGCACAAGGAATCAACTTCCACTTGGGTGGACACATTTTGCCGCTGACAAGACTGGCACGCCCTCTAAAGCCAGGCGTGGAAACTGAAACCGGGCTCCAAAAGCCCCGAGAAAGCTTTTGGGAGTGGGAAAAAAACACTCTGCAACAGAAAAATAGAGAAGCTAAGGTTCAAAGTTCCAAATGACTTCCAAGTCTGTGTCAGACTCAAAAGACAAACAAGCAACCTCCTTGTCAAGCATGTGTGCAAAAGACTCGAGATGGTCTCGGTTGCCCAAGTCATTTGCGACCAATGGGCTCATAAGTCCGCTCGCTCTCTGAAATTGGCACTCTCGACTGAACCTCCATGTGCCTCTCAATTTAAGCTGGAGCCGACAACCGGGATCGAATGGTGGATATTTGTGCTTCTCTCTTTCAGCCAACACAACATGCCACGACCAACGTTCACTGCCGGCAGCAAAGCTGCTGCGACATACAAATCCGGCAGGAAGGGGGTATAGGAGCAACAAACATCAATTGGGCATCAATTATTTGGTGGGGATTCATGTCCAGCAGTCACCTTTGAGGCGGTTCCCAATTAAGATTCTACAGTTCCTTTCACAACGGTCTTGCACGCGGGGGTCTGGGGTTCTGCACATGTTCAGCCAAAGCATAAAGACTTGTTGTATGGACGGCTCAATCTATGTGCAGAAAGCTCTGTCCGTTGTGTGGGGAACATCATCATTTCCAAACAACATGTTGGTGCTCAGTAGGGAATGACCTTCCGGGTGCTGGGCTGCTGCTGCTGTGTGGTGGGATCTTTGGACTTTCACTTTTCTTGCTGGTTCTCACCCCATACTTAGTCAACACTGACTATGTGGGCAAATAGCTTCCTTCCTCCCGAGAAACCGGAGCATAGGGGTCTTCAAAAAAGCATCCGAGGGTCCCAAATTAATTAGCGGTCCGTGTTGTGTCCATAGATGGATGCAGTTTTACAAAGGATTATGCGTTGGATCGGGCAAAACCTCAAAGCTGTACGTGCATGATTTTGTTGCACGCGACTT